>JAQHUG010000164.1:489642-501303 GCA_028555095.1 Dicrostonyx torquatus
TAATAAGAAGCCTGAGCTAATGGGCCAATCAGTTTATAGTTAATGTAAACCTCTGTGTGATTTCTTTGGTACTTAGCAATTGTGGAACCTGGGCAGGACATAAACCCTGACAAGAGTTAAAGTCACATCCCTGCTGTAATGTTGTTTAACGTCAGACAGATAACTAATAATGAAGAACCATTTTTATTTTCTAAGTAGAAACAAACATTGATGATGGAAAATTAGATACATTAAAGAACGTGTTCCACTCCCCTGACTCCCACTTTTAGAAGATATTTTTCTGCTTCACAGAATGGCCTAAAACTAAATGATCTATCTGCCTTAGCTGTAGTCAGGCATTTTTTGGGCTGCCAGCTTACAATGACACAAAGACATTATTAATTATGAAAGCTAACCTTTAGCTTAGGCTTGCTTCCAAATAGCTCTTATAATTTAAATTAACCTGCTTTTATTAATCTACATTCTGCAACATGATTGGTTTCCTCTCCTCTGTACAGTATGTCTGACATGTCCCTTGTTTTTTTATGGCATTTACCTACTTCTCTTCTTTCTAGAGTTCTTCCTGGAAATCCTGCCTATTCTTACCTGCTTAGTTATTGGCCATTCAGCTCTTTATTAAAACAACCACAGTGACAAATCTTTACAAAGTGTAAACAAATGTTCCACAATACTCAGCTTCAACTTATTGGGATTAGAGGTGTCTTCTACTACTACAAGAAAACAAATATCAAATTTTAAATAAATTAATGAACCCCAGTAAAATCCTTTGTACTAGCAGTTGCTTTTTTTTTCTTTTAAATACAGGAAAACCTTATTGAGTCCTTCATTTAACCTATTGACATTTCCTTGGTCAAGTGATCGTTCTTGCAGACAGAAATTGATACTGACCTTACTTAAAAATTCATGTTTACTTAAAGATTACATGTTTTGCAAAGCTTTATTAATTAATAGATATAAGGCCATAAGAGGACAGTGAATATTCTTCTGTCATTCCTCTCCTTATTGACTTATGACAGGTTCTTTTACTGAACCTATGGTTGAGCTGACAGTCAGTAAATCCAACAGTTCTCAAGTCCATTACCCCACTGTGGTTACAGTATTATCTACCATCATAATTCCTAGAGAATTCTAACTCAGATCTTCAAGATTGCATGTGTGTTCTTACTCATCAAGATACCTTCCTAATTCTCACTCCTATTTATATGCAGAGAAAGATTTTTTCCTCATCCATAACCATGAGAGATGAAACTATTTATGCAGAAGAAAAAGTTCAGATTAACTTTCCTGCACTGCCAGGATTTAGGTCTAGCTGATGCATTATTGTGTTGTGAGGAATTTAATAAGATAATGTGTCAAACCCAGAATGAGATTAATAAGTATTGACTATAAATCTCATTTGTGCTAATTATATATTATAATTATTATGATTATCCTACTATGGAAAATCAAATCCATAGCCTTGCATATGCTAAGTAAGGAACTTAACACTGATTTTATTTATGGTTAGTTACAGTAAAATATATGACATACAATGAAGATTAAGGAAAATACTTTTAAATGGTGATGCTTGAATGATGGGATTTGTAAACTGAAATTTCCAGAAAAAAAATTAGCTATATGACCCTGAAGTTTCTGCAAAGCCGAATGGCTGTCATGACTGTGGTAAGGCCAGAGTAGGATTCTCTTGAACAATATTTAGTGTGTTTTACAGACATGCATTCTCATTCTCTGTCATTCTGTCTCTCTCCAAATCTAGAATCAATTTGACTGTCATTGATACACTAACTTATCCAGGAACTGATGCCCCACAGTACTAAAACTAAGAATGTCATCACATGAAGTCTGAAACCATAGCAGAAATTTCCCTGGTATTTTTTTTTTAGACTGAATACTTGAGGTCCCTGACAATGCACATAGCAAATGCCTTACTTTCATCTTTCTTTTGTTCTATGACTAGTATACACTCATGTAATCTCCTCCACAGTGAAACATGTGATGACAGACAACCCAAATCTGTGATCTTAAGCCATAGTCACTCATTTTGTTCCAGGATAACTGATGTTTACCTTTTTGTGGTAAGAGCTACATTTGATATCTACAGTTCTGTCTGTGATCCTTTTCTTTTCTGAAATGGATTGTACATGAAACATTGGTCTCACAGTAGAGTGTGATATGTGAAGTTTACATGATATTGGTGGTGATTCTGACCACTATTATTTGGTGGTCATGGGGATCAAAGCCAAGTTATTTCACATGCTAAGTAAACTAGGTAGCATTTTTAAATTTACCTTTCTAAAATTTTAATTATTTGGGAGAAGATATGATATTATTAAATACCATTATATATGCCATGTAAATAAATCTGAATTTTGAAAACTAAATTTTCAAAGTCTTGGTTTGATGATAAAGGAATACGCAGTGGTATTTTTCTGTTTCACAGCAAATAACATCCATTAAACATTTATTAATCTGTATTGAATAGATTTAATATCAGCTAATTTTATACACATATATAATCCATTTTGAATACTCACACACACACACACACACACACAAGTTCCTTTCAGCTATCAACCCTCTTCTTTCACAGAGACAATTTATTTTATTGTCCATGTCTTTTTGTTTGTATTATGGCCTGCTAAAATTAATAAGGCCTGTTAGTTTCATTGTATTTAATGAACTATCCATTGGAGACTGGTGAACTCACCAGTGGGTACACAATTCAAGACAATGACAATTCTCCAGAATTCATCTATAGCCAATAGCATCTGTTACCTCTTAAACTTTCATTTATTTGTATTTTAGATATGCAAATTTCTGAACACATTGCAGACTGTGTTGTTAAGAGATAAAGTTAATTTCATATCATGGGGCAGAGGTCATTATTTTTCATGTTTTAATTAAGAAACATACCTTAGATATGAAATTCAGGCATCATGTATCTACAGCTTAATAAACTGGGTCCCCAACAGCTAACCCTTGAACTTATAAATGCATAAATCTTCTAAAGCAATAAAAACATTAGCATTAATATATGTTAGAACAAGATCAGTTAGATTGACTAACATGATATAGTCTGGGTCATCCAACAATTCTTGTCTTTCTGATGGATAGGTTGAGAACCTAGCAGCTGGTCTGTCAAAAAAGACAGAATGCTTCAGAATTCTCGTGTGCCATTGAAGGTAGAGCATCCCAAATAGCTGTTTTTGCCCAAATTGAAAGGCCAAACAAGCTGAGTTCTTGTGTCAGAAGAGACTTAACCCCCACTCTGTTTTCCTGCCACATTATTATTTATTTCTTAACAAACACAAATTTATCAGATTTTCCTTATTATCATTATAAATTCAATGACGGGAGCCAAAACTCTGTAACTATTTTTTTTTCTAATTTTTAAGTGCTTTATTTATCATATAGATGAAAGCATTGCTCATTTGTGTTGCTATGGATATGATTGCATGTCTGGGATCTCTGAATAGTTCTAGTAATGAATATGAATTTTTCACTTTAGCTTTCTGACAGAAGAAATAAACTGCCCCATATCCCTGCTCTAAATAAATAGCCTTGTAGCATCAAGTCTTTTATATAAGCAACATACATTTAGCCAGTGCTAGCATGTTTCTTTGCCCTCTGTTTCCTTCCTTCATTTTCCTGTCTTAAATAATACCTGCCTAAATCCCTATAATTAATAACAAATAAGAGTAAAACTAAACATTATAATTTCACTCTGTTAAGTTTTTTCCAAAAGCCTTATCATTAGCGGACCTTGTCTTATTTACCCTCCATATACTATAAGTTTTATTGGATGTGCAAGTGTTATCTGATATGTACCTTAAGGGAGTCATTTTAGGTTTGGCAAGATACTTGGCTCTAGAGGGGATCCCAGGTGTCCACAGGGATGTCCCCAGCTAGATATTTGGGCAGCAGAGGAGAGGGTGCCTGAACTAGCCTTGTCCCATAGTCATATTGATGAGTATCTTGATCATCACCATAGAAATCTCATCCGATGGATGGAGATAGAGACAGAGACCCACATTCACATCAAAGCAATGGACTGAGCTCCAAAGGTGCAGTCGAAGAGCAGAAGGTGGGAGAAGATGAGCAAGGAAGTCAGGACTGTGAGGGGATTGTCCAGCTACTAAGACAGTGGGCCTGATTAATGGGATGGGGTTTTGTTGTAGCATTGGAACCAGTTCTGGAACTAGCTCTGTAGGCCAGGATGGTCTCAAACTCATAGAGATCTGTTTGCCTCTGCCTCCTAAGTTACAGGACAAAAGGTATGTGCCACCACTGCCTGGATGAAAATAGTAATTGTATATATATGAAACAGAGCAGTGTTTTTTCTGCTATGGCTGAATCAGGAAAACCTCTCTTAAAGAAGTTTTGTGTATAGAATTAAGCTCTCTTGTATTTCAAGTGAATTTTAGTTTGTCATGTTGGCACCAATTTATTGGAGAGAGGTCACTTGTTGATTCCCAGATGCCTGACTAACTTAGACCCCAAATAATCACATAGAAATGTATTAATTAAATCACTGTTTGGCCCATTAGCTCTAGCTTCTTATTGGCTAATTCTTACATATTGATTTAACACAGTTTTTATTTATCTGTGTATCGCCACAGGGTTGTGGCCTACCATCAAAGTTTCAGCACATCTATGTCGGGCGGTGGCTCCATGGCATCTCTCTGACTCTTCATTTCTTTAGAGTTTTTATTTTTATGTGGCAGGTGTTTTTTTTTCTCTAATCTACTTACTGAACCTTGTTTTTATACCTTTATAGACATCTCTTGCTTCAGTTGAGGAAATTTTTTCTTCTGTGCTCTTCCTAATATTTCATGACCTTTGAGTGGGTTTCTTATTGTTCCTTTATACTTATTATTCTTAGATTCTATCTTTCAATAGTGTCCCAGATTTGCTGGATACTTTGAATCAGGAATTTATAGGTTTAACACCTGCTTGGACTGATGATTCATTTTCTTCTTTTGCATCTTCAATGCCCAAGATGTTCTTTCTTTCTTGCATTCTGTCAGTGAAGCTTGCCTCTGTAGTTCCTGTTCATAACCTTAATATTTTATTTTCAAAATTTCCTCAATTTATGTTTCCTTTATTGATTCTATTTCCAATTACTGGTCCTTAACAGTTTATTTATTTACACTGCTTGTTTGTCTTTTATTATTCTTAAGGGACCTCTATTTAAGTATCTCTTTCATATTTATAAGGTCATTTTAATAAGTTTTTTCTACCTCAGCTATGTAGGAATACTCTAGGACTGTGGTAGTAGAAAAGCTAGGCTATACTAAAAGCATATTTAGCTCTCTGTTATTGATTATGTTTTCATGGTGACTTCTTAAAATCAGAGTTTGTGATGATTATAAGTCTAGGTATTGATTTCTGGATTTATCTTGTTGGGTGTGTACTTTATTCCTATTTTCTGTTTCATATCTAAATTTTTGAGAGAGTGATGGCTGTGTGCTGCCTGTTTTCTTAGCCTGTTCACTAGGTATATTTACAGGAAATACTGGTTGGTGACAGAGGTTGGGATACTAGGATGATTAGGGAGAAGAAAGTTTGGAGGTCTTTCTGACCAGTACGAGATAGGTTCAGAATGGAGAAGGAGACCATAGCTGCATAGTTGGAGATGAGACTAGCGGGATTGGATCACAGTAAAAGCAGAAGTCGTATGAGTCTGCTTTCCCTCTACTTGATGACCTGGGAGGAGAGGCCCTTGGGTTATTTAGGGATACCTGCTGAAATTCTAGTCTGGGAAAAAGTAACAACTGGGGGCAGGGAAGTTAGAAAGGGCAGATCTGTGGTATTCACAGGAGATGGGAGTAGTGGGAAGGCTGTCACAATTTTTCTGCTGCAGAGCTGGGGATGAGAATAGGTGACTGGGTCTAGAGGAACAGAGAGAGGGGAGAATATTTGGGGTCAGCCTAACTGATTTTTGACAAGCATGGTTTGTTGTTTATCAGGGGGTGGCCATCATAATTGGGGGCTTGGATACAGTAAAGACTTGGGAGAAAGAGGTTAGGAGGGGATGACTGGTGGGATCCACAGATTTGGCAGGGATGGCATGGAGAAAGCTGCAGCTAGTGTTGTGTTGCATCACTAGGGACAAGAGTGAAGGATTTTGTCTGGGGAAATAGGGATATCTATATCTTCTTAAAATCATATTGAGTTGTTGGCCAAAGAGGTATAATAGGTATTCCCCAAACAACCCAGGTTGTTGCCAAGACAATTGGTTGCTCTCTAAAAGTGGACTCCAGAGCTCTGTTGCTGAAGACCTCACAGACACAAAACATTGAAAGTGGAAAGGTCACATTGCTGCCTTACCTACTTACTAGTGTCTTTGATATAATACTCTGCAAGCTCTCAAAGGAGTAAACATCAAACCAGTCACAATCACATAATCTACAATGGTGTACTGCCTGAAGGACAATGCTAGTGCAATAGTAGCACTAAGCTTGCAGAAGTAACCAAGCAATATTTGACTTAAGTCCAACTCCAAGAGTTACCATATCTGATACAGTCATTGTCTGAGTGACTAATAGCTGGAGACTTGACAGCTCAGAATCCTAAAGTGAAACCAAAACTACGTTCAAAGCAAACAATATAAAAAACTGAACAAACAAAAGTAGTGATAAAAGACTCTCAATGAAATTTTGTTATTCTCATAGAGCAGTACCTTGTTTTGCCATCACCAGAGAAGCTTGCTCCTACTACAGATGGGAAAAACACCACAGAGACACACAGTCAGACATTATGTAGAGTGAGAGACCTTGGAAAACTCAGGACACAAGTGGATGTCTCCATCAATTCCCTTCCTTCAGGTTTCAGGGATTTCAAAAGAGGAGGAAAGATTACCTCCAGGAAACCACCATGAGGTTACCTCACTATAACTCAGAGACTGAGTGGGACCACATGCACAGAGTCTGAATGGGTTTGCACCATGTCTCTTGTGTTTGTATCATGGCTTCCGGTTAAAGTGGATTATGGGACCCTGAGCGTGTGAACATGTCAGTCTCGTGTTCTTGAATGTTCTTTCAGGCTTTTTTATTTTTTGCTTATTTGTTTGTCTTGTTCACCTCTTATGTGATAGCTTCTGTTTTATCTTATATTGTAATATTTTATTTTATTATTATTCCTTAGAAGCCTAATTTTTTTCTAATGAGAGACAGCAAGTAGTGGAAATGAATGGGAGAGATGGTAGAGAAGAACTTGGAGAAGTAGAGGTAGGGTAAACTTTAATCAAGGAATTTTATTTACAAGAGAAGGGAAAACAAAATTATAAATTTATCTGTTACTGTGTGTGTACTTTTGACCATTTTATGAGAGCCAGATGCTTAAGGAAATAAAGTATAATATGTATGATCTTATTGTGCTGCAAATCAACAGTCAACATTACAACTCATAAAACACAACTCAGAGGAAGAAAGAATCACAAGGGGTTTAAGTGGAAGCTTTAAAAGATAATATCTAGATTAAAATTTGGGCTATTTCTTTGATGATATAATTTTAGTACAGATAAGCATCAGCATTTACCTTGAAAGCATGAAATACATTGCCTGGTATCAATCTAGAATTTAGAGAGGTTTATCAACCACAATTTTCCTTCATATTATTCTCTTAGGATGCATGACATGATCAAATCTGTGGAGTCGGAATAATGCTTTACAAATGTTAAGGCAGATCATTTTCTTTTAATTAATTTCTTTGTTTATCAAAACGTTATGTCTTTATACTCATGCTGAACTGAAAAATGATATTCATCACTTTTAAGGAATGAATATGGAACTGAAGACTTTAAATTTTCATCTTTGAAATGCAAAGCAGAAATACAAATGAATAATTCAAGTACTTACAAAAACCTTGAAGATATTCTGTTGTTTACATTTACATGGCTTTAGTTCGCTCACACACGACCAACTCTCAGAAAGCCAGTGAGAAAGATGAAAAAAAAAACTAATATTTTTCTTTCCTTTGCTATTTTTTTTTTCATCCACCCCTCTGCATTATCTGTCTTTCCTTGGTGTGTTTTCTTTTCCCTGCAGAAGCAATCCAGTGGGACTTGTTTCTTAGCAGAGTAAAATACAGGATAGCTTTTTTTTTTTTTTTTTTAGTTAGTTAACCTGTGATATGAAAAAGCACTAACCCTTGATGGATAACTTCTCATCCTTTGTGTATAGTCACACTGCCCCTCTGGGGTACAATTTACTTTTATTTTTTATTTCATACATGAATCCTACTTCAGTTTAATTTATTATACTTAGTAGAACCTAATAAATTTTTACCATGTAAAATATACTGATTTGAGGCTAAAAGAAACATAATAGAATTTGTGGGAATATGATTAAAGAAGGGAGTCCCTCACTCCATTATCTGATTGAATTCTTTGCCAGCTTCAAGAAAGAAAACCATATCAATATAATTAATAAATGCCGTGAAGGTCTGACAAAGAGATGGCCATCTTTTCACAAGTTGATGTTTTGAGATTAAACAACAATGAACCAATCGTTACACCTCAATGTTTATGACCTTCATAGGCCTCCTTCTTTTTTCCTGACCATTTTCTGGTAATCTCAGCAAGACTATGAATATTGTTTACAATTGTTAACAATTTTAAAATGTCAGCTTTTCCACATTCCTGCTACTTGATCTCTTCTATTGAAATACTGTCTGGGCCTTTGGTGGTGCAATTCTGCTCCGGTCATTCATTTTCTTGTACACAATCCCCACACACTCATTGGTTCAAAATGATTTACTTTTTGGAATTATTCTTTTGTTCTGACATTGGTTTCTGTTTGAGGGGAGCAGGTGTTTGATCATGATTTTCTAGAAATTGTCATACAACAAGACCAAGGTATATTATCTAAGATCCTTGGTTTGCCTCATGTCCTACCATTGTTTAAACATTAATCTAATGCAGAAAACTGTGCAATAATTGAAATATGGATTTGGGACAAGAAAGGTTTTTCACTTGATGCTTTAATTTTGTTTTACCAGCTACCCTCAAATGTTGAATTACATGTGACTAATAAGATATGCCAGACTTTTTTATTTTGTGGTTAATAAATGATATTGCTTTTCAAAATTAGAATTTCAAGCAAAGTTTTAAGAGCCCTATATAGTAAATAAATGTTTTCTTTACAATTAGTATAATTAACTTAAGTCATACAGATATGGAAATCCCTAATAGGTATAGGAATTAGCTCATCCTTGCAATACTTCCAAATGTACTTAGTATCACAGTAGCCCTCAACTCTCTGGCATATTTCAATATTTTTAATGACTTCACTTCACATTTACATTTAAATGATTAATAATTCAGAATTTATAACAATTATTTTAATATTTCAAGATATTAAGATTAATCTGAAGAAATTATTTGTCTTTATTTTTCTATTTAAAAGAAGATGAAAAATAAGTAATTTGCACAGTAGCTATATGCAGGTAGAAATGTAGACCCTATCATCTTACTGTTGTTTGTACTTGTCAATCAATCTATGTACTTGCAAAATATGTTTTAAAATCATTTCTTCCAAAATATTCTTCTTCTTTACAAAAACAACATGAATGCAAAAGCTATTTTTGTAACATGACTAAATCTAAAATTGACAAATAAACTATAGAAATCCAATTGTATGGAAACAAAGAATCTGATTTAAAAATGGACGAAGTGCTAGAATATACCTTACCAAAGAAGATCTAAAGTTGATGATCAAGCACATGAAATGATGCTCCTGATTTATGGTATCAGAGTAAAGCAGATGAAACAACAACCTAATGTCACTTAACACCTGTAAGGAGAGCAGAAGCCAGAAGAGTGAATCAAATACTAGCAAGTACTTGCCTGGATTATCATTAATTTTGGAGGACTACAAGATAATCTAGCTGCTTTGAATTTTCACCTGCTTTGTTTTACAAAATAAACATATTCTCACAACATGCTGCAACACAATAGACCTTTTTGCATTTCTCAAGATAAATTACAAACTATATGTATTCAACATCTTGCAAACATATATCAGAAAGAATTTTAAAAAATGATTGCTACAATTTCAAGATAACCAACAGTCCTTCGATAGGTAAATTGAAATCTTTGTTGTTTACAGACAAAGCAATGTAATTCAGCACCAACATGAAATGAGTTTAGACTTGTCCTGCGACAGATGGAGATAGAAACAGAGACCCACATCAAAGCACTGACTGAGCTCCCAAGGTCCAGTTGAAGAACAGAAGGAGGAAGAAGGTAAGCAAGAAAGTCGGGACTGCGAGGGGTTGGGCCACTCAATGAGAGTGTGCCTGATCTAAAGGGAGCTCACCAAATCCAGCTGAACTGGGACTGAACGAACACGGATCAAATTGGACCCTCTGAAAGTGGCTGACATTTGGGGAAGATTAGGAAGCCAATGATAATGGCTCTGGGATTTGTCTTTACTGCATGTACTGGCTTTTTGGGATCCTAGTCTATTTGGATGAATACCTTCCTAAGCCTGGATGTAGCAGGAAGGCCTTGGTTTTTCCATAGGACTGGATGGGGGATGGGGGAGGGAAGTTGGTACAGGGGAGGAAGTGGAAATTTTGAATGTTATTATTTATAAATTAATTAAAAAATAAAAAGAAATGAATTTAGATAGCCTACCTAACAATGCAGAAAACATGAATATATATTAAGAAGTTAGAGAAGCCAGACTAAAAAAATTAAACACGGCATAATTCCAGTAACACAGCACCTATAAAGGGAAAAAAATGTGAAAACAGAAGGATACTCTTTGTTCTAAGACATTTGGAAGAGGGAAAGATGAATACGTTGAGACTAGAGAAATTTAAGGCAATGAGTTTATCTTTTTTATGATACTGTAATGGAACGTGTGGCTGCAATCTTGTCAAAATTATAGAAAAATAGCATCAAAGATGGACTCTGGCGTAAACTGAACTCTGGATGAAAATGATGTAAGTATATGAGTATAAGACAAAGAAAGACACTTGAGATTTTTCCCTGACCTCTACAAGACCTCATGAAAATTTCAATGTGACTAGTTTTCTAGAAATTACTATTAATTTAAACCCCGAGTAATTTTAAAATAAGATTGTAGCATCCAGTATATTAAATATAAACCACTATAAACTATAATTTTAAATTAATTGAATTGTATATGGGGGCCTGGTATAGCATGTGGTATGACACAGTGCACATAGAGATCAGAGGACAGCTGTGTGGAGTCTAGTCTCTCCTTCTACTATCCCAAGGCTTCTGTACATCAAATTTGGAGTCGGCAATTATCTGCATGGCAAGTACCTCTAATGGCACATCCCATTGGCACAGATTTTAATATGTATATTAGAATATAGAACTATTTGTCTTTTGCCCCATCCTGTCTTTTTATATAATATAGGTTTTATATAAATATAGGATATTTAAAACAGTGTCTTAGCCTGTTGTACAAAGTAACAAAAATAATCCCGTCCCATGCAAAATGAAAGAAAGAAAAGAAGAAGAAAGAAAGAAAAATAACAAAAGAAAAAAAATGTGCTTTTGAAGGCAGCTGGTCCTTGGTGAACACCAAGGCTTCAGATCCGCCCAACAGGAGTGGTAAGACCAAGTCCTAGCCCCCTAGGCGCTCTGCACAATTGGGAGGACCCTCGCCTGCCTCCCCAGGCTTT
>JAQHUG010000164.1:509604-524148 GCA_028555095.1 Dicrostonyx torquatus
CCCCCTTAAGGAAGCAGGGGGAGGGAGGAGGGATACTGGGGGAGCAGGAGGGCCAGGGACAAGGGGAGTAAATGTAAATTTCTCTTTTAACAATAAAGAAAGATATGCTGAGTTCAGAATAAAAATCAAAATATGTATTAAAATATTAAAAACTTATTATAGAAATTGGTAATAGAAATTAGGATTGTCATATTTTGAATTTGTATTGTATGAAGTATTATATTTCTGAACAGTTGAAAAAATGATTTAATTACCAGTTACAGACAGATGTTTCAATATTACATATCAAATAAATTTCAAGTGATTCCAGATATTGTGAAATTCTCAATTAACATCAATCATAGCAATATTAAATATAAGAGATTCCTAATTTTATACATTTATATATGTATTTTGAATTGTTTTCCAACAAAAATGAGTGGTCAAACTTTCAAAATTAAAATATCATTGATGTATATTCGATTTTGAATGTAATTTCAATCAAACTCATGCAATGCAGAAAAACCTTACTGAAGCATAAATTTATTTAATTAGAGTGATCTTAAATATTTCATGGTTCTTACTGTTTAGATAGATTCAAAACTGAAATTTTAGTTAAACAGGGTGAGAACTTTTGAAAAGTTTTGGTTAGTAATTAACTGATTTTAAAAATGTATGTTCAATTTCTCTATGTAAGTTATTTTCTCATCACTGTGCATGACAATCTAATATGTTAAAGAAGATGTACTTTAGCTTATAGTTTAATAATGAGATGCCATCGTGATGAAACACATGTGAATACAAGGTAGTAGGAGGTTGTAGTTTGGATTTGGTTATTAAGAAGCAGAGTAATAAGTAACAATAGTGAAAACAGGGCTAGGCTTAAATCCCTTAAAAGTTCTCTATGTGACTCTCATTCTCTAATAGGGTCCTAAGTCTAAAGATATCTCAGCCTCCCAAAATTGTTGCATTTCAACACAAAATATTAACCTTAACCGAAAAATCCTTATTTTCATTACCTATAAATATAATCTCTTGTCTAGGGGGCAAATAAAATACATATTAACATAGTGACATTGAACAAAAAATTTAACGAATAAAGTTTTTATGATCTCAATTGAATTAAAAATTTATGCTATAACTTGAAATATCCCAAACATAAGGCATAACAATACTTATACCATACTCAAGAGTCTTGTGTTATGCTTCTGTAAGATTTTATAACGTCTGATATGGTATTCTGTTCATATGAGAGTACTTGTACTCTGATGCACATTTGGAAAAAGAAGGGGCCAATGTTGATAAAATAATCTCTCTGAAGATGTTATTATAGCTTTGAAGACTGTAGGCTCTTAGGGATCATTTGTTATATTCACCTGCAGAATTAACATAATATTAGCTGACTTCTAATGACTTGTTTTTATACCCATAGGTCAATGCATCTCTCATCTAGTGATGGCGACTGACAACTGTGCCAGGTGTAGGAAATAAAAGACTACAAAATTTTGGCCCTAAATGCTGGATGTCCGTCCTCCCAAGAGTCAGAGATCATTGTGGAAGAGTTCATAGCAATAGCATATGAACCAAGAATGACTACACGGTATAGTGTCTTCTGAACAAACAGAGAAGCTACACACATGAACTCCCAGACATTGTAACAACATGGACAAGACCTGTGTAATTCCAAGTTCAACCAAATCTAAACATATAGAGTGAAGGAGGGCTTGTAATTTTATCTCTGCCATAAAGCTTTTGAGAATTTTTAGCTGTTGGCTGTTGGGGAGAGACAGTTTTCTCTAATAGTGTAGCCTCAACTAAATAGGCTAGACTCTAGTTCAAGGCCACACACTTATTCATATGTCAGCAATAGAAATAAAACTTGGTGATTTTTTTTTTGTTTTTAAAGTACCCAAATTTTGGTGAAAAGTGAAGAAGAAATGGATCTGGGAAGAATTTGAGTAACTGAATGAATATGATCAAAATATATTCTAAAATTTCTCACAGAACCATAAAGGGATCTAAAAAGTCAGTGTTAAATAACATAGCATTTATTTTCATAGACATGCATGCACAATTATGTATAGTTCAAAAATTAAGTACACATTAATGCTACAATATAAACACAATATTTTTATTTAGAGTTTTTGAATTGATATAGATATTCATAAACCAGTAGATGTAGTAATGATACGTTTCTACAATCATTTACAACCACACAACAGATAGCAGGGACAAACTTATTGATACAACTTGTACTATGGAAAAACTTTTAACTCTGATTTTCTTCATGTACTTGGTAAATTATTTCATGGGATTGTAAATATTTGCATCATTTCGCTAATGACGATTTCAAGAAGTGTGCTTCAATAATAATGCTAAATTGACTTACAAGAATTACAATTCTGAAATAATTGTGGAAATTGTATTTTGTCAACCATCTGCTGTCTTTACAATACCACATTAGGGCATCTTTCTGAGACTAATTCACATTCTGCATAACACTTAGGACATGCTTTGCATCCAAACCATCTCCTAATTACTGAATCAGCCTGAGTGTATTGGGTGTGAATCAATTGCTTCTTCCTTTGAAGATGGTGCTGTCTCTGAAACCAAAATCGCGGATCTAGTGATACATTCTGCATTGTTGGCAATGCTTCAATTTCTCAGCTTCATAAGATGTATAGGATAGAATTTTTGGCAGAGATAGTTTTAAGCATAGGTAGTGGCATGTTATATAAGACCCATGATTTCATTGACTTTGAATATCAGCTGTTATTTCTTCAATCTAGTATACACAAAGACACTTTTTTCTTTGAAGTAGTTTTGCACTTAGTTTAAGCTTGTTATTACCATAATTAATTTAGAAAATGCAACTTAACAGCATTAATTAATTTTTTAAAAAACTCTTTCAGAACATTTGGATTCGTTCCTAAAATATTGTGATTCACAACTGTCAATAAGGAAGCAAACACATGCAAAAATCAAATCCAAATATGGTTATATCTTGTTACCTTCAGTTTAATTACACTCATGTCATGTAGTAATAGCCTATAATAAAGTCCTCTATGGAAACCTGCAACCATGTTATGGCATTTGATTGGTTATCTCCCAATCTATTTGGTTTACTTTATAGTTGAATAATAACCTCTCTCTCTGTCTCTCTCTCTCTCTCTCTCTCTCTCTCTCTCTCTCTCTCTGTGTGTGTGTGTGTGTGTGTGTGTATGTTTATATGTTTATATAAGGGAATTTTTGAGTTTGGCTTTTACTGTGAGACTTTTGATGATCCCACAATTATTTTTTCTATGTTTAAGATTTAAAGGATACAATAGCTGCTCTCTACAAAAATATAGTAGCCTCATAAGCATAGGGCCAATGACTCAACCACTGTCTGAATGGAGGACCTGGAATACTTCTGGGTATTTGCTTTTACAAGTCTATGCTGTCAGATTGAAAAGCCTGATGTCTGAAGACTGATTTCCATGTACAGTGGAAGCAGCCATGAATGTATCAACCATGAAAATATCAACTGTTAGAATGGATTTCTTCTTTCACTTTTGCTTAATTCAGTAATCCAGCCCAATAAATGATTCTGCCATCATGCCTTTACTTCTCGGTTGTTCCATTGAAGTGCACAGGCAAGTTATAGATACAATAGAGAATCTTAAGCACAGATTATATATTATAAAATACATTCCATGTTTTTTTAAAAATAACCTAGATCAAAATAATGACGTCTTAAAAAGAATATTTGCTGTGATATTTAGGCTATAAATAATCTGTTTACCATGAAAACATAATTTTGAAATGAGGTAGAATCATAAATGCTGGTTATTCTCATGTCATGCTACTTTTTATATTTCATTATTATATTTGATGGTAAAAGTATGAAAAAATGATAGACCATGGGATGCCCCAGAACTTGGGCTTGAGGCAAATTGTCTTACCAAAAGAATCTACTATAGGTTATATTGAAAGAGATCATGCACCATTTTTATTTTCCATTGTCATTGAGAAATATTTGCCTCATGATATAAATGGTACTATAATCATCTCCCAAGGAAAGATTGGTTCTTATCCTCTGCAACATTACTTTACTAGGTTAGATGTCAAGGGAGTATCCCAAAACTTTACCATGCCCAAGATATGTGAACCATGTCTTAATTTTCTTTAACATGAAATGTTACTTTTTGTACTTCTAAAGAAATCCCATCATGATTTCTTTATTTAATCAAGAAAACTTAACTTTATCACTTGTCCCAAGTTTTAACAGAAATTAAACAGAAAACAAAAATTGTACAGAAAGATATAAACAGGTTTTCTTTAGCAACACACTATGTTTCTAACTATTTCCAAGAATACTGTATAGATTATGTGAAAATGCTTCCTTTAGACCTGTGTTCATAAATGTGGCAAATATGATGTAAGGAAACTTAGCATGAGAAATACACTGGATCATATCCATGAAGTGTTCTCAAATAGTTACTCCAGAAGTCAGTTCTTCTTTGATAATAATTTTAAAGAGATAAATATATTATCTTGTTTTATAGTTTGCAGGACATTTTCAATATTTGTTATTTTCTTTTTAAGAAAAATAATTATATCATCAAGGTAAAGTCAAGTAGGAAGATATGTCATCTTATGAAAAAAGAGATAGAGAGGTAGGAAAGGAGGGAAACCAAAAAAATGAAGAAAAAGAAAGAAAGAATGAGTAGTCTAATCTCAAATTCCACATGTGGCTACTGTTGTCCTTGAACTCCTTATCCTGTTTCACCCAAGACTTTGCATTACAATTGTGCATCAGAATGTCAGCAAAGACTACCCTCTTGAAAAACTAAATTTGCAAAGATTTAAGGAATATTTAAAAGAAAAGAACTTTTTTATTTATTTTTTTATTGTTAAAAGAAAAATTTACATTTACTCCCCTTGTTCCTGGCCCTCCCGCTCCCCCACTACCCCACCACCCTCCCCGTGCTTCCTTAAGATGGGGCAGGATACCCTGCCCTATGGGAAGCCCAAGGCCCTCCCCCCTCCACTCGGTCTAGGAAGATGTGCATCCATATAGAATAAGTTCCCAAATAGTCAATACATGCAGAAGAGCTAGGTCCTGGTGCCATTATCATTGGCTTCTCAGTCAGTCCCCACTGGCAGTCACATTCATAGGGTCCAATGAGGTCATATGCTCATTCAGTCTTGGTCCAGCTGGATTTGATGAGCTCCCAATAGATCGAGCACACTGTCTCTGTTGGTGGGCCAGTCCGGGAGTGGGTGCCTGAACTGAACTTGCCCCATAGTTACTTTGTTGAATATCTTAATCGTCACCATAGATATTTCGCTTGATGGATGGAGATAGAGCCAGAGACCCACATTCACATCAGAACAAGGGACTGAGCTACCAAGGTCCAGTGGAAGAGCAGAAAGAGGGAGAAGAGGAGCAAGGAAGTCAGGACCGTGAGGAAAAGAACATTTTAAATATTTAAAGACCATGCTGAAAGAGAGAGAGACAAATGTGTTGACCACGATTTTCCAAAGTATCTGTCTTGATATGCTGATTATCTAAGAATTTCTTTTCCTTTTTCTTGTTGATTCTACTTTTTTAAGTAAACATATTTTTCTTTCATGAGATAATTAAAGACAGAGAGGAAGGGAGAGAAGAGATAGAGAGAGGATATCTCTGGAATGTAGAGTAGAAGCAACCTCCAGATTGCACTGGCATCCTCTTCAGCCCAAGTACTTAGTCCTCTTTCTTCAGAGGATTTGTCTTTGAAATTTTCTTGTTTAAAGGATCTCCTGGGAAAGGCTTGCCAGGATCATCTTCAGCACCCTCTTCCATTAGATATCATGAGCAAATGATGATTAATTACTGCAGTTGAAGCAGTTGAGTAGAAATGCTTCTTCTATTTAATTGTCCTTACCACTGCAGTTCAGACAGACTTGTCATCTCATCTCAGATATGGTAGCTGAGAGACTGTACAACAGGGATACATTCCTTCCATTGTGATTCTGCCCTTTACCTCCCCACTGTTACTTAAAAGTAAAGGAATATTTACAATTTTGTCATCTAATATTTGGACTCATTAATTTCATTTATAGTGATTTTAATGCTTTGTTTTTTTCTAGGTACTTCTGTGTTGATATACATGCATGTCTTTCTTCTTACTTATATGTTTACTGTCAGCTTGTTTCTTGCATTGAAACTCCATTGGAGGATAAATGAAACTTTATTTCTCCATGCAACACTTTATTCCTTGTGTTTATATAGCACAATTCAACTATGTATTTCTCTGAAAATTAATTACATAGTGTTTTTCTTTATAATGTCCAACTTTTAGCCTATGAACACAACAGAATGGAATAAAAAATAATTTATTTAATTTTTAGTCATCCACAAAACACTAAAATGCATTTTCTAAGGAAAAATAAATATTTTTAAAATGTTTTGCTGTAAGATATTAAAGAACATGTGTGTAAATGTATAAGACATAATATGAATCCTATGAAATATTATTTAGGACCAATACCATACATGAAGTGTCACTACATAATATTTTTGTTACTGATAGTGATTTATGATCTCATTTTTCTAAAATAAGATGTTATATAAATGGAGAAATAAATATATATGCTGTATCCCATGAATAAGGTAGATTAAAAGACTTTAGAAATGATGATGGCATTCTTACTTAAGCAGAACAAGCTAAAACTTATTTGACAATAACTTTTAGTTTACTAATTCTAATTTTGTGTGTGCTCTGGAGCTTCAGTCTACATATCATACTGTGTGACTATCAGTAATCATCTGCCTCATGTTGGAGTTGTGCATTAACACCTTGATGGTTTTCATGCCTCAGTATCATACATGTTCACCTGGCAATCTGATTGTTTTTTGTTTTTCTATTAGTTTGTGTTTAATAATTTTATAATATGAATAGTCATTTAGGAAATGATGTGATTTAAAACCCATAGTGATCTTTTTAAACAAAGCTCTACAGCCAAAGTGGTGAGGTGTGCAATAACTGTGAAGTCAGCTGGTTCACTTACAGCCAATTTGAACTAACTAAACAGACTGACTAAGCACATATTAAGCCAAAAAATTAACTCAATACATTCTTTTATGTCAGAATTTTAATATTTCAATGGAAATATCTGTGCTAGGTTAGACATTTCCAGGGAACCACTCCCAGGTTACTTGACTCTGATGTCATGTATGTCATAGTGAACTGATAATTTTTGACTGAAGCTATATGATATGTCATATCTGGTGGAAAGACGTGCTCTGGACAAAACATTTATATGAAAGCCATGATTTAATTCCCTTTAAAACTATATTTATGTTTGTATGTTGACTGAATGTTTTCTGTGTTGTGGTTCATAGTGTATCCATCTCTGTTTTCTAATGCCACCTAGATCAAATGAAAGCAGATTTAGCATGTTAAGCAATGTCTTATTGCTGTGAAGAGACACCATGGCCATAACATAAAGAAAAGCATTTAAGTGGGGCTGACTTATAGCTTCAAAGGTTTAATCCCTTATAATCATGACAGGAAGCATTGTGGCACATAGACAGACATGATGCTCGAGAGGTAGCTGAGGGTGCTGCATGAAGATTGACAGGCAGTAGGAGACAGGACCTCTTTCGAACACTTGAAAGCACAAATCCCAGAGGTGGAGGCAATCAGTTTAAAGCCAGCATTTTATACAAAGTGAGTTCCAGAACAATTAGGACTATTACACACAGAAACCCTGTCTCAAAAAATAATAAAAAAAAACACAAGGCCCACTTCCAGTGACACACTTCTTTCAATAAAGTCATACCTACTCCTACAAGACCACACCTCCCAATCCCTGTCAAGTAACATTATTCTCTAATGACCATGCACTTAAATACATGAGCCTATGGAGGCCATTCTTACTCAAATCACATTTAGTATTCAATACATTTCAATGTTCTTCATGGCCCTGAACTCCATTATATAAGACTAGACATCATTCTCTAAGTCTTTTAGTGCTTGTTGTAATTAGATTATTAAGTGGGACAAGGAAAATTACAGTTAGAAACAGTCAAAAAATAACAGGAAATAAAAGAAATGACAGGAACTGATTATACAGAGTATAAATATATACCTCATATTAGTTGACATTGTGACTATGTAAGTCAAAAAATAAACAATAAATAAAATATTAGCAAATCTAGGAAGGTATTTAGGTTAGAGAAAAGAAATCACAGACCTTTAAATCAATACTTTGTTTTGTGTATTTGAGCTTTAATGATAAAATTAGTGACGATTGAAACAAAAGTATTTTGTGATGATTACTTAGTATTTTATTTTAATTGCACATACAATTTTATTTCTTAATTACATAAAAACAATATACACTTCTGTGCTTCAGGATTTTTGGATGTTCTTTTAGCTACGCTATTAAAAAAGAGAAATTATTGCTTATTTTATTGACATAAGACATATTAACTTATAATCTTGACAATATTTGATCAGGAAAACTAAGAACAAATGACTAATTCAGTGTTTTGAAGTATTTTCAACATGCATTCTCTTATTATCTGAATGATAACTATTCTCCTTCATCAGCACTTTATTTTTATAAAGTTCCCTAACTCAATAATATCAGTAATGTACAATGACTTTACAGTGTGTTACAAAGATGTTTGTTAAATGCTTTTGAAGATAACAAACAAAAATACTGACAATACCGTAGACCACAGCAAAATATGTGGCTTGATTCCTGTCTGAGTCTATTTAATGGGCTTTACCCCAGGGAAACATCTCAGGGAAAAAGCAGAGCAAATTGCTTCTTTTACTCGAAAGTCTTAGAAAAAAAAGAAACCCAACAGCACTAAAAGGGAGGGAACTCATTGGGTTTAATGGTTTTTTCTGTATTTTGTTTTCTTTTTTTTTTTTGTTAGGAACCTCCAGAAAGTAGGATTTTTTTGTAGAATTTGAGTTTAAGGGGGAAGAATTTCAAAGAAAGGCACAGCACATATAAAATGATAAATGCTGTGTTTATATCTTGTTAGTGAGATTCTTGAAAGTGCTTGCAGCTTGGAGGCAGTGTAAAGAGCACTGGGTAAATAGAGGGGATGTTGTGCATAGAGAGAAATCTCATAGAGAAACTTAGAAAGCACACATCACAAAAAGTGATTTTTTCAGCAGGAAAGTCTCTTTCTGAACTTACAATAGGCTAGAATGACACAAAATGCTCCTTAAGTGATAATGACAGATGTCTGTCTATCCACGAGTTTCAAATGAATTATAATTCAAAATTTCAAATCAATCCAGTCATTCTACTAGTGAAAGAGAAGATATTTGTGATAAATCAAAACGGAATGCGAAGCTGACACAGTTGTATGGTAATTATTGGAAAGTTCTCAGCCCACAGCTCTGTACGAGTAGATTAAAAAATCAAAATGCTTTGACAGATCTCTGAACATACAACAGATATTGTAATTTACCTTCTATATATCAAATCATTCTGTTTTAGAAATACACAAAGGGGCCTGATATCTGTCTCTTTTGTCACCATAATTTCTTGAGTATTATTCTATGTGACATGGCAAGTTATAAATACATTATCACATAAATGCTTATGTCAATATCTTATAAAAATAAAATTTCCAACAGTAATATGTACTCTGAATAAAATGAAATAGAATAGGTGCAGAGAATAATGATAAAAAATTGAGGGGGTGAATGCTTTGGTAATGATGACAAAAATACTCAGATTAGTCAAGATTTAGTAATGGATAATGGGGAAGATATTTTTGTATTATAACTCAAGGTGAGAATATTCAGTAAGAGAAAATAAGTCATGCAGAATGTTAGACTAGTATGAGTTTTCATGTTTTAAATATTGTTTCTTAACCAAACAAAATTGAGGCAAAACATACTTTGTTGACTACTGATGAATACTGATGAAGATGTAGCTCAAAAGACAAAAATATTTTTTTCAGATGAACCTTGAAATTGCCAAAACTACAGGTGAATTTTTTATAATATGGTTTCCGATAGCATGCCAACCCCCAAAAGTTTCAACAAAGTTGAGTATATAACTCTTCAAAATGTGCTTCATTTTTGTATCAATAATATCTAAAGGAGATAGATTGTACTCTGAATTTCACATTTCTGTGTAGACAAAGAAAGATTATGTGAGATAAGAAAAAAGCCACAAAGGATGCTTAACAATTCGGTAGTAACTTCTGCCAGAGCTAATGTTAGACTCCTGAGTGAAAATGTTGAGAGCTGCTCTGATGCCCACTAAATCAAAACTTCCCATTCATAAGGCTAAAAGCATGGGGTGGTCCATGTATTTATAAGCACTAACTTGATAGTGAGTCTCTTTATTTGAGAAAAAAGATAGAAAATTGGAGGATAGAAAAAAGCAGCATTTAGTAGCTCTCTGACAAACAAAATATTGAAATCAGAGGGTGTAAGGCAATGGCTTCATCACAACCACTGAACGTACCAATATTATCAAACAAAAACAGTGCCATGTGATGAAGACACTTTATGTAGGTTTACCAACAAAGAAAAGTACCTCAAGCTCAGCCTTTTCTTAAAACTTTCTTTAATATTGTTGCAATGATCACAAAAATAAAAAAAAATAATGGCAAAGAAAACCACCATCAAAAAATAGGTATCTAAGGAGTAAAATAGGAAGAGAAACACAACACTAGCTGACAAAAATAATGAGAAATAACTCAATCTCAAAGAAAGAAGCATAGTCTTTTCTTCCAGAAACCATGGATTATTAAACAAAGTCACATGCCTCTTATGGGGTAGCTTCCTATGAGTTGTTGGTAAAGTAAGAGATGTCCTAGTGGCTCCCAAATGATACAGGTTATGGTCTTTGTTCTTGTTCATCCTAAAGGGTAAAGACATAAGGCCCTGTTCCACTAAAATATACACATTATGGTTGTGAGCCACAGAGAAGTCATTCCGAGCTGACCTGGAAACTTCCTCCATTCTGGCTAGCTTTCAAAGAATAACAATTCTTAAGCAGGCCACTGGAATGAAAAGTCACTGAATGTAATTCTTAACTACGGAGCACACATGCTATAATTGTAATCTTTTATACATGATTTTCCGCCAATGCAATAGTGCCATGGCTATCACAGAGGTAAGCAACTGCTTTCTTATGATATTTGAGGATACCTTCAGAGGAGGAATTTTCCTATGCTGAATTCTTAGTTAAGGAATCTGTTTTCCTTTTATACTTTTGGTAGCAATTTAATTCTGAGAAAGACTTAAAAATCTAGCGTGTTGTACTTCAAAACAGCCTTATCCAAGAAGTGCATTTCCAAATTTACTGTATTTCTCATAATCAGAAAACATAGAAATTCATGGATACAATTTCAAAATTTTAAAGTCTATTTTGACTATTTGAAGTAGAATTTCAGTTTAGTGTAAGTTTAATTTTTTCCTGAGTAGTTTTCAATTGAAATTAAAGGAATCCAAGCATGTGTTTCATTAAACATTGTTTCTCAAATAGAAGGAAGGAGCTAGTGTGATAGCCTAGTTACACAAGTGCCTGCTGTGTGATCATGGGGTCCTAATTTGAATCCCTATGATCCATATAAAAGTTGATTACAGTGGTGTGCATCTGTTGCCATATTGGTCATCAGGTTGTGTAGTTGCAGAAGGATCTTTGTAATATACTGCTCAGCATGTTCACTAAGTCAAGGATCTATCTCAAAAAATATTGTGGAGCATTGTTAAGAAAGTCATTACATTTTGGCCACTGGCCTCTATATTCCTGCTCATACAGAGACATAATACATACATACATACATACATACATACATACATACATACATACACACAGATATAAACTTACACACAAACACGATAATGAAGGTACAATTACAGAAGTGTGCAGTTATAAAAAAGACACTAACCTAAAATCTGATATTCTTCACTAATATAAAGATAAAATAAATAATAAAATGGTATTTTACTATAAAGTCAAGCAATGTCTTAATATCATTTTCACTCTGGAAAATTTATACTATCATCTCTTAAAAGTATTTAAAAGCTTAAAGAGTTTAAGAATTTGGTCAAGATTTTTCTAGTTGGTTTTATACTGTTGTGTTATAAATGAAGTCAATTAAAGGGGACTCTTTATTGCCATCTTTATGCCATTTCATTTAGAAGGAATTACCAAAGCCAGTGCAATACTGAGGATTGGATACTTGTGTCCCTATTCAAGCAGCTGGTCACAGAGAAGGATTGCTCCCCCAAGAACCATAAAATTCTTCCATTTGACAGCCAAGCAGAAAAGGTGAGAAGAAAATAAACAGCACAGCTAACAGGAGCTGTCATCGTGATGAATGCTGATGAGCAGTAATTAATGTGGATTCTCCCAGGCACAGCCCAGAAGTCTGGGCCTTGCCCCCTGACTTAAGGATGGGGAAGCAGGAAATAGGAGGGCAAAAGGAGTGAAGTAACCAGAGACAGCACTACTTTTAAAGTCTGAAAAGCTGAGTAGTACAACTGACCCTCTAAGATGCTTTAGAGCTCTCCAGTGTTTATAACAGTGAAGAAATGATACTAAATACCAGTGAATAGTAAAGCTAAGCTAGTGTCAATAAATGGTACTGGAAATATGTACAAATATGATCTCTCTCTTTGGTCCTGTATAGTGCTCTTCACTAAGTACATGATACTTATTAGACATGGAGCAGTATATAATTTGAAAGAAAAAATCTTATTCCTTTTTAAATAATCATAATTTCAATCATATAAAAGCACGGTACTGTTTTCAAATTGTATTATACTATTTCAATGTCATGCTTAAATAAGACCTTCATAATATGAATAATTATTGATGCTTGTGATTTGGTATACCAATGCAATATGTTTTATAAATGTGTGATTACTCAGCTAGAATAATGCTAGAATAAAGAAATTCTCCATGCTACACTTTTTGGGATATTAGTATCAGAGCATTTAATATTTTTAATAGCTCTTTCGTTGGTTAAGAAAAATGACACATATTATTCATGTATAAGATGAAATGTTGGTGGTAATCATGTTCTCTATTAAACATTACTGTGCCAGGTTTGTGACACTGTTGGCCTGAAGAGTGCATTACAGGCAAAGACATTTTTCTACCTCTGTGCTTACCTTCTTGTCTCTAGAAGAAATCGACAAAGAATTATTAACAATTTCTATTTTATGAACTATAAATGTTTAATCAGAAAAATACAATAATGGTAAAGATGGTTTTGAGCATTCAGGCATTGTTATCTAGATGATGTCACAGTTCTGCCATGTTTGAAAAAGAATATCTATGCTGATACAAAAAACACCAAAGAGGGGAAGCATTTTAGTTAGCAGCTAAAAAGATGCCACTGACAGCTGGGTGGAGCCTCTTCTATGAACATCTTACTGTATACCATTTGACCATCTCTCTTCGAAAAGTTATTTCTTGGATACCATTCCAAGAAATCTGGGGCAAACGCACTCTTACACATATACACACATATACAGGTACAATACAGATCATTCTTACTCATTCTCTCTCTCTCTCTGCCATGGGATAAAGCTTTTCAATAGTGTAAAGTTTTGTCACTCATATTAGTTTAAAAAATGCTGATTGGTCAGAGCCAAGCACAGGATATTAGTGGGGCAAGAAGGCTAGGAGAATTCTGAGTATAAGAAAGACAAAGATACAATCTTCAGCCAGAAGCAGAAGAAGCAAAGTGAGCATACTTTACTGAGAAAAGGTATAAAACAATGTGGCTAAACATAGACAAAAATTATGGGTTTATTTAAAGTTGTAAGAGTTAGTTAATAATATGTCTGAGCCATTGTCCAAACTGTGTTATATTTAATATAATTTCTGTTTAATTATTTGTGTCTGGGCAGCATGGAAACAAAAGCTCAATCTCTGTTTATAAGTGGTGCCCAAATATTTAACAAGAATTTCCATATAAAGCCTAAAAAAGTTTTATAAAAAAGGATTCTAGACAGATAAAAACAGAGTCAAGCAGAGATTCTTGGTAGCTGTCTTTTTTCTGGTAGGCTGTTTGCTGGCAACAAGCAAAGCTGAGGCTCCTTTAAGAGAGGCTTCCCTCACTCAGCATTCGGAGGAAGAAACCTTGGAGCTCTTTTAAGGGGCCATGCTAACAAACACTTAAATGGTGTTTATGAACAGCCAACATCAGGCTTTTTGGTGGTTGCATGGACCTAGAAATTTCACAGAGTTATAGTAATAGATATGTCTCCCACCAGTACCTCCACCATGAAGCCAGACTCTCAAACAGCTAAGAAATTGGCTGAATCCAGTTGCCAAAGCTGAGGCTTTAATCCTAGCCACGTTGCTTGGCAGATTAAATATTTTTATTTTCAGAAAAGAATAGATATATACAGTAAAGACAGATTCAGAAAGAAAAAAAAACTCCAAATAATTTACAGTGTGTTCAAAAATACATGCAGGCTTGGGAGAGAAAAGAAAAAGAATAAAGATTTAATCCTAGATGTGCTGCACACGCTAAGAGACCATGGATGCAAGCCCAGACTACTATACCCAGCAAAGCTTTCTTTCATCATC
>JAQHUG010000164.1:566814-582801 GCA_028555095.1 Dicrostonyx torquatus
TTCCTTTCTCAGGAAATTTGTATAGGAATACCATGGATATTTTATTTGCAATACAAGTTTAATTCAACATATTTTGAAAATACTAAGAGGAAACATCTCAGGTGAACCAGGATGAATTCTGCCAATAAAATTAACCTTTTATTTTAACACAGTGATACCAAAATTTACTTGAGCCAAAAGGCAATGGTGCTCAAATGTAGAAAGAATATTTAAGTCACCATAATTTTGGCTTTGCTATGCTAATTCCAACTTTATTATATCATAAGTAATGTACTCAGTTAAACCTTATATATAGAAATGACTTTCATTGACTCTGATTTGAAATCATTTTTCAACATCATTCATTCATTCATTCATTTTTTTTTTCACTCAACAATTGTTTCCTAGGCTTATAGTTTATTTGTGGTAAAGAACTTTTTATTTAAGGATCTTATAATTTGTTCTCATTACAATTTAAAGGATGACTTTGTATATGTGAGCATGTGTATGTGTGTTTGTGCACATGTGTGCCCACATGTGTGTGATATATTCACATTAAAACTTCACATTGAACTCCAATTTGTGAGTGGTAAGAAACAATGAGATCTTGAAATTTGCAGGAGCATGGATGGAAATAGATTTAAAACATCTTGTTTAAGGTAGCCGAGACCCAGAAACAAACATGGTATAATTATTAGCTGTAAAGCAAAGGATAACCAGCCTATAGTCCACAACAACAGAGAAACCAGGAAATAAAGACACTAAGAGACACATGCATGGACTTTTCCTGTCCCCGTAGGTGAATTAGATATGATCTTCTGAGTAAATTGGGAGAGTGGGCAGGAGATGGAGGGTGAAAGAGAGGGGACAAGAGGAGGGGGAGAAGACTATGAGGGATCCAAAAGGCTGCATTGTGAGAAGGTCAGAGAGGGAAAGCAATGAAGAGATATCGTAAAGAAGGCGTTATTATAGGGTTATGGAGAAACCTGGCACTAGGGAATTTCCCAGGATTCTGCAAGGTTGGTCCCACGTAAGAATCTAAGTAATAGTGAAGAGGGTGCCTTTAATGTGCCTGTAATCAGATTGACGGAAGCAGATGCGAATATCAACAGCTAATCACTGGGCTGAGCTCCTGGAATCAAATCATAGAGAGGAAGGGGCAATAATAAGTGCAAAGAAATCAAGATCATTATGGGAAAATTCACAGAAAGAGCTGACCTGAGCAGGTGGTAGCTCACTGATTCTGGATTGACAGCTGGAGAACATGAATAAGACCAAACTTTGCCCTCTTAATATGGGGGATAGTTGTGTGGCTTAGGCAAATTGTGGGGCCACTAGCAATGGAATCAGTATTTATCCCTGGAGCCAGTTTAATTATTTTGGAGCCAGTTCCCTATGGAGGGATACCTTGCTCAGTCTAGAGAGAAGGGGCAGGACCTTGAACCTGCCTCACGTTATATGACAAAATTTTGTTGACTCCCCATGGGAAGCCTTATCCTCTCTGAGGAGTGAATGGGGATATGGACAAAGCAGGAGAAGGGGAGGGAGATGGAACTGGGATTGGTATGTAAAATAAAAAAAGATTGTTTTACAAAATTAAAAAATTGGCCTTGTAAAATATTAAAAAGACCTCCTTAGGTTTTTTACCTTGATGCAAAAGCAGACTATCAGAGGAAATGGTTCTTTTAACTAATGGGATTTTGAAGAAAAATATTTTGTCCTGTCTCACAAATGAAAAATTTTATTAGTAGTATTAAGTTTGCAAGGCAATCAAAATTCAGGTGTAGAAAAATGTTCCTGACAGGACACTTTGTGAGGGATATGTAACTAGGCAACATTAACTGTGTGTCTGCACAGAAAGCATCGTTGTATAGATAAATTTTCTCTAGGAGGAAATAAATTCAATGGAAGATCCGAGCAGGGAATAGCTGAGGGCTGCATTAAGGAAAAATTACATGCCCACTAACAAGTTGTATTGTTACTCCAGAGAGAGATGTACAACAAATTTGCTTTTTAAAAGGTTTGTACATTCACTGTTCACTTTGTAACTGAGTGGAAAATGGATTGGGAAGGTATCAAGGGGAATTAGAAGGAAAAGATGACCTGTGGATTTCTATCAACACAACATACTTTTATTCAGAAAAGGTCTCCAATAAACAGTTAAGACTGAAAGGGTAACAAACTATTCTTTTACACAAAGCTACAAAGTCACAAACCCAAAGAAATTATCAGAACTCATAAAGCAATAGAAATACAAAGTACAAAGGTGATTATGTAGCACCAAGGAGAAAGGAAATGCTGTATGAGGTAACGATGAGAGGAAACAGAGCTGAAATTCCCAAGAATATGGCCTTGAACCACATGCTTCTTGTATACAGAACATTAGGAGAGACGTTGAGATATTTAATATATAATAAACATATAAATGAAAACTTATGTAGCACAGATAATGAAGTTCCATCAAGATGACAGGAAACTGACCCACCTTTAAAAACAAGTCATTTCATATGTATGGAAGCTGATCAAGGAATGAGTTTAGTGAACCTGACGATAAAGCTGCAGTGCAGGTTGGAAGGATCCATGAGGGACTTGTAACAACCAAGGCAGCAAACAGTTCCTTGAGCAGCAGCAATAGGCAAATAAAATTTCAAACCGTGTTTTTAAAACTTGGTTAAACTCGGCCATGTTTCACATTAATTATGCTTTCAATGTTTGAAATTATGGTATCTTAGATCCATCGATACAAATCATGTTATTTACATTTTCCTATTTCCCTAGTGTTGCTACTGTAACATGAACAATGCCACAGCACTCATGTGATTGTGGCTTTTGTTACTTTTTCTTAGACAGTTCCTTCAAAGAGAGTAGCTTTGTTATACAGTGGGGCTCATCAGCTAGCACTGTTCCATTCTTTATTGATGGTGTTAACTCCCTAGCTCACTAGAAATGGATTGATTCATTACTTGTATATTACCTTTGAACCTCGTTTTCAAATTAGGAGAGAGATGCCCTTTCCCAGGTGAAGTTTGTTTCAATTACCCACTTAAAGCAGTTATTACAGCCACATTATTTATTTATTTATTTACTTTTGCTCTCTATTTTTGGATATTTTTATGACATGTATTATCATATCTATATATAAAATTTCTCATGAATCTGCCCAACTTTAAATTAGTTTGTATCCTTCATTTGATATTGCAAACACACAATTACTAATTTTTTATTTTACAATAGGAAAAAAATCCCATTGAAGTCTTGTTTAACTAGAAGTCAATGTGAAGATTATTGATATATAATTGACACCATTAGTATGACTGACCTGAAATTATGAAATATGTATCATTTATTTCCAAACATGTCATTTTACTGAATTTTATTTATTTGTGCTATCTCATCACATGTAGCTTGCATTGAATAAATATCTTTTACTTTATGTCTCAATTCTTTTAATTTAAGATTTTTTCTCATTTTTTATGACATAGTCATATGTACTAAAACTGAGGTAATAATGTATATATATATATATATATATATATATATATATATTAATGTTGCCATCCCAGTTTCAGTGTTTGTGTTATTTGCATTATAAATCCATGATTTTGGTACATATAAAGAGGCATTATTATTCTCCAATATTTGTAGTTTTAAGCTGACAATTCTAGAGTTCCGCAACACCAAATATGTGATTTGTACAAATGAATATTTCATTTACTTTATAGAATTATTTTACTCTTTCCTCATTATAATATTTTCAGAGTTGATGTAAAAATTCTAATTACTAGATAAAAGCAAAGAAGATTGTATATCAAAATAAAGCATATTCTACATTGAAGCATTTTTGTAAAATTGTTTAAGTCAAATAACAATTTATTATAAATATACTTTGATGAATTTTTGACATTGGATGTTTATATTTTCTATCATTATTAATAGTTCATCTTATGAATCCTATTTTACTCTATCTTATACAAGTATTTTAATTTTATAAAAATGTAAAATACATATTCTACTTTTATTTGAAGATATTTAATAATTTTCACAAAGTTACTTAAATATTCAGGGAAAAGATTGTCTATATTCCACTTCAACATGATCTAGGAATGTTGGAATGCGAAGATTTTGAGAGCGCTGGGTGTGTTTAACTGGCAGAATCATGAACTTAATATAGGTTGGTCATGGATTCATTCTTCAGAAGCAAAGAAAATAAAGAAAAGATAAAAGGGGTTGTAATGTCTGAATTAGAAGTCAGAAAATATTCTTTCAAAATAATATTCTCTTTTTACTAATGAAAAATTTTAACTAAAAAAATTAATTATATAAAAGTTTTATTAACCTATATCTAAATTAACCCACAATAAAATAAAATACATGTAGATGAGATCTTGAAATACGTGACATTTTGTACACACATTGTTAGAACACAATCTGGACCGACTAACTTGGAAAGGACTGTGGAATTTTTTTAAAGGTTCAAGATTTATTTTCTTTACTTCTTCACTTCTTACCTCTTAAGTCTGTTTTGAAAATCTTCATGAAAAACACATTGACCTTGTATACAGAAAATACTGAGGTGGATAGTTTTCACAAGCAGGTTGAATAATAGAAGAAAATCATAATATTGGTTGAATAGAATAACCAGGTAAGTTAAAGAACTTTGGGTAAGAAAATATATGTATGTAGTAAAAACTTACAAAAAACGGGTAAGAACAAGTTCCAAATTCAGAATGATCATCATTTCATATAATCATTTTTTATTTTTATATTTGAAAGCATTTTGAAACCATTCTCACTGTAATAATGCTGCTAACAAGAATAGTGGAAAAACTATCAGAAACCTGAAAAGAGATCACAATCTCATGTGGAAGGTCTCTTGTACACATACCATGTTGTGGAAAATTATGCTGTTTTTTTTCTGCTCCAGAATATTACTTTTGCTATGTTATGGTGTGTTAGTTTTATTGCTACAGTATTTGTTTAATTATAAAAAAAATGTGTTGTATTTGTTTTACCTTGCCTACCTTGGGTACCTAATTGGTCTAACGAAAGCTGAACGGCCAATAGCTAGATAGAAGAATAGGCGTGGCTGGTGGGGAGAGAGAATAAATAGGAGGGGGAATCTAGGCTTCAATGGATTGAGAAAAGGAGGAAAGAATGAAGGAGAAAGACTGGGACAAGGCTGAGGCTAGAAGTCGGGCAGTTTCCAGACAACCAGAAACTAGCAGCAGTGAAAATAAGATATACAGAAGGAAAAAAAGGTTAAAAGTCCTGAAACAAAATGTAAAGGAAGAAAAACAGGTTAAACTGTAAAAGTTAGTAGGACTAGCATAAGATACATCTGTATATTCATAACTAATAAGTCTTCAAGTCTTCGTGTTAAGACTTGGTAGGTATTTGGTGACCCAAAAGAAAACCTCCTACAATGTCACAGGGTAGTTTTACTGCCTTGCTGGTTAATTAGTAAAATATACTTTGCAGTTATTTTATAGAAAGTATTTTGCCTAGTCCCTGAACTAAAGAATATTTCAGTTATTAATTGGTTAAAGTGATTACCAGTGCTTGTGGTAATTTCAGATATACATTTTTTCCTGAAATTTATTTATTATTTGTATTAATTTATCACATTTAGCACACCATAAATATAAAATGATGTGACATGGATATTCTAATTCATCAGTCAATTGTAAATTATAAAAATTCTAATGCCACCTTCTTGTAGGGTAAATGGAGAAGCTTATAAATTTTTGCTACTTACTAAAATACATCTGTCAAATTCTGGAATTATAGGGGTTGGTGATTGAATTATTTCTTAAAAAATTAAGCCTTAGACTACCAAAAATATGGAATATAGGAAAATAAATCTGACTGTGTAGGTGGAGGAAAAGAAAGTAGAATATCAGTACTAAAAAGCAAAAAAGACAGCAAATGGACTTGGCAATCTGTGAGTTTTCAGGTTATAAATATCCCACAGGGTGGACTTTTCTAAGACATACTACAGTAAGTCTAATATTCAGGACTGGGATTGTGGACAATGTTGGAGGAAAATCTCAGTTTTGACTATCAATTATTATTTTTATAAAAATGATCCAGATGCAAGTATACACTGTAAACCTAACAGTGTTTCTAAGTTCTGTTTAATTGAATATGTTGATCGGGACAATATTAGAAGGACTCTAAAATCCAGACCCATATTTATTATTTAAGCATATTTTTAAAATATATTTGGGAGTATATCATTATGTATTCCTATCTAGGCTGGAACTGGCTATGAAGGGTCAAACTGGCTTCAGATTCACAGACTGGGCTCCTGGATTCTGCCTTTTTTATTCTGAGATTAGAGGTGGTGTGTATTACACCACTATGCCTGGATTTAAAAGTATACTTTCTTCATATCCATCATTTTAACTTTTCAGTTTTCTATTGTCTGTGAAACTCTCTTCACTTCACTCTCTTTTATTTCCATAATGCACAGAATTATTTGGCTTTGACGCCATTCCAAATGGAATGTGTTTTTCAAACAAATAAAATGAACATCTATTAAACATTTATAATGAATAAAAACAAATGTCTTTCTTCTACATGAAAGAAGTGACTTTTATTACAGATCTATACAAGGCTCAGTAGAGTTCTAAAGTTATTTTACTGCTTTAATATGAATCATAAAAATAGAGAGAAAAATGAACGCTAGCATATTTTGTTTAAATAAAAAAGGATAACAAGGTATTTTATCTTTTCGTTGTTTGTTGTTTGGGTAATGATTTCCTCTAGTTACAAATCTATTTCCCAGTGTTGAGGAGAACTTGAGGGAATGGGATAGTCAGATGGAAGAAGGACAGAGATGAGAGCAAGGAAAGAGATATCTTGATTGAGGGAGCCTTTATAGGGTTAGCAGAAACCTGGCTTTAGAAAAATTCCAAGGAATCCCCAAAGGATGACCACACCTAAGACCCTAAGCAGTAGAGGAGAGGGACCCCGATCTTGACTTGCCCTGTAATCAGATTGATGGTTATCTTAAATATCCCCATAGAACCTTCATCCAGTAACTAATGGATGAAGAGGCAGAGACTCACACAGGAGCACTGGATTGAGCTTCCAAAGTCCGGTTGAAGAGTGAAAACAATGAGAATATGAGCACCCACTGAAACAGTTTACCTGGGCTAATAGGACCTCACCAACTCCAGCTGGACTAGGAAGAAACAAGCATAGGACCAAACTTGTCCTTCTGAATGTGGTTAACAGTTGCATGGCTGGGGCAGAATGAAGTGCCATTGGCAATGGCACCAGGATTTATCACTACTGCATGAAATGGCTTTTTGGGATCCTATTCTCTTTGGATGCATGTCTTGCTCAGCCCAGATCGTAGATGTAGTTGGGAGGGCCTTGGACCCTACCCAAACCAACGTCTTACCCTCTCTGATTAGATAGGGGTGGGTGGGAGGGTGTGTGGAAGGGAATGGGAGGAAGGGAGAGAGTGGGAACTTGGATTGGTATTTTTAAAAAAAATCTAATAAAATTAAAAAATATTCCATTTTCCATTCCAAGAATAGCACCATAGATCGATGTTAATCATTTCATATGGAAAAGTAGATACTTCCTCAGAGAAACCTTGTTCTACACACACGCACACACACACACACACACACATGCACACACACATGGACACACATACACACACACATATTTCAGAATTTCAATTTCCAAGGAATTTTTCAGCTCACAATAAGAGACATACTATGATGATATCTCAAAGCTAGTATCAAGGGCTTTAGAGACGGCTCAGTGTTTAAGAGCATTTGCGTCTCTTGTAGGGCACTGGAGTTTACTTCATTCACAACAACCTACAACTTCAGCTCCATGTAAAATTCTGCTCTTCTCTAACCTCTGCATGCTGCTGCATACACTTACATGCATATACAGGCACACTCATACGTGTAAATGAATAACAAAACGACATTCTCAAGAATATTAACAACAAAAAAGGAGTAAAAGAAAAAAAAACTCTCTGTGTATTTGCTGAGAAGATAATTTTATTATAGATTTCCAAATTCTTCAGCACTTTAGAGGCAGAGGCCAGATGATCACATGTTCAAGTCCTTCCTTGTCATATGATGTTTTTGTTGCCAGCCAGGGCTTTAGGAAACCCTGTCTCAAACCAAAAACAATTCTCAAATTCTTTAAACTACTATGAGAAGAAATGATTGTATAAAAACCAGTTCAGGAGAAATGAAATTGCTAAGGACAACACTATCTGTGTGCATAATAGATTATTATGTTATTATTTGTTAGACAGACATATCCTGATATTTAGCAATATGTGGCAGTTAATGACTGGTAGCTATATTTTTTGTCATGTATCCTATAAATATGAATCAGTATTTTCGAATTTTCTTGGTATGTTTACATACATTATTTTAATTATCATGGAAATTCTACTTAGAGAGAGAACTCATTTTTTATCTGTCACTCAAAGAAACCATTAAGAGACTCAAATGACTTACTGGCTAGAGTAGCCAGAGAGTTTGTGCTAATATTATTTTATTCCATTCAAGCTCATTTTTACATTAAGATTAACCATTATAGGAAGTCTTTAAATACTTTCTTACCTGTGATAGTGGGATCTTCTCTTTCTCATGCTCTACCAATCATATTGAATCACTGATTGTTTTTATAATTTCCTTCAAATGATTGCTTCATAAAGCCTGCTGGAGTACAGTGTTTAGACAGTTTCTGAGTAGCAGAGCCTTAGGTCAGCTGGCATCCATAATACTTTTGAAATAGTCATTTTAAAGACAATGCTGCTGCTGCTCCAATGTGAGTGATTGATTATACAAGGTAAATGATTATTCTACTTCATTTTCAGGTATACTATGAGCTCTTGTATGTTACAGCATTGCCTGATTTTGATGCCCTGACATGCTACTTTTCTTTGACCACAGCTTTTACATTATATCAAATTAAACAAAGGGATATATTAGTTCCTTTAAAATCGGTGGTGCAAATAAGAGTGCTTCAATTTATCTCTGAAAATTTGTGTTCAACTTCTTGGATGGTGGTTTTTAAGAATTTGACTAGTATTTACTTAACAACTAATATCCACATGTAAGTGAGTACATACCATGCTTGTCTTTCTGGGTCTGAGTTGCCTAACTCAGGATGATTTTTAATAGTTCCATCCATTTGACTGCGAATTTCATGATGTCATTGTTTTTAATAGCTGAGCAGTACTCTATTGTGTAATTGTAACACTTTTTCTTTATTAATTCTTTGGTTGAGGGACATCTAGGATATTTCCAGTTTCTGGCTATTACGAAGAAAGCTGCTATGAACATTGTGAATCTGGGAGAGAAGTAAAAAGGAGCTGGGATAAAACTACGAAATGGAAAATGCATGTCAGGATATAATGTATGAGAGAAGAATGAAAAGATAAAATGAGAACAAATATATTGCATTAAAAATGAATTTGATTAACCATTCTGAATTTTTGCTCTTTTTCTACAAAGTGAATAGAGTAATGTGAAACTAAGTATTAATGTTACCAAAAGAATATTTACAATGAAACTCAAAATTTGAAGAACAGTTAGTGTTTATATGAGTTTTCTGATGAATTACCTGCAAACAACAATAGTTTATTGAAAACAAAAATTCAGTCGGATATTAGACATTGGTTATTATGTTTTGCTTTACAGATTGACTAAGTATTTGTTGTAGATTCTATCAGTTTGTTCTCTTGTAAATGAAAATATATACCTCAAGAGTCCAAAATATGTGCAGAATGAATGCTTACATCAATTGTACTTTTTGTTTTATTTAAATTTCACAGTCCTTTCTGGAGTCCTGTTTTCCTGTGCTCTTAGAAAAAAAATGTTCTATAACCTCAACAAAGCAGTCATTAACAGATTTGGTCAGAAAGTAAGGAAAAATTATGAAATATACCTAGACAAGGTATGTATGATAAGTAACAAAATATTTTACTAATCATATGCTCTAATAAATATTAAACATAAATATATAGAAAATAACAAAGTATATGTCTAGTTTTATATAACATACAAATGAAAAAATCAATCTAACTTTCAAAAGAAACATTTACACTACTTATGAAAGTGTATTTCAGTAATGTCTCAGAAAAAATGTATCTATTTGTCAGGTAAAGTTTTGAGTATTTTTATACTCTTACATTATAGATTGTGAATTCTAGACATGTTATCTTATGGATATTGGTAAGACGTAGCTTTTCGTTTTAATTATTAAACAAAAGTTTGGTGACCTATTATGAATACTGGGATAAGTGATGGAGAGGGTTGGTAGGAAGATTACTGTTTATGCTCCTTGTACTTTGGCTTATAATGATTTATTTTAATGTATGTTTGTTGCAATACATTGATATTTCTTTAGGAATTAGTTTGTATGACAATTTTAATGATGATTGCTTCTCATTTAAGTTTCCTGATGAAGCTGATAAACATCCTTCAACCATTCTGCTCGTCACCATGAGAAAGGAACTGGATGCGCGAATTCTGTCTATGGGGTTTTTTTGGAAAATAATATCAGAAGGAACCTTCTACCATTTCATTAAAAGTTCCTGGAGAATTTTCCCCATGTTCTTACAAACGATGTAGAAATAGAACTCATTTCATGGAAAAGAATGAATCCCACAGCACTTCTTGTTAATAACTGTTCAGCTACAAAATTTTATTGGTATCCTTTTATGTTCCCTCTAGAGGATGTAATGCACAAAAGCATTGCCACGGAACATATAAAATTACAAATGAAATTTATTGTAAAAAGTAGAATGTCTTATAGACTGGTGTCAGTATTTATTTCATTCATAAATCAAAACTGTAGTATAATATATTCATTGTCAGCAAGTTCGTGTATGTAAATTGCCACCCAACGTTATTGACTGATATAAGACAGATATTGAAAAGACAATTTAAATTTACTTTTCCAAACATAAACCGTGCCACAAAAGCACTGTAAAAACTCCTTCAAGGTTTTGGGTTGTGCTTGACATTTACGGTTAACTACATAATTTGGTTGTGTCATAATCCACTGTGTTTGGTAATTTGGCATTAAATGCCTGCAGAGCAGATTGAATTCTCACCACCTCACTAGTAGACAGCTTGAGTCTATGACGAAGCAAGCAAGAGAAAAGATCTAGACGGCGCTGACCAGGTGGGGAGAGTTTATTTACACGGTCTCTTATCTCTAGTAGCTGCAAAAGTGCCGAGTCCTGGGATCCCTGAGTGTAGGGGTAATCCAGCTGCAAAATCAGGTCCCGGATAGCTTCAGGATCGAAGTGCATGCTGTAGCCAAACACTTGGATGTTGTTGATTTTCATGTAGCCCAGGTTCCGGGATGGGTCAATAAACTCCAAAGGCTCATAGTAAATGCTTTCGTTGCTGTTGGGGCCATTTGCCTTGATGCGACTCCTCAGGTAGATGTGTACTGTTTCAAAAAACGTCTTCCATTTGTTTCCCAGCGTCAGAGTCCAGTTATAGCACTGTAGTGGGAGGTCCAGCTTAGTCCGCTCCCAATCGGGAAAGCTGCTCTCACTCACAGGCATAAACCAGCTCTCTGAATGACTGCCTCCGAATGGATTGATGTAAACAGCCAGCACTGGCTCCAACGTGCTGTTTTTAGTTAAGCAAATCTGTAAAGAGAGACCCAAGATCATATGGACCAGACTGGACTTGTACTTGTTACTCTTCAAGGTCAGGAGCATCCGCTTTCTCCAGGAAGGATCAAACCAGCTATTGAGGCGCATGTCGTTGCTGATAAAGATGGCATGGACTTCTATTCGTCGATCGGTTTTCTGCAACAGGTATTTCATCTCTAGGTCTTGCAGGTCAGTCTCAAAGCCAATGTAGTGGTCAGTTGACTCAGCGACTTCAGGCTTGCACAGTCCCTGGCTCAGCATGTAGCCAGTGTTGCAGGTGCCGCAGCGGGTTCGGTTGTCAGGTGCACATGTCAGGCAAGCAGAGGCATCGCCCACGGTGCAGGGCAGAAAGGCTGTGCACACTACCTGGTCGTTGGGACAGGTGCAGGAGTGTGTCTCCTCAGAGAAGCTGCCCAGGAGGCCATTCTCATTGCAGTAGAGAAAAGACTGAATGCGAGAGAGCCAGTAGGTTGAAGTTCTAGAAATAAAAAAAAGCAAATCTAAATAAATACTTCGATTCTGTGTGAGTATGTGTACTTGTACTGCCATAAAGTAAATCCCACTCATTACTCTCTGAACTCTTTTGTCAAATCTACAAAGAGCAAAAATATAATAAAATAAACCACTATACACACAGATACAGACAGACACATACACACACTTAAGGAAAAAGAAAAACAATTGAAACCAAACAATTTTCTCTTAATTATTACTATCACCAAATCCAGAAACTACTAGATTATTTGAAACACGGTATAAAGCACAGGTGTTAGACAGTGGATGCTATGGGAAGATCTTAAGGGGTAACATGCTCATTAATGCATTAATGAGTTTATTCCATTGTCATTGAGTTTAACCTCTATGCAGCAACAGGAACAACAGCAATCTCTCAATAGGCTTGCCCATGAATCTTGGATTCCAGGCTCTGGAACTAAGAGCCATTCAGTTTATTTTCATTATTTACTAGTCAGTTGGTCTGTAGTATTGTGTTTTAGGAGTGTCAGTGGGCAAAGAAAAATTCATTTCTGAGTTTTTCTAAATACTTCTAAGATGAGTTCTCTGAAAAATTCTCCCCAAACTGTGCGTAAATATTGCAAGAGTTCTGCGGCCTTGTGTAATAAGATGTGAGGCCACATGCCGTTGTTGATTACACTTTGTTCTGTTTCTTTGCTTCTGCTTGTCTCTCTCCATCTTTCCCTTGTTTTTCCTTTTTTCCTTCTCTCCCCTCTCTCTTTCATTCCCTCCCTCCCCTCTTACTTCCTGGTCTCCTCCCTATTATATTCTTGCTTATTTAGTTCTGTACATGTGTCTCCAACATAAAGCATATAAAATGCATATTACATCAGAATCATTTTCTTCAAAACCAAAGCATGAATTCTTAGGGCAATCTTATTTCTCACTGTAAACTTTAATCATGTTTTGAGATCATAAGGACAAATTAATTGGCCTAAGGCTAAAGGCAGAGGTGACAATTGTAGGGGCGATTCTGTAGAAAGAATTGTGGGGACATTGAGAGAAAGTAATTATTTTCTTTTACCCATTTTCACCCAGTGTTTAGACTGTCCTGGTTTTCACAGACATACTGATAAACATCGTGTTCATTTTCTTGCTTTCAGTTTGTCTTATGGATATTGACAGCTCAGCATTGCTCCGATCCCTGCACCTGCTACGGAGAAGTAGCAAGGGGCGATTTTCCACACAGCCTCTTGTCCTTCCCCCCACCAACCACAATTTGACCACTTGACTGTATGTCATAAGGAAGTTTTCAAGGAAAGAGAAATCCAATAACCTTTCTTTTCTTTACTCTCAGTGAAATCTTGGTGTAAGCAGCTGTCAAAATTGGGTACTCAGCCAGTTTCAACAATGATTAGTGGATTTTTTTAAAAAAATGTTCTGAAAATTTTACATGGTTTTCCCCCATACAGAGTAAAATTTGTTTCTGTTACGCTACTTATACACACACATTGACACAAACATCATTGATGCATATTTACACATCCACACGTTTACACAAACAGATCGGTGAAGCATATTCATACATTTACACATTCACACGCAAACAGATCATTGATACATAGTTACACACATCTTCACACACACACACAAATCCTTGGTTCAGATAAACTAAGATTTAAGATGTTAACCACTGTATAATTTTCCTACCATCTTGGTGGGAAACGGTGGTCTACAGCTTTTTATAAGTGTTTGTCATTGGTTTTGACATTTACTTAAAAGCAGTTCATAGAATGAAGAGATGATGAAATGATGGGAGAAAAGATTGGAAGTGAGGAATAAAAAATGTCAAATCATACAAGATAGAAACCATGGATTTTGAAAAGCATAAGAAGGAGGCTTGGAGACAAACTTAGGGGAAAAAAACCCCAAAGCAATGGGCACTTAAGTGCATGAATAATGTAAAGGATCAGTATCCCTACCACAAAAGGGGAAGAGTTTGCTATGTAACCAAATTTTCAAAAAAATTTTCAAGATATATATTACAAGGATGAAAGTACTTTCCCAATTTAATCTCAAATCTACTTGGGCATAATAAGTTAGGACCTAGAGACACTTAAATAATTGATTAATTCTGCGTTATACTAACTTAAGAAGATAAATCTTTTGAAATAAGGCAAACACTAAAGCCTAGTTGAATAAATGAATTCTGTAGTGGTCCACCAATATGAGTTTACTGTTTCATTAAAACCTCACATAATTAGCTAGTTCCAGTGAAAAAGATTAAAATATCAGATGGTTGTTTTAAGAAAGTACATTGCAAGTGGGATAAAAAAAAAAGTACATACAGAATTAAGAGGAAAAAAATACAAAATACTGTTTCTTTGATCATCACTGCTGTTTCTACCATAAGTTTAAAAAATTTCATTGTAGGCAGTTTCTTTATTGTAACTGAATTTCCTACAGAAAAGGAGCATTTTGCTTTGCTTTAACAATTCATATCTCCATGATTCATAATACACGGTATCAATACATTTAAATTTCTTGACAACAGGAACCCTTTTGTTAACTGTGACTTTACTCTGAAGTGCATGCTGTCTCCATGTGATGCTTGCAAAGCCCTTGAAAGTTTGTGCAGTTCTGTGCATACATAGTAGATGTTAACAATTTTCTCTGAGGTATTAGAACGTGTGTTGATACAAAAACAACTACCTCTTCTCATTGTTAAATCCTCTCTGAGCACTAATAATCTTATTTCAAAGGCCCTTTATTTCAGCCTTCTAATCCTTTATTGCTTTCCAAATCTGTAGAATGTGTATCTAAATTTTAAACCTAAACAATATAATTTTTGTATCTCTTTGAAATTGAGGATTACTCTTTTGGGAAGGCCATTTCATTTTAGCTTTCATAGATTTGTCCTTCTTAGACCTTAATACCTTAAACTAAATATAAATTCTGGGGATTAAACACCCACAGCCATTTAAACAATCATAAGCTGATTGTTAGCTCAGTCACAGAGAGATCAAGCCAGGAAATTTTCTGTCACTCCTTTTTTACTTGGCTGCTCTGGACATTGCAGCCTTGGCAGTATTGCCCTGGGCTCAAGCTGACACTTGACACACAACAGTTTAGCTCTTGGAGATAATTGTACACTCTGAGAAAAAGACAATTCATTTTTAAACTATCCTTTTCTCAGTGAATTGTACAGAGAGACAGTGGGAGTAGGTAAGAAAGAGGGGAGCAGGGACAGAGACATCCGATATATGTTTATATTTCTTTGTCAGAGAAGAAAGAAATAAACTAAATTAAATTAGAATAAATATCATTTTGATATTCTTCACGAAATACCTTCTGAGTATTTCTCAATATGATTAAAATCTCATGATTAGGTTAAAAGAGAATCCTAAAGAAGTTAGGGTAGGTGGCACAGGATTATAATCACAGCAATTCTAGACTGATGATCAAGGAATGAAGTTGAAAGTCATTCTTGACTGTAGAGTGAGTTCAAGTCTAGCTTAGGCAATTAGATTTTTTTTCACAGAGTAAATTCAGATATTTGTCTGAGGACACAGATCAATGGTAGATTGTTTGCTCAACACACACTAGTACTAATGATTAATGGAGAGACTGAAAACATAAATACTATGACATTGGGCATTAATTTCATGGACTAATACACATGTTTGCCTTACTTCTAGCTAAAAATGTCCATTTTCATTTATTGTTGTCTTGAAAATTTAAAAATTAAACGAGGAAATGGGTCTTGTCAAATTACTACCATCTTTTTTTTTATTGTTAAAAGAAAAATTTACATTTACTCCCCTTGTTCCCAGCCCTCCAGCTCCCCCACTACCCCACCGCCCTCCCCCTGCTTCCTTAAGATGGGGCAGGATTAC
>JAQHUG010000164.1:615377-626202 GCA_028555095.1 Dicrostonyx torquatus
AAAATATACTTCAAAGCAAAATTAATAGGAAAGGATGGAGAAGGACAACTTATACTCATCTATCAAAAATTCCTCCAGGATGGTTTTTAATTTCTTACCATAAATGCCGCAAACTCAATGGAACCCGGTTTGTAAAAGAAAAATTACTAAAGCTTAAACTACACAATGACCCTGACATGTTAACTGTTGGAGACTTAATATAGCACTCTCATCAGTGTACAGGTCACTCAGAGAGAAACTAAACAGATAAATAATGGAGCTAACAGAAGCTATGATTCAAATGAACCCTTACAGATATCTACAGAATATGTCACCCAAACACAAAAGAGTATACATTCTCATCACCTCATGGAACTTTCTCCAAAATTGCCCACATACTCAGTCACAAAGCAGTCTCAACAGATACAGGAAAACTGAGAACATCTCCCTGGTAGCCTATCAGACAAGCGTGGAATAGAGCTTTATTTCAACAAAAGAAACAACAGGAAAACTACAAACTAGTCAAAAATAGGCAACTCTTTACTGATTGACTTAGGTTAAGGCAGAAATAAAGGAAGAAATTAAAGACTTCTTAGAATTGAATAAAAATAAATTCACAACATACCCAGAATTATGGAACACATGAAAGGAGTGTTAATAGGGAAGTTCATAGAACTAACAGCTTTCCTAAATATTTGGAGGTATATCACTCAATATTTATGCATCAAAGCACATTTTAATCTATTCATATATAGATTTAGAGTATTCAAATTAAATTTTTCCCTTTCAGCATCCCATTGATTTTACTCCCATACTCTAATTCTTAATTAGATTTTGATTGAGTTGTCACTTTTCTAGAAGGAAAAGCTATATGATACCAAGTTTGTATGCATAAGTTAGTTAATCTTTCATTTGGGCTTTACGTGTATACATAACTTGCTATTCTTACCAGTTGTCCTCTTCTGGTTCTCCTACAGCCAAAAGATTTATGATTTCAAACCACAGGATTTCAGGAAGTTGAACTATGGTCCAGGAACAACTATTTGGCCTTGAGTTAGTGCAATAGAAACAGAAAAATACCTGGGCATATAATTAGCAAATGCTGTCATTCTTCACCTTGTCTATGGGATGATGATACTATAATGTACACCTTTGGTCTTTTCACTAGTACTCACAAACACAATCAAGGAGATAGAACAGAATAGAGAATCGGAAAACACCTTGTTGAATTAAGGATATCTGAAATGAATTAGTTAAAAATTATTGAAAGTGAAATAAAAATAACCCTTATAAACATTTTTTTTTGTTTTTCAAGACAGGGTTTCTCTGTAGCTTTGGAACCTGTTCTGGAACTAGCTCTTGTAGACCAGGCTGGCCTCAAACTCACAAAGATCCACCTGCCTCTGCCTTCTGAGTGCTGGGATTAAAGGCATGTGCCACCACTGCCTGGCTACCCTTATAAATCTTAAGCATCAAGTTTATTTTGTGTTTAGTCTTTTCCATATGTTCTTGTTCTGTGCCTCCATCCTTTCTTGCTCCTTTTATGTCACTCCTCACTATTTCCTTAACACTTTTGTTTCTTTTCTTTCTACATCCTTTCCTCCCTCTCTTATTTCCTCACCCTATCAAATATCGTTTCTCTTCTGTAAATTTTATTATGTAAATTGTATAATGTTTTACTTTCCCTTCTGCTCTTAGTAAGTTATGTAGGTTTAGTTTCATATATTCTTTAATATATTATCAGATAAATTTCTTATATGTGTGTTTTTCTATCATACCTATTTGTTTTATATAATGTATATATTATATTTAGAGTTACTTGTTTATATTTGGTAGTATTTTTCTGAATGTATGTATTTGCAACACATGTGTGCTTGGTGAACCCAGAGCTCTAGAATTGTGGCTATGATAGCTTTAAGCTACCATCTGGGTTCTGAAAACCAGACTCAGGTCCTCTGCAAGAGCAATAAGATGTTAATCCTATATTATTATTTGGATTTGCCATTTTACTTTTTCTATACTCTTGAACTTGTTTTAATCTAAGAAATATATAAGATCTCCAAATGCATTTTTACTTCCTCTTTTGTATTTCATGATTCAATGCTTCTTCATGAACTGAACACAATCTCCAAATTCTTTGGGATGTGGGGTTAACAGAACTAAAGCTCAGAGTTCACAAACCTATCTTTAGAGCAATAGAACCACCCAAATTTGGCATTCTTTTAAGTTAGGTAGGAAAATCACATAAAAGGTTTGGAGCACTGTTTGACAAAGTCTGTGCTTAACATACGTTGGTTAATATCTAATAAGACAATTCTCAGTAGGGAGTCTGCCCCTAAATTATCTCCTTTTATATAGGTTTATTTTGTGGCAGTACACCAAGGGATACTGTTGACTGCAATTAATGATTCCTCCATCTGTCGTATTAGCAGATGTGACAGTGGTAAGCTGAATAGTTTTCTTTCATACCTACTTGTTTTATATAATTGACTTTTATAAAAGTCTGTATTTATTTCTACTTGTGATTTTTTGAGTAACTCCATAAAACAAAAATAATTCCAGTGGATCATCTTTAAAATAATTTCTATTACACCATAATCATGCATGTTTCTTAATATTTTAAATGTAGTTAACTGGCATGTATATATTTGTATATGAGTTGAAGAATAATGCAGTGAGTGTGCTTGAGCTGTCTTGTATGCATATGTATGTGTGTATTTCTCTCTGTGTCTCTGTGCACATGTATATACAAATATATACCTTAGCTTTGGTAGGCTTTTTTTTTAAAAATTAATACTCTTGATTTTCAATTCATCAATAGCAAGCTTTTCTATTTGTATTAACTGATTTTATTAGCATTCAATAAAAGACTTGATCCATTTTTCCCTTAAAGAAAGCAATATGAGATCTCCTTGCTTTTTAAAAAATAGATTCCCAAACAAGCTGAACTTCATTTTCACTGTGTTCCTTTACCACCTTAATATTCTTTTGTGATGTTCTATTTGTCACCGTCTAAAGTGCTTCTAGATGGTGAGAAAGGTTTTTATTTCAATTGGCATTGATTTTTGAATGCATTCATTCTCTTTATAACTTGTGTTTGCCTTCTTAAATCAAGAACTTCAAGATGTTTCCCAGTTTTAGCTATATATATTGGTAATGTTTCATTTTTACGTTCTTGACTCATAAAGCCATTTGATTTTAGAAAATAGCTTCTTGGTTTAATACTTAGAGATGAAAAATTGATTTTGTCATATATAATTTTAATAGCGTATTGTGTGTGCATGTATACACAGGATAGGAATTAATAGGTTTTTGGTGTTTATGTTATCATGAGGATGGTAAAATAGCCTATGAAAATAGGGGAATCCAATGTATCTAACTGATTTGGCCAATGAGTATTTGTTTAAATATAAAGTATCTTAATAAAGATATCTCAGACCACTCAGCATGTTAGATATGAAATGTACTACTTGAAAAATTTTCTGATGTCTATTTAAAGTATAAATTAGAATGAATTGTAATTGATGCTATCATTGAAAGCAATGATTCTCAACATGTAGTCATGACACTTTTGGGAATAGCATATAGGATATCCTGCATATCCCATATTTACATTATGATTCACAAACACAGCAAAATTACAGTTATGATGTAACAGCAAAATAATTTTATGGTTGTGCATCATGAAAACATGATGAACTCTATTAAAAGGTAGCAGCAGCATTAGGAAAAAGGAGAAACCCCTGGTAGAATAACAGTATTTTAAGAAATAATTCTTATTAATAAATTTATCTAGTGACATTTTCATTTGTGACATGGAGATAACTAATACTATTTATATGAAATCTAAGAATATTTTGTAAAGTAGACAAAAGACACTAAAGTATTTCTTAAAGAATTGGAATTGTGAATTTTTCACTATTTGTAATTGCAAAAGGTCATAATAAAGATCTTGTTTATGCTTATTTTGAATCTATGAGGATTAAAAAATGTATGATGAAAATCAGTGATTCCACAGAATCTCTAGATGACCTTATGAATGAAACAGCAAACAGACAAAATAGGTTTTAATACAGATAAACATTATAACTTCAGGAATGTGCTGCTTTGGCAGGAAGAGTACTTACCTGTGAAGGCGATGCCTGTGCTAGGTGGAAGATTGTCATGACTCTAGCTAACTGCAAACATTGTATGTATGCAAAAAAGAGTTAGATCATGATTCTCTAAGAGTATTATTCCAGGAAGTGAGCACAGTTTGGGGAAAGGTTTCTTTACTCTATAATTTCTTATTCAAATAATATTACAATTTATTTTCTTTTTCTAAAAATGAAAGAATACAGTGTTTGGCAGATATATTTTGTTGGTTTTGAAGGAGAGCTTTTAACACTCATTTGTCTCTGCTTGCCTTACCACAAGTAGTTTTAAAATGTATATTTTTTTGTGCAACAGGTTCAGAAATAAGCATAAGTACTTTTTAAAACCTTTCATAGATTACAGGGAATACTCATGGTCACTTTTACACTGAAGATGAAGTGAGAGAAGGCATTTTATATACTGACTATAAGACATCAGCTCTGTATCTTTATACAAATGTTGCTACAAACATGATGGAAAAGGGGGACTCTTTATCTTGAGAAAAAAGGACTTCATTTTAAGAGCTACATGACTGTGTTCTAAGTGCTAGATCACTGTTCTGAAATTGTCTGTTTTGTTCTGCGTCTCATATATGATTATTTTATGCAGATACTCTTTTTGTATTCCAGGGAACTGTTCCAAGGAAAGAATAAAACTGCTGTGGTGGTCTGAATGAAATGGCTCCACAAAATTCACAGGTAGTGGCTTTATTAGAGGCATGGCCTTGTTGGAATAAGTGTGGCCTCACTGGAGGAAGTGTGTCACTAAGGGGTGGGACTTTGAAGTTACAGAAGTTCAAACCAGGCCTAGGGCTCACTGTCTCTTTCTGCTGCCTTCAAATTCAGATGTAGAAAACTCACCATGATGATAATGGACTAAACCTCTGGAACAGTAACCCAGCCCCAATTAAATGCTTTCCTTTATAGGAGTATGGTCATAGGCATGGTCATGATGTCTACTTGCAGTAATGAAAACCCTAACTAAGATAACCACTATCCTCCTTCTCCTACTTTCCTAGATAAATTGATTCCCTTCTATCTTTAAATTGAACATCATTCTACTAAGACATTCTGTTCAATTAGCCTTGTGTTTCTTATACAACTTAATATCATCAAGAAAAACTTAGGTAAAAAAACACATTTAAATTAATGAGAAAATCACATCAAGACAACCAAGTGTCATATTCAAGTTCAAAAATAAAATCATAATTTTAAAAAGGAGAAATTTGGAATTATAGTATCTTCCTTTTTGAATCTAACATCTTCCTGAAACGGAAAGACTCATTTCATAAGTCCAGTAATATCAGTAACAATCCAGATGCTTTACTGTAGTCTAATAATAATTATTCTGAAGGCTTATATAACTAAATGAGCCAACATTTTTCAAATGACTAATGCATGGATTTCTTTGTGTGGGTAGAAAATCAAGTAAAATACAAAATGGACAAATACTGTGTGTAGGTGCTATAAAAGGCTAATGAAACAACTTATATTTCATATTATATTATTAGATGTTGAATTTTTGTGTTTAGTCAAAGAATATATTTTCCATTTATCTAGAAAGACTATTACAATGCTAATCAGCAAAAATATCTGTAGATTGCTACAAGTACAATTTTGAATGCTTGCATATGTAAAATTTCTGAAAATTCAGGTACAACAAAAAATCATTTCTTAAATGTGGAAAAAAATCATTCAAAGTTAAGTGGTATGCGTAACAATAGCAATGTGCTTACTATTGCTCTTTTCAGTGATTTTAGTAAACATGTCTAAGTATCTCTCAATTTAAAGTTTTGCCATAGTGCAATTTAGACATATATATACAAAATTATTTTTCAAAAATGTGTTCATACATAAGCCTCTTTATGTATTCACCTTTCAAAATTCCTTTGAGCTACTCAGTCACTTCTGAGAGAACAAAAGTTTCCCTATACCAAAACAGTTCAGATCTATTATTCACATCAAGGGTAAATACCCAGCTTTTTAAAACATTCTGATGGACACCAATAGCCTTCCCAGCGACATTAACATATGTAGTTTAGCTCAGCATTCTCAGACTTTGATTATTTTCTCTCTTTTGAAGACACTCTAATATATTCTAAAGAAATATCAATGTATGTGTTCCCCATTGTACTATTACTTAGAAACTGCTGAAATACATTATCTTGAGACAAGACCGTCCTTTCTCTTAGGAAAAACAACATTATGCTGTGTACCAGCACATCTGCTCCCGGGGAAAGAGCAGACCTGTGCTGTCAGAACAGAAACACGGCTGCCCTGCTGTCCCAGTCTTACCTCTGTCTCGGCAGGCTGATGAGGGGCTGTTTGTGGCACCGCTTGCTAAGGCTAAAGAGCTTGTGGACAATTCTATGTGCCTTCAGGAAAAGCTGTTTCATGCTGGTCTCCAGTAGTTCATAGCGGCGCTGAAAATTAGAATCCATTGTCCATAAATGCATTATAGTTGATGTGTTGAGGAAATAATTCATGGGTAGTCTTTTCATGAAGAATTTGAATTCATCTGAAATATGAGAAAATTCAGCATTTTAATATGAAACCATTATTCTTTCCTCCAGCCAAAACAAATTCTACATATGTAAGCAAGCTAGAAGCTTAATATTTGTGACTAAAAATCTAATAAAACATGAGATTTGAGAAGTTTTAAGTTGTTATATTTTGATCTTCTTAAGATAGAAGTCTCATGAAAAAATATAAAAGTAACTTATGTAGGAATGATAGTTTAGGCAGAAAGTGTTATCCAATTTGTTTTCTATATTCTTCCTTTGCTAGTATTTAAACAAAATTTTATAATTTGTGATATATATATATATATATATATGACCTTCATATTTAGCATTAATGTAAATAGTTCTCTTCATGTATGTTAAAGGAATTTTCCAGATAAAATCATTAAAACATTTATACATTACTAAGTCTCTGTTTTTTTCTTTCTTTTCTTTTTCCAAAACAGGCATTCTCTGTGCAAAGCCCTAGCTCTAGCTGTCCTGGAAAAATCTCTGTAGACCAGGCTAGTCTTAAACTCACTGATATCTGCCTGTCTCTGCCTCCTGGGTGCTGTGATTAATGACCTGTGCCACCACTGCCCGGCTGCTGTGTCTTCTTAGGATGAGAATATTACGTATACTATTTTACTACTCAGCTATGCTCTTCTCACCCACTGCTCTTATTCACTTCTCATGACATTCCATTTTAAAACTTGTGTACATAAAAAACATCAATTAAAATATTTAAACCTCTCCCACTGGCTATAATCTTTCTGTCAATAAATATCATATATAACATTCATTTTATATCAAGTAGATAATTAGCCTTCAAGAAAAGTAACAGTTGATGTTATATGATGACAGTGGGGATGGCTCAGCAGATAAGAATACTGCAGCAAAATCATGAGAATCTGAGTTTAAATTCACAGAGCCCATGTAAAAATACAGTCACAGATATGTGAGCCTACAAATCTCTGTCGCTTTGGAGGGCAAAACAGATACAGAAGGACTGCTGAGGATTGCTGGCTGACAACATCGCTCCAGGTTTAGTAGCAGACTCCATTCCCAGATCAGGTAAGAAGGTGGAGACAAATGAGCAGGACAGCAGATGGTCTCTTCTAGCCTTTACATGCGTGTCTGTATGTGTGTGTACTCATGATCATATACCACACACATTAAATTTCATACAAACTCACAGTTCATTTTAAGGAAAAGCAAATGATATAAAGGATCAGCTTATTATATAAACACACAAGATAAATGATATGGTATTCTAAAGGTAAAAACATGTAAACTGTCCTTTAATAAATATTTAATATGCACCATGGCATGTGTATATATTAATTACTGTTTTTCTGTTATAAATAATTAATTGCAACTCTATAGGAGAAAGAAAATGTTCAATGTGTCATGTTGGGAATGTAATTAACAATGCTAAACGACAGACCTCAACTTATAAATGTGATATTTGCTACATGTACACACACAAACACACACACACACAAACACACACACACACAAACTGTGAAAAAGATACTTTAGCATTTTATTCTTTCCTCTTCTTTTCAAATGTTTATCATTAGTAGGTTCTCAAAACATGTATTTTAATTGCATATTTATTTTCATAAAGAATCTTTATTTTTAATGTCATTTCTCAGCATTCTTACTTAGCAAATTAATTTGGATGCCCTCAAAATTTAAGTGTCAGACCTAGTGTCTGAAGACATCTTTCCATGAGTCTAAAATATGGTAAACAAATATGAATAGTGACCTGGAAGCCCCAATTCCAATGACTAGCTGTCATTCTGCTGGAAGGTACTATAAATATTACATGAAAAAAGTAATTTTAGATTTAAGCTTTTTCTTTTGTTTTTAATTGAAAATAGACTTTTTGTACAATATATTCTTATTACACTTTGTCTTTTCTAAACTTCTCCCTATCACCCTACCTACCAAATTTTGATCATTTTGTGAATTCTCTAAGTAAAAATGACAAAGTTCTAGGCAACATATGCCTACTAGTGGCATAAAAGCATGGATATCGTGGAAGCAAACAATCATCTGATTAGGTTTAAGGCCCTATATAGGAGGAAAAATTGTTATCTGGTACTATAAACTGACCAGAATGGTGGCTAGATGGCTATAGACCCTACAGAAGAACTTCCTCATATTATCCTGCTAAATATTGGCTATCAAAATGACTTTTATGACTCTGTGGATCTCAATTCTCACAAGAGAAGCTCCTTGCAGCAGATAGCACCTAGCATAGTGACTGACATTTGAACAACAAGGAGAGAATGTGTGATTCTAGCACGCTTTTCTGTGTTTGTCACCATTCCTATTTCAAAGTTCAGGGATCTCTGTGGAAAAGGGAGAAGACAGACTGTAAGAGCCAGAGGTAGCATATATATTCAACCATTTTGTGGTCATCATATGGAAGTTGTTTATATGAATTCACACAGATTATAAAAGCATGAATGAACTCTGTACAAGTTCAAACAGGAAGCTGAAAAAATACCTGCTGATGAGCTATTGGCATTTACCCTGCCATTAGAGGAAGTGGCAGTTTTCTGTAATGATATATTACCACATTCCAGTGCACACCTGATATTCACGGGTAACTGGGCAACAGAAAACTGTACTCCATGGTTTGAAATGAGAGAGATAGAAAGAGAACATAAAGTTGTGTGATGACTTATATTGATGTGTTTCTGGGAGGAGTACAGGGAAAGTGCTCAAAATTCACTTTGTGAATATCTCAATGAATTAATAAAAATATTTGAAAAATTTATCCAGGCCACAAATTTGATATGTTAACTTGGAGTAGGTCTTGTTTATAACTGACACACATCATACTTAAATATAACATCTCTTGGACATTCAGTGGGTAGATTATTATTGAAAAAGAACAAAGAATAAAACAAAGAGAAAATCTTTTCTATAGCTCAAATATAATTGGAGGAGACTTTGTAGTATAGTTGCATTAGATATGTTTTAAATGATTCTTTTAACTAAGCAGAGTATACACAATAGTTTAATATCAAAGTTTTGGCTTGACAATTTTATGCAGTTTGTTGGCCTCCATATGTCTCCTTTGAGAAATATCCTCTTGTAAATAAAGAATTGATGCATGGAAATTGGAACACACTCCTTGGATCTTCACAGACCAGATGCTGCTACTTTGAAAACTAATCATTCAACTCATAGTCATCTTTGACACTTCTGATAAGGCTTTCTCATGTCGTGGGCATGAATTTATAATGGCATTCACTGTCATTACAATACTGGTAAAGAAATAAATCAAAAAATTTGACTTAGGCTAAAGTACATGTTAACGTAGAAATTTTTTTATCTTACTGGAGTGTTTGTAATAATGTGTGTTTGCAGGAATCCATCAGTGCATGATCTCTGTGAAATAGTTTTAACATGACACATGAATAATTACTTCATTATGAAGTCATTAGGAGCCACCATTGACAGTCACCCACAACAGTTATTGAACACCTGTTGTGAACAAAACATACAGATGTTTCAATCTATGACAGCAAATGTGAGTAAACCTTTCATCTCATTTTTAACAATGACTAAAGATACGCCTTATTTTCAAATACTACAAGAGCATCTTCGATTTTTGATAGCTATTTACCTAGAACTAATAGATTTAATGGAAATGTCACCACAAATACTTTTCTCTCATTTTGGTTTTCTATAAATTAATATTTATATATTATAAATGTGAAGTTATAAAGAACACTGAAATTATTACATAAATTAATGTTATATAGATATAAAGATAAGTCAAAGTAGAATAAGTCAAAGAATTAGGGATACCAGAGATATTTTATCTTAATTTTCACATTATGTATAAAATATGTAACTATTTATAGTAAAAATGGCAAATGCATAATAATTACACAGAGGCTGGCTCAGTAGCTCAGTGATTTGTTGAAGGTAAAAATAGAAGTTCAAAAATAATAAAGCAGATATACACTTGTTCTTTAAAATAATAAAACCAAACTCATTAACTCAGAAAAATAATGAACAAACAAAAGCATACCCAATAATTCAGAAATAAACATAAAGTTTTGAATGGAACACAAAAGAATTATAATCTTTAAAAGTTTCCAAGATTATAAATTTTTGGATTTTCCTGGAAATCAGAAGCAAACAAGATCATCAGACAAAAGTTGGAAGCACGGGTGTGGGGATGGG
>JAQHUG010000164.1:650290-694371 GCA_028555095.1 Dicrostonyx torquatus
TATTTCTGCTCATGATTGAGTTATTGTGTTTATGCAGCTTATTTAAAAATGTAATGTACAATTAAGAAATGCAGGATAATAGTCACCTATAATAGTCAAGTTTGTAGTCACATTAGTTAGGTTTTCAAGATATACAGAGATATATTTCAGACAGATAGGGATTCTTCAAATCTTTCAAAGACTAACAGAATATGGCATTTATAATGCCTTAAGAACTTAGGACTTTTTCATGAAAATGAGACACATCTGCTCCTGGCAGCACCAATTATTTCAAGAGAAAGATGGGCATCTAAGAGGCTCCTTATAGAGTTTGCTAGCCATTTGGGTATGAAAGTGCACATGCCTAAAATGCTTGATGGTATGCTCTATGAACTGGACATGTAGGACCCATAGAAAAATGAACTTGCCTAAAGGTGAGATGGTCCTTCAGGGTTCCTGTTTCATGAAAGAGCCTGACAGACATTCTACAGGACTCAGAAGAAAGTGACTGAAAAACTGACAATGTAGATGGAACTGTCTTTGAAATTTCCTGCTTCATGGAAAAGTCTGCCAGATATTATATGTGTGTAGGCTGAAGATTGGATGCCCCAATGTCACAGAAGAACTTAGGGTGACTGTCCAGGCAATGAGATACCTCTGTCAGTTCTAGAATTTTGAAAGTTGCTTACAGTGCACTTTCTGTTTACTTAGGTAATATTATATCCTTCTGGGGTCTTTGATGGAGTTAAAGAATAGTAATAATTATAGTTTCCTTAGTTATGATAAAAGATAAAGTAGATATAAATATTGCAACTATAATTCTTGCTTAATAACTGTTTTGTTGTATGTAATTTTGCTATATTTAAGTTAAAATCTTCCTCTTTATATAGACGGAAAATTGTAGGTTATGTGGAATTCCTCTCTGAATGCTATGAATATGTCTTATTACCATTTTTAATAAAGAAGTTGCTTTGAAACAGTGGCTTAACAGAATATAGTCATGTTGGAAAAGATATATAGAGAAATTAGGCAGAGTCACAGGGATGCCATGTAGCCACCAAAGGAGAAAGATTGTCAGCCAGAATATTACCTGTAGATCACGAGCCATGTGGTAAAATACAAAATAATAGAGATGGGTTAGTTACAGATATGAAAAGCTAGGTAGAAATACAATTATGTATTGACCAAACAGTATTGCAATTACTATAGTTTTTGTGAGATTGTGTTTGGGTGGCCAGTTAATGAATAAGCAACCTTCACCAGCATTACCATCACCTCATTGTCTTATCTTTGTGAACATATTTCACAGATGTGTATTTGATCAAATGGTTGTTTCTCAGGACACAGATTTTGAAGTCTATATTACCATCTTGCTCCATGTTATGTCATAGATTCTTAACAGCTGGGGAAATCTCTATAAATGCTTTTACAATTGTAGTAAATAAGTTTTGTCTTACATAATTCAGTTATAATTTTAATTATAAAGATAAATTATAAGAAGCTCTATTAAAAGTATTTAGGATTTATTTCTTCAAGTAAAGTAGGTTTATTATGCTTATCAGGGTAAAACTTTTTTAATAATTGACTAATTTATGTATTCCATAAAATAATACAATCATCACCTACTCGTCATCAAATATATTGTACTCTCCACAAAATTTTCCTTAGCAGATTGTGTAGAGCTGGTCATATTTATAATGAAATATTTTAAAATGTTATAATAATTACCAAATATCTTAATAAAACACAGATAATTACAACTTTATAAACTATATTTGCATATGGAAAAGATAATGGAAGGCTTTTCAACTGATAATACTAAACTGCATATATAAAGGAAGCATGCATGTGTAGAGCACCTCCATTTAGAACTTTGAGATCTACCACTGAAGTCCAGTGAGGAGCAATAATTCCCTGCCTCAATGGTTCTTAATTTTACTTTAATTCACTTTAGCAACACCTGAAGGCTTGCAAAGACACCATGTCAAGAATTCATCTCATACCAATCACATTAAACTTGGTTGAAATGAAACACACACGTTGGTATTTTTAAAGACCTCTCAGAATTTACTATGAATCAGCTTGAGAAATGACATTAGAATTATGATTGACATTAAGAGAGTGAATATGCCCACTGGGGATTTTGTTTAGTAAAAAAAAAAATCTCTTAAAGTGATACTTTCCATTTTTAAAATCAATTCTCATAGTAAAATTTAAGTTTTTATGGAGGGCAAAGCAGAATAAATATACAAGTACATCATAAATTAAGTAAAGAGATGGTATTCAATATTTATTTATTTATAAGATAAATACTGCATTATATATAATATATTGACTGAGAAAATGTATTTGAATATTTAAGAATGTTTGTATGCTCATATTTACACACATATTGTATATTGTATAATAATATTGTATATTATTAGATTAAAGGAAAAAAGACCATGAGTTTGAAATAGGATAAATTGAGAGATAAGATATGTGGAGGGAAGGGAGGAATTATATAATCATATTATATTCTTAAAAAGTAAAAATATTATAATCAACCACAAAATTACTATTTTTCAACTGTCTTAATTTTCACTCTGTAATCTATATTCATTAGTTACTGTAATTAGATTAAAAAATTTATTTTTAAAATATGAGCTTCAATATTCTTAATATCTTACCTGCAGGGGAGGGCTTTAGTTTGAATATTTTTAATTGCATAATGTTTCATTCATGGGTTGGATTATGAGTGACATTACGTGAGTTAATGTGTTATTTTGGAGAAAATTATCAACATGAGAAAAATGAAAGAAAGCATTTGCTTTGTAAAATGGGAATGATGTTTTTGAGAAATTATAAAGTATTATCTTATGAGAGACAAGTAAATAATTTAGAAAATCATTTTCTTATACAGCTTTGTGATTCATATAGAAACTACATCAAGGAATATTGTACAAATTTACCCATTTTGTTAATCTCTCAAGTATATGGGTTATCTATATTTATAAAATAACCATAAAACTTATTGCTTTGAAATGTGTGGAAAACTGAACAACAGATTTCCTCGATGTGACGTATTTATTAAGCCTGAAACTGAAATTGTTACTGGATTTGGGAAAGCCCTCATTGTTGGAGACATAGTGTTTCCACAAAACTGGACTTAATCCTAGAATGTCTCTGTGTTCTCAACTTTTAATCTTTGCACAAGTGTCCTAATTATAGCTCATCACTTTAATTATAAATCTTCCCTGAGAAAATTTAGAAATTTTAATTCTTTTTCAAACAATTTGAAATAAAAATCTACCAGTATTTGTTTTATTTTATAACCCAATAAAGTGTTTCTGAAAGACTTGCTATAACTATCATTAATTTTATTATCAATAATAGATATCAACTTCAAATTCATTTTTAGAAGATACCAATTTTCAATCATATATATTCTAAATAGATGAACCACACTCCACCTCACCATTCATTCAATATTTTTTTCTAGTGTTAACACAGTTCTTAGAAGGCTTAAGAACTTTTTTTAAGTAAGCTTTTATTATTCATTTTTAATTATTTTTCTTTGGTCATGCAGTAGTTTTAGTATTAATCATCAAATAGGTCCCTAATGCTTCCAAAGAGATGGTCTATGGAGTAATAAAATAAAAAGAAGCACAGGGAATAGGTGGAAACAGAAGAAACAGAGGTGAAGAATGGCTTGGTGTACCTAAAATAAAATTTTATACTATACCAAAATCAGGTAGAGGCAAAAATCAAGTAAACATTTTGCAGAGAGTGCAGAATATTCAATATTGTGTGTTTCTCTTTTCTTCCTCTCTCTCTCTCTTTCTTTCTTTCTTTTGACATATTGGTTGTGAATATTTATTCACACAATTGTGAGACTATAAATTTCTATTACTTCAAGTCACCAACATAATTTTTCAAATATTGTTTGATGAGAAAATAATTTTAACAAACTTGAAAATTGCTAATACCAATTGAAACATGCTAGATAGAGATTTCTTATGGATAAATATGGCCTCACCAGTTAAGGCATTGTTGACATCCAGATGCTGTTTCCAGAGCAAAAGAAATCTTAATGCCTAAACTCATATTATTTTGTTTGGGCAGAATAAATGGGAAGTACATTATTCTGTGTACTATTGTTAAAATGCTAGACTCAAATAAGCCACTTAAGCACCTGTTTTTATGAAAAATACTGTTTAAACAGATTAATTCTAGAGAGGCCCTGGAGATGGTAGTGGAATTCCCCAATTTAGGATAAACAGCTTCAGTATGGATTTTCGATAAGAAACCAGCTGCTCATCTGCAGGCAGTAGTAGCTAAAGTCTGAAGGCCATGAGATTTCTCTGTTCTGGAGGAAATGAAAAGCAAGGAACAGATGGCTAGCATAAATAATTCAAAGGGGCTTCCCAGTCACTTCTTCAGGGAAAAACAGCATTTTGAACTATGTTTACAAGGTTACTTGCAACTTTTGGTAAACAATACATTTCTGTTTCCTATTCTTGTTTCCCTTCAACATTACATGTAGATACAAAACCTCTACTCATTTCAGTGCTGTGTCTATACCATACCACATCCAGCATGTAAAGAACATGGTTGTGCCTCATAGGCACACATGTAAGGACAGAGAAAAATGTTGCTTAGGATAAATGGGCTTTCATTATTTTCTCAGAAATTTATTGAAACAGAAAAAAATAATTGAAGCTTGCTTCCCATAACATTTATTGCTTGCTATGTCTCTACACATTTTGTCTCATTTGATGCAGGAACAATACAACTCTGAAATTAGTTTCTTAGTAAAAAATAAAAAACAAAAACAAAAAAAAAACAAATATATGAATGATACGAGCACAATGGTTTTGATAATTATACTGAGTCCCTGAATTTTATATTAAAGTTTTTATATTATCTTCTTTTAGCAAAAATGACACTGATTCTTCATGAAACATATTTTTAAACTAATATTTTTCCCTGTTTAGGTTTTAAATTTTCCTCTATATGTGTAAAGAGTTTCTTTGAAAACTTATACTGTAGCTCAATGAGAAAGAACTTGTCAACAAAGTGTGAAGCCTTGGAATAAATTTTCAGCAGTAAAGAAAACTATTTTCGTGTCACAGATAAATATGAGGATGCACATTATATACACATATGCATGTCTGTGTTCCCAGAAGTCTGCACATTCTTATTATACAAGTATCCCTCTCCTTAGCTAACTAATGTCCACTTCACTGTTTTTCCTGTTTTTTATGAAAACATGGCTAACAATTTCTCAGCTATATAATTTTCACTGTATTTTCCTAATAGCAATCCTCTTTTCTGTCATTTTCCTTACCAAAAATTTTCAAAGAATTTTTCTTTTTTCTTTCATTCTATTTAATTGTTTGTAAAGTCTTATCAGCAGCCAAGACTCACTTGATTTGATAGTTTCTGACAGAAGGGACAATTGGCATGTTATCACTGCTAATATGTTTTAAGTATCAACTTTCTGAAAGACTGACAAAGGCTTTCAAATTCCACTCTGATATATGATTTTTTTATTTTTATTAATCAAACTTGTTCTTTGACAATTTCTTTCATGTATATGGTACATTCTGATTACCATCACACCCTATCCTTGTCGACATTCCATCATCTCTTCTCATTCCTTTACCAGATATATGTCTTAATAAGATGTACAATTATCATTTTTCTTTGTTTTCTGACCAGCTAATTTTAACTAAAAACTTCTATATGACTGTGGGAATAGAATTGTCCGTTGGGATTTCAATATAACATTTGAAACTAAGAATGTTCAGTATTACAGTTCTGTTCTAACATAGAAGTTATCACCATCAGTGATTAACAGATTACCCCAGACTGACTTCAAAGTTTATGTCATGCTTCTAAGAATAATATATTTGTGTTTCTTTAAGTACCACTGCAAGTTCATGGTTCCATAAATGACAATCCACATTTTTTACCAGTGTGCCAGACATACTATCAGCAGTGGAAGACAAGTCTAGATTTTTTTAGATCCTATATACCAAAAAAAAAAGTAAATAAGAACTGCTGAATTGTCAATGGGAAATTTAGTGAATTTTCTAGATATTTATTTCATATGGCATTTTCTGGGGCTGTAAAACTACAGAGTTCTTGTTCCTTAAAAATATTTAAATGCATGTTTGTATTTCAAAGTAAACAAGTACAACAGTTCCTTGAGAGATAATTCCACCAGAGAAACACATGTGAAGATGCTGATGTGAAGCAAGTAAAAATAAGCCATGACTAAATGCATTACTGGCTGTGTTGGTAATTGTTTCTGTTTACAACAGGCAGTATTATCTAACATTTTCTTTATATTATGTCATAGAGAAATGAAATCTTCTAAACTACTTTTGAATTTTTAATAATGTAGATCCTAGAGATAGATGGAGACCATTTTAAAGGAGGTCTTCTATGAGAAAAATGTAAGTAAAAATAGGAATGCTATGAGCACATATTGCTTAAATGACTGATGCGCACTAGCATGGGTAAAATAGAACATAATGTGGAAACACTGTTATAATAAACAGAACTACAGGATTTATATTTTTTTACATAAGACTCACTGTTATCAGATTTCATATATCACTCCATTATTTATAAACATCCAGTACATTGAAGAATAACTCTGAAATGAAACCTAGCTACCACAGATATAATGTTGAAGAGACCATCCGTCTAATGGAGACCAATGTCAAATTCCTGGAGGGTGCATCTATTCCATCTTCATAAATATGTAAAATAAAAATATTACTTATCTCTTAGGCTGAGTTAAGCAGATAAAATTCTGAGGATAATGGTATTGTTTGTCCAAAATATCATTGATAGAGGACAAAATAGAATTCAAAGTAAAGAATGAAGACAAAGCTAAAGAAAACAGATTAAATTTTTAATTGCTGTAAAATTCATGTCTTCCTGTAGCCTAATTTCACACAATGCAAAGCATTCAAAACTCTGCCCAGATAATAAATATATATTTTTTTCAAAAAGAAAGAAAAATCCAAACTTCTCACACTGCCATGTGGCAATCTGCAATTTCCAGCCTCAATATTGATCAGAGAAATCTCAATGACCAATTGTCACACAGCCAATGACAGAAGTGTCTCCTTTCCTAAGAGATCCTTAACATTACTCCTCACCAACATACAGAGACTGATTTATTGTCCTGCACCATCCAGAACCTTCCTTTGTCATTTACAATGTAAAGATGCAAAAACGTAGGTTGCCTGATACATTTTCACTTCTGTTCTTAAGTGTAACAATCCTGAATTTTTATAAGCAAATCCTGACTACTATTGATTATATAAGCCATAAGTGCAAACTTTCATGGTGTTTGGGCATAGACAGACACTATTAATACTATGTTGAGATGAATTAAAACATGAAAGAAATAGAAAATTTGAATTAGAAAAAAGATCACAGAATATATTCAGAAACTGCAATATCTACATCGTGTTTTCAACCCATAGAAAAAGGTCTCACAGAGGGACAGAGGGAGAGTTTTGGAATGGTCCTGAAACATGTAGCATTTTATGAAATATTTGCTTTCCCTTGTGAGTCTTATAAAATAGGTAGGTAAAACACAGATACAGTTACCAGATACTAAATACCTATGAAACTCCAACAGTAGAAGAAAAACATTTAACCAAAAAGGTAATGTTTACAGACTGCATAGACAGATTCCAGAACTATTAATAACTCCTCTTGAGTCATGATGATGGCAAACATAACATGAGCAGCTGCATGTTTATAGGCTATTTTGTTACAGAATTAATTTATGAGAAGCATGAGTTCCACATTGATTGACATCCCTCCTTCTCCTATTCCACATTGCCATGATTTCTGTACAGTTCAAAGCCAAGCTTACATATTAGTCCTTTAAATCAAGTATTGTGAGACATGTCTAGACTAATGTGAGATATACTATAGTTGTCAAATTAGGTGGGAATGTAGTCCTTTAAAATATTGCATAATGTGGTAGCCATTAAAACTGTGTTTAATTCTTTAAAAGAATGTCTGAAGAATATGGGAAGAAAGAGAATAAATGAAATTTTAAAGGACACGAATTACAAATGGATTTTGCTTTTCAAGAAGAAACATACTTCTTTTAACTTTAACTAAATAGATGCCTCTGCAGCCTTCTTGCCTCTTGGGAAAGATTTTCACATCCCAGAATGTTATTATCAAAGCTGGCTCTGAATTGTAAAATGTTGAGAAGTTCAAGCATTGTTTTAAAGATTGTTGAACAGATGTAGCTTCCCTTAGGAGACTTGCTTGATGGCAAATACTTTATATTTCATCTGAGAACATTCACAGTATAAGCATGCATTTTAGCAGAAGAAGACACCAGGAGATAAAATGAGACAAAGATCAAGCTCAAAGCATGTTAGCATTTTGATGTTGATATTCTTATTGCAGAATTTTAAATAAACAAGCTGTGAATACTTTTAACCAATAAAATAATATCCCATCAAAATATCACAGAATAATGGGGATTTACATTTCTTATATCTATTGATTTTTGAATATTATAGTCTCTAATTACAAATTATATTACTTGATAAAGACTGTGGTTTATTTTAAATGAATAAAATGCTCAGCTAGACCTATATAATTGTATAATTCTCACAGGTTTGGAATAAATTATAAATTATTTAATGTACATTTTTTCTAAACAACTTGAATGAATTTCTACTTGGTAAAAGATAACTGAGTACAGATTATCTAGTAGTGCTAGCCTACTAGATATTACAATATTTGCAGATTTTTTTCCTTTCTAGGTAGCATTATTTGTATTTAGATTATTGTTAGAAAATTCTAAGAAGAAAATTGTAATCATACATTTGAAGTCAGATATGGAGAGAAAGGTCATATAACAAGGAATAATTCAGCTTGTTTGAAAAAGATACTCTAGAAATACAAATTGTGAAACACAAACTCTTTAAAATGTATAAACAAAATGATTCGTGATTTGTTAACTGTACTTAAAGCAGTCATAAACACTAAAATGAGGACTTAAAGGAAAATAATTGTAATAGCATGTAGCCATTGAAGAGGCAGCCTAGAGAGAGAGCAAGAATAACTTAACCATCTGAGTGGACTTATTAGATCAGTTTCCAATTTTGTTTTGGAGACATTCAAATATTGCACAGTCAGTACAGACCATTTGATGACTAAATCACTTTTGTAACATTGAAATGTGAAATCACAAGAAGATTTGAGTCTGAAATAATTCTCTCAAATGTATGCAATATTTAAGTCATTGCACTTTAAGCATAGACTGATACAATTTGGTTGTTCCTCTCTTTGAAACTGATCATCTGAGTTTGATGAATCAGATAATAAATTGGGAAATGTGATTAATTTTATGAGTTGTACCCCTGTCTTCAAAGTGTGTTCATTTAACATTTCTCCATTCACCATATCACATACTTAAAAAAATAAAACAATTCTGAGCCTAAATGATATATATCATATCTGGTAAAGACTCTATGATCTAGAATGAAGATCCAGTATGATTTTTTTTCCAGCAGCCACAATTGCAAATGACCCTGCATTAAAGACTATTCTTTTAACCTGAGTCTTTGATGTGGATAAGGCAAAGCAGAACTGACCTTTCATATATATGAAGTGTGAAATGAAAATAGAGTTTTAATATTGTGCAGTCAGGAGTTTCTGGACCCTGAATCCATTATCTATTGAGATTTGACTACCATGAGAGAGAGTCATTAATAGTTTAAAAATTATTTGAAATGGAATAGTCTAAGAAGGTAGGAAGATTACACTTACAAGACATAGATTCAAGAACAATAAAATCATATGCATGTAGTGAAGCCTTCTCTATGAAGAAGACTGTCTGCCAGTCCCTAAAAATACTCAGATTAGTGGACAGAAATTAAAAGTACACACATTTCTGAGCAAAAATAAGTTGCTATCAGGAGAGAGAAAATGGGAATATAAAATAATTTTATTTTATATTAAGTAAATAATGTCTTCCTTTTTAGACAGGTTCAAAGTCAAAATCTTTAGTTTTGTTAGGTGCTGATTTATTATTCACTGGGACAAAAACTATAAGCTTAAATATATAGAGGATTCTTCATCAGGTAGGTTTGATAAGCTTGTGACCAACACTCATCAGTTTTAACAGTTGAGACACAACTTCATGTTTCAATGATGTTTGTGAAAATTTGTCTTTTTTATTCTGTGATGCCTTGTGTAGCCAGGGTGACAAATCTATTCAACCTTCGTAGGACAATACTTGAACCTAGTTCATATAACACAGCTTCCTGAAAGCTGGGCAGACCACCACACATTTGTTTCGCTGCCAATTAACTTCAAGACACTTCCACTAACACTTTGTCATGTCTTTCAGCATAGCACTAACTTTGCCAGCACAGGGGTTATTTCTTCTTTAAAGGTAGCTGTTAAGATCTTGCTAGCAAGATAACAGAAACAAAATGGGATGTGCAGTGACAGACCATTTAGCTGTGTGGCATCTGCTATGTGTTTGCTATATAGGTGTCACTGAATGAGAATATAACAGTGTTGTCCAAACCAAATGAAATTATATCTTACAAGGTGGTAAATGCTGCAAATCATATTATGCTGTTCCACAATTTTGTAATTATTGATGAATATAAGATTTTGAATTGTGGCTTCAGAAGAAACACTGATATTTTACAAGCCAAGGTATTATGACACTACTGAATTGAAAATATTACTATTCAAATGGCATTAAGCAGACTGAACAGGTTATATTTAGTGATGTGGGATTCCCCTCTGTATACTATGAATATGATTTATTACCATTAGTTAATAAAGAAGCCATTTTGGTCAATAGCAGAGCAGAATAAAGTCAGGCTGGAAGATTTTATATATATATATATATATATATATATATATATATATAGAGAGAGAGAGAGAGAGAGAGAGAGAGAAGGTGTAGTCAGAGAGACTCCACATAATTGCTGAAAGAGAAAGATACCAGAACAGAACTTTACTTGGTAAGCCTTGTGACAATATACAGATTAACAAAAATGGGTTCAATTAAGATGTAAGAGTTAGTATATAAGAATCCTGAGCTAATAGGCCAAACAGGGGGGTAATTAATATAGTTTATATGTGATTATTTGGGTCTGGACAGATGGGAAACGAAAAAGCAGTCTCCTTCTACAAAATGGTGTCAACATGGGTCTAAACCACATGGCCAGCCACACACTTCAGGTCCCGGTGCTTGTATGCCCACTCGGGGTTAGGAGGAAAGTGAGTACATGTCTGCTGCTTAGTATTCCCACTGGGGCAAGCAGTTGGAGTGGGTCTGCTAGGCATGCACAGGTAGGAAAGCATATTGGATTCCCACTGTCAAACACCGAGACATTTCCAGTCCATGCAACATGCTGCATAGCAGATTTAGCTTTTAGCCAGACAACAAGGGATTATGTGCTGCACAGTGCTTCCCAGAGTCGCACTGGTGAGCACTGTTCCCACCCAGTTTTCACAGAGCTGATTGTAAACATACCCTTCCCATATTGAAAAGCCAAGAGAAATGGAACCAGCATCCAGGGCTGCCAAAACTATACCGCTTACCGTTTTAAAATGCTCCTTGTCAGAAAAAGATTTCAGATAAACAATAGGACAGATTCAGACATAAAGGACCTCTAAACAAGACAGTGTGTTTAGGAAATGTACATAGAATTGGGAGACAGTGAAAAAGAGTATATTCAGTTATAGAGCATTAAAAGTAATATGAAAGAATCCAGAAGTCATAGATTAAAGGAGTAAAGATAATAAAATACATATTAAAAAGTAATAGAATAAAAACAACAAACTACATAAAGATGGAATATACACTGAGTATATAAATTATGTATATTGTTGTGTTTTCTTTGAATTTTTGACTGCAGACATATTTGATTCTGGCGGCTGCTAAGTTAAACCAGTATAAAGGTATCTTGCCTTCAAAATTAGGGTCTAAAAATATGTTGTTTTTGAAAATAGGTTCTCTTTTGTTTCCACAGAGGATGACAACCTGTAGAGTAATTTCAGGCTAATGTGGTTTGATAAAACCAGATTCCCTGGAAGGTCTCCATGAACCATAAAGTTACTTTACCCAACACACAGCAGAAAGCACTTTGAAGAAAACAATGCTCAAATTCTCAAAATGATTTTTTATAAATGTTTGTTTTTTATTTAAAGGGGAATATGATATAGAAATCAATAGTTTGCACTAGTATGGAACTTGGTCTATTAATAGAAATTTAAGATTGATTTTCTTACACTGTGTATATGTATTTATGCTCTTGTTTAAGATTTTGTTTGTAAAACTTACTTAAAATGTAACATATAATTAAAAATTACAGATTAATAATCATCTATTAGAGTCAACCTTGTAGTCATGTTAGTTAGGTTTTCTAGATATATAGAGATATATTTCAGCTAGATAGATAATCTTCAACACTTCAAAGACCTAAATATACAGCATTTAAAATGTTTTAAGAACTTAAACTTTTCTTGACAATGAAAAATCTTCTCATAGCAGCACTAAATATTTTAAGAGAAAGATGGGCATCAAGAGTCTCCTTATGGAGTTTGCTAGCCATTTGGGCAAGAAACTGCTCTTGCTTGGAGTGCTTTATGTTATGCTGTATGAACTGGACATGTAGGACTCACAAGAAAATAACTGCTGAAATTGCCCAAAGAAGGTGAGACAGTCCTTCAGGGTTCCTTTATCGTGAAAGAGACCACCAGACATTCTGCAGGATGCAGAATAAAGTGACTGATGAACTTTGCCAAATTAGGCAGAAAAGTTGTTCAAATTTTCTGCCTCATGGAAAAGCCTGTTGGATACTATGGGCCTGAAGTGAAGATAAATTCCCCATTGTTGCAGAAGAACTTAGCGTGACTGTCTAGGCAGCAAGGTGTCTTTGTCAATTTTAAAGTTTTGGAAGTTGTTTACAATGTACTCCCTTTTAACTTTGGTAATATTATATCCTTCTGGAATCCTTGAAGAGTTGAAGACAGATAATTACAGTTTTTTCTTAGTTATGATCAAAGATAAATTAGATATGAAACTTTAGACTTACAAAGATAAAATAGATAATAGGATATTTTATTTTTCCAAATACAAATAGACTAAATATTGCAACTGTACTTCTTGCTTGACTCTGTTTGTTATATGCAATTTTACTATGTTGAAGTTCAAAACTTTAGTTTTATTTAGACATAAAAGGGGAGAAGATGTGGGATTTCCATCTGTATGATATGAATACGTTTTATTACTATTGGTTAAAAAATAAGCCACTTTGGCCTATAGCAGAGAAGAATATAGCCAGACTAGGAGAGATATAAAGAGATAGTAAGTGAAACCAGAGAGACATCATGAAGCTGTTATACGAAGAAAGACACCAGAAAACAAACTTCTGGGTAAGCCACAGTCTTGTGGCGATACACAAATTAATAGAAATGGGTTACTTTAAGATGTAAGAGTTAGTTAATAAGAAGCCTGAGCTAATAAGCTTAAGAGTGTTGTAATTAATGTAAGTGCTGTGTGATAATTTGTGTCTGGGTGGTCAGGAAATGAAAGAACAGTCTCCTCCTATAATTCAGGATTGATTTTATATATATATATATATATATATTTCCACAAATTTGAAGATTTGAAGTAGAACAGGAAAGAATATAAAAGAATTGAAGGAAGAAACAAACAGTTGTAATTGTATTAAAATCTCAAAATCCTAAAAAAAAAACCTCTACTGGTTTTAAAACTATACATAGACCATATATATTTTAAAATATAAAATATTCATGGCAAATTTCAGCTCACTTGCAGTAAACATAAAATCTGATTTATCTCTAGTGTCTTTTGTTACTTTATAAAAAAAGGAGAATATGAAATGCAAATTTACTGCCAGTATTTAAGAAAACCACAAATACCACAAATTGCTAATCAACTGCACATTTCATGCATAAAGTAAATTAACATCTTTTCTGCTAACATCTATATCATTGCAAACATTTTTCATTGCTTTCACATAATTATTATTTTTTTTACTTTTTTTTTCTTTTTTTTATTGTTAAAAGAAAAATTTACATTAACTCCCCTTGTTCCCGGCCCTCCCCCTCCCCCCCTACCCCACCGCCCTCACCCTGCTTCCTTAAGATGGTGCAGGATACCCTGCCCTATGGGAAGCCCAAGGCCCGCCCCCCTCCATCTCGGTCTAAGAAGATGTGCATCCATATAGAATAAGTTCCCAAATAGTCAATACATGCAGAAGAGATAGGTCCCGGTGCCATTATCGTTGGCTTCTCAGTCAGTCCCCACTGGCAGTCACATTCATAGGGTCCAGTTAGGTCATATGCTCATTCAGTCCTGGTCCAGCTGGATTTGATGAGCTCCCAATAGATCAAGCACACTGTCTCTGTTGGTGGGCCAGTCCCTCATGGTCCTCATTTTCTCCCTCCTTCTGCTCTTCCACTGGACCTTGGTAGCTCGATCCCTTGTTCTGATGTGAATGTGGGTCTCTGGCTCTATCTCCATTCGTCATGCGAAATTTCTATGGTGACGATTAGGATATTCAACGAAGTAACTATGGGACAAGTTCAGTTCAGGCACCCACTCCTCTGCTTCCCAAGTACCTAGCTGGGACCTCCCTATGAATGCCTGGGATCCCCTCAAGAGACAAGTCCCTTGCAAATCTTAAACCTAATTCCTCCAACAAGGTATGCTATCTAGTGTTAAATATTTTCCAAAAATACAATTGAAATTCTAATCTATCAGTATGTGAATATATTATGATATCAGATACAATCAAGTAAGTTTGCAACCAATTTGTAAACCAACTCAAAAAAACAGAATTTTTTTTTTCAGGGGAAGGGAGGGTAGGGGAACATCTATAGCCACAAATTAATCTATACTACAGAAATCCATTGTCAAAAGTATTGCGTAAAGATATAAAATGAATAATACTTGCTCTTGACAAGATATTGTGTTATATAACAGTGGTATTGTTTAGTTTGAGCCAAATTTTGGTTTAACGTTTTTTTTTGGGGGGGAGGCGTTTCGAGACAGGGTTTCTCTGTGGCTTTGGAGCCTGTCCTCGAACTAGCTCTTTTAGACCAGGCTGGTCTCGAACTCATAAAGAACCGCCTGCCTCTGCCTCCCAAGTGCTGGGATTAAAGACGTTTAGCACTTATTAAAATGTGAAAAAACTGCTTGTGATGAAAAAATTCATAGCTTTCTTGACTGTAATATTTTTAAATATACAATATTAGAAAAAATTGTTTTAAAACAAAATGTGTTTGAGGCATGAAAGCACAGCCCTGCAATTCCCAGCACTTGGGAGGTGAAATCAGGAGAGCAGGAGTTTGATAATCTCTTTTATCCACACAAGCATTAAGACAGCTTGGGCTTCATCCTCGTTACAAACAACAGCATTAGCAGAAAAAGAATAAGAAGAGTAAGTTCTGAAATATTCCTTATACTTGTTTTCTGTCATAATCTTCCCTAATATTAGCCATGATTTATAAGGCAATTTGGAAAATGTAGTGAACATTTAACATTACTCCTTACTAGAAATAGTCACATATAAAGGTCACTAAATGATAGTTTACATTGTTCCCAAATTCATAAATATCAAGCTTATCTTTTTACATATATTGACAAGTAATATTTAATGTCCTTATGTTCATATCAGCATAAATTAAACTTTGCTGGAATAATGAATATTGCTAAAATACTTCTAGATTTCAAGGAAAAATTCTGAGTTTTAGCCTTCATCATGTAGCCAGCTACAGATAGTAGGTGACTAGCCTTTCTATTGTCCTAATTTAGGAACACAGGCTGTCTGTCCTCAGTTTCTGGTTTGTCACCAGTTGTTTTGTTTTGGCTATAACCTAAACCAAGCCACAGTCATTCTTCTCTAGGCTTCCTTAGTCCACAGTCTATTTACAATCCATTTACTAAAAAAAGTCACATGGTCACACAACCTGAAGATGTTATGTGATCAATTACTAGTGGCTATGTGTTATGTATCTATTTGGTAAAGAGCACAAATTAAAACTTCATGTATCATATAAATTTATGTCAGCAAGTTTAATATTATTTTTTCCTGAATATCTTTGCAGTTCTCAGGATTGAGCCTGAGTATACTAAGCAAGTACCAATGAACTATATCTCCAGCTTATTTTTGTAATTCTTAAGTATTTATTTTGAAAGTTATAATTATTAGATATAAAATGCTATTCATGATGACTCAATATTTGGCAATATTCTCTTACTAATGTGCATGTATGCAAAAAACATTTGAAATTCTATGAATTGATGCTTTATAATGGAATAATTAGCAAAGCCATTCACATAAATGCAATTCAGTTACTTAGGCAGCTATGAAAAAATACCTTACTTGTGTGTATTAGCAGAATGATTAATTAAAGAATGTCTTTCCATGACAATTTTATTTAATAAAAGTATTAATATCTGCTCTTACATCAAATACCTGTGTCTTAGTAAAAAACCCAAGGAAAAAAGAATACTTCATTGAAAATAAGCAAAAAGTTTCCAAGTGTTTGAGAAAATTTTGCAAAGTAGTATTTATAAAATAATATATGAGAAATTTTTTCTACATGTGATAATTGTCTTTCTGGGTCTGGGTTATCACATGTGCTTACTCATAAATGGATTTTAAACAAAAACCAAAGAAAACTAGCCCACAAATCACAATTCCAGAGAATCTAGACCACAATGAGAACCCTAAGAGACATACATGGAAGCAGAAAAAGAAAAGAACTCTTGAGTAAATTGGGAGCATGGGGACACTGGGAAAGGGTTGAAGGGGAGGGGAGAGGCAGGGAAAGGAGCAGAGAAAATTCTAGAGCTTAATAAAAATGAATAAAAATAATTTCTACAGTACAAATATGGAAAATCATGTGTGACAGTTATTGTGAGATTTTCATAAAAATAAATCAAAATGATGTGGGAGTGTTCTCCTGTATTTTTTATTACTCTTATTGGTTGAATAAAGAGCTGCCTGGCAAAAAAAATCAAAACAAAAGCACAAGCAACATTTGGCCACACCTATGCATTATGCCTATATTTTACTGCCTCTTCAACAGACAATATATATTTTGATCTATAAGGTTTTTGCTCTCTATAGTACACTATACATAATTCTTTGTAATGACACACAAAAAAATATGTTCTTTGCTCCATAGAAACATCAAACCCTTCTCAATCTCTTGGAAGGATAACACGATATCAGGGGCCAACTGGAACAGATATGATGTATTTGGCTGTAAGATTCAATCTCCTAAACAAGCATCATTACATAAAAGATGTGCTTGGAACTGTGTAGACATTTTACTTCAGATTCAACTAAAAATTAATTGAAGTACTAAATAAAATGTGTTAATGTCAAAGATGCTATCAGTGTGAAAACAATAATCAACCAAACAAAATAGCTTGGATATCAGTTGTATTTTCTTCTGTCTATCTTGAAACTGCAAAAGCATTTTGTGTGGAAATTATCTAAAAATTAGTGTAGAGCCAAAGAGAAAATCATCACAATATGTTAAAAATATATTACTTTTAGTCCAAATTAGATTGCAGTTTGGTATTTTAAAAAGAGGTTTATTTTCTTGTCCTAACTCTAACTTACCATCTTCTTTTAAGGGGTTATGTGATAACACAAGCAAGTAATTGCTACAATGATGTAACTCACAAGAAGGCATTGTCATTTTTGGTAATTTAATGAGTATAATTTCTTTGTACTTTATCAGTCTAAATAAAGTTACCATACAATAACTGAAACTGCTGAAATTTTAAAAGAACAGTGATGTGCTAATGAACATGTGGCATATTTTTGTCAATAATTCTATAATTTTGCTGTAATTCTGAATTTCAACAATGAAAAATAGAGAAAGAAAAAGGTGAAATTAGAAATAAGTAGCCATTGTAATAGTTCACATCTATATTTTTATAAAAATGTATCCTGATTAACAATTAAAATAGGAATGCAAAATGTATACAGATCGATTCATTTGAATAGGAGTTTTCTGTGCAAAATGTCTATGAAGTTTAAAAGGTTAATGAAAAGTGTCCCCAAATGTTTTTCTGGGAAGAGTACCCCGGAACATTTTTTAATTCTCACCTTAGATTTGGCAAATAACATTACTGGGACAGGGAAATTATCTTGATGTTAGAGTTCCATAGACACTAGACAATACAGGTCTTTTCAGAAGAGGTCATACCCAAGGGGAGATTCTTATTTTCTGATTGAGGTCCTCAGCAAATACTGCCAGTGGCATTTTAGGACTGGCCCTCATTTGACTGTGTTGTGTGCCCTGATAGTTTCTTCTGAATGGGAGTGCTTCATGTGTTTGCTTACTTAATGTGCTGTGGGTCAGTGTGGAAAACTGCATGTTGGTTAATGTCTGGGTATCTGGGCTTGGTGATGAGGATGTCATGTCTTTCATATCTTTGAATCTTGCATAGATATTTATTTTGTTCTGTTTCTTGTAAGCTAAGAATTTAATTTGTTTAACTTGTGGGAATAGAATGCATTGAGTATATGATAATAAAATGGCATACTATTGAACACATTAGAACTTTAAAGTTTATTCAGATATTCTCTCAAGAAAATAAATTAGGGAGGCTTAATTTAGTTTAGCCAATAGATTTTTACCAATTGTATCATGTGTAATTATATAGATAAGTCTGTAATAACAGATGGAAATAGCTTGATTTTACTCCCCATCTGAAAGGGTGATTTATTTCCACATAGATTATATTTTCCTAGTATGGTCTTGGAATAGAAAATAGAATAAAACTCACAATGATTTACAGAAGAAGAAAGAAAGAAATATCAGTGTTCAAAATCAAATGTATATTTATGAAGGTAAGAAAATAAACTTCAATGCTCTGTGTCAAACATATCAAAGCTTTATTTGTCCCTGATCTGCAAACCTTTTGTATTTGATTCCAAGATTACCTGGATTTCAAACATGTACAAAAACCACTACACCTAGCTTCTCCTTTAGTATTTTTTTATCCTCCAGCCTTTTCTGTTGTTAAAGTCCTTTATCAATTCATGATTTTATTGCTGACCTGAACAACAAATCACTTCAAACTGACTTAATCCTGAGGAAAATTTATCAGTTCGTGCCCCCAGCATTCTACATGCAGATATCAATGAGAAGTAATTCAGCCTTTCACTAATGTAGCTAAATATTTAATATTTCTTGCCTTAAGAAATTCATTTTTCACCAGGAGGTGGTAGTAGAGCCTTTGGTCTCTGGACTACAGAGGAAGAAATTAGTTTTCACTGTCTCATTTTTGTTGTTGTTGTTGTTGTTGCTTTGTTCTTTTGTTTCTGTTGGGGGCTGGCTTGTGTAGCTCAGGCTGGCATCAAATTGCTACGAGCACAGAATGACCTTGTATCCCTGTTTTTCCCACTTTCACTTCCCAGTTAGAAGGATTATAAGTCTGTACCTCATCTGCTTTTTATATTATGTGATTCAAACTCAGGTCACCCTCATTCCATCAAAGCACTCTCTCAACCTAATACTATTCTCAGTCTTAAGCACTTTTACAGTTAATACTTTCATTACTCTGTTTTTTTCCCATCTGCTAATAAAACTTATGCTAATCCTTGACACAATTTGGAGCAAAGAAAAATTTTTCCTATCTTGGAATATTTTAGGGGGCATTCATGGAGTTATAAACTACTCAGATTTTCATCTGTGTGGAATCATATTTCAGCAAAGGATAGGGGAATCTTATAATTAGCAGGTGAAAATTGGAATCCATGCTATATATTACTTTATACCATAAACTGGGCAATACTAAGACTGTAAAGTGATTGATGAAAACTGTGGTAATTTATTATCATAGTGGAGAATGAATTAGAGCAAGAAAGGTAAATTTTCCTGATAGTTATAACCTCTAAAATATCCTTTGCAACACAAGTGTTTTATTTATGCATACTGCTAATGATCGATAGTAGTATTGGGGAAGTGAAGAGTGAATTGATGTAGAATTTCTCTCTGTTAATATGAATATGTTTTTATTTCCATTGGTTATTTAAAAAGGTGCTTTTGGTCAATGGCTTAATATAGTAAAGCCAGTTGGAATATCTGAACAGAGATGTAGAGAGAGAGTGGGCAGAGTGAGGGAGATTTTATGTAGCCACCATAAGAGGCAGATGTCATATAGAACCACAATCATTTGTTGATACACAGATTAATAGTAATGGGTTAATTTAAAATGTAAGAGCAAGCTAGAAATATGCTATATTCATTTTGACCAATCAGTGTTGCAATTAATATAGTTTCAGTGTGATTTTTTTTTCGGGTCTGGGCAGCTGGGAAATGAACTAGCAGTCTCTGCCAACAAATGGGCACCAATACTGAGAGAGCTGGAAGGGAATTCTAGACACACACACAAACACACGTGCACGCGTGCACACACACACACACACACACACACACACACACACGCACACACACACACATTCAAACAAAAGCAAATTAAAACCAATCAAACTAAGGTTTGTCAGCATTTTTTCCCCAGATGGGCTCTGCTGGTGGGGACCATGAGCATCACAGTTTTTTAAAACACATGCAGCTCCTTTTAGCAATTCAGCTTCCTGGTTCATGCACTTATATGGGATCTGTGAGCAGCATGTTACAAATTGTTTAATGGTGACACAGACTTTTTGTGACCCTGAATTTGGTATGGAGTTAATGGCTCCAAGAGGCAGTAAACATACCTCTGACATGTTAAACAGGGCAAAACAAGCATGCAGAAATGCTTAACATTTTTAAAAAAGGTGCTCATGGTCAAAAAATATAATTACAGAAATTACAAATACACATACAGTAAAGACAAATTCAAATGGATATGTCTTCTAAATGGGTCACAGTGTTGAATAAAGGTATGTGTGATTCAGAGACAAGAAAAAGAATGTAGAAGAATAAAACAAATTATTTAAAGTGACAGAGTACATACGGTCATAAGTTAAAAGAGTAAAGAAAAGTAGGTCACATAAAGATTGAATATACAGAGATAATCTGGGTCATGTATATTATTGTGTTTTCTCTGTATTTTTTGACAGTGAATTAGCCTAGAACAGAGAGACATTTCATTGTACAAGCTGCTAAGCTAAACCAGCATATATATTTTAAAATTATCTTGACTTCAATATTTGGGTTTAAGGATATGTTGCTTTGGAAGAGGTTATACTTTTGTTTCCATAGAGGATGAGAACCAGTGGATTCCTTCCAAACTAATATGGGTTCATCAAACAATACCCCTTGAAAATAGCCCAGATAGTCCAATATCCATTACAGCTTCAGGACTGCTGGCTAAGATTGAACTATGACACAGGTTACCCCTTAAAAGATCTGATTAACAAAGCCCCAATCAGCAGGAAGTATTATGGAGAACTATGCCCAAATTCCCAAATATTGTTTATAAATGTGTCTTGACATTTAAAGAGGATATGCTAATGAGACCAATACTTTGCATTTATATGGTTCTTGGCTTTTTGATACAATTTTAAGATCAATTTTGTTATATGTATGTTGTAAAAGGCAGGTGGCTGTGTTCTGCCGCCGAGAAGTGGGGCCATTTACCTGGTGTCTGGCTCCCAGCCACCAGCTAGCTTATGCCCAAAATAACCACACTGCAATTATATTCATTTAAATGGTGCCTGGTCCATTATCTCTAGCCTTTGCTTGGCTGGCTCTTGCATCTTATTTCAACCCATTCTTAAATAGTCTGTAAGTCACCATGAGGTATTGGGTTTACCAGGAAGATACAGCATGTCTGACCCTGGCTGCTTCATGGCTGCTCTCACACTTCCTTTCTTCCCAGAACTCTGTTCTGTCTACTCCGCCCACCTAAGGGCTGTGTCCTATCTTACAGGCCAGGCAGAGACTTTATTTAACCAATGAAAGCAATGAAATACAGAAGATCTCTTCTACATCATATGTATATTTCTGCCCCTGATTGAGGTATTGTTTTTTGCAGCTTATGAAAATGTAATGTATAATTAAGAAGCACAGATTAATAGATAGCCATCTATCATAGTCAAATTGTCGTCATGTTAGTTAGGTTTTCTAAATATATAGAGAGTTTTTCAGTTAGATAGATAATTTTCAAATTTTTCAAAGACCAATGGATTATGGAATTTAAAATGTCTTAAGACCTTAAAACTTTTCATGACAATGTGACACATCTACTCCTGGCAGCACCAATCTACTTCAAGAGGATGATGGATACTAAAGAGGCTTCACGTGGCATTTGCTAGCTATTGGGAAGAAACCGATCTTTCCTAGACTGCTCGATGTTACACTGTATGAACTGGACATACAGAACCCACAGAAAAATGACTGCTGAACTTGCCTAAAGGTGAGATGATCCTTCAGATCCTGTTTCATAAAGGAGTCTGCCAGACATTCTGCAGGATACAGAAGAAAGTGACAGACAAACTGTTAATATATGTTGAACTGAAATTTCCTGCTTCGTGGAAAAGTCTGCTGGTTACTATGGGCCTATAGACTGAAGATTGGATATCCCAATGTTACAGAAGGAATCTGTGTGCCTGTCCAGGCTGCAAGATGTCTCTGTCAATTCTAGTGGTTTGGAAGTTGCTTACAATGCATTTTCTGTTTACTTAGGCAATATTTTATTCTTCTGTTCTCTTTGATGAAGTTGAAGAATGAATAGTTATAATTGCAGTTTTCCTTAGATATGATAAAGATAAAGTAGATACAAATATTGTATCTATAATTCTTGCTTGATAACTGTTTTGTTGTATATAATTTTACTATATTAAAGTTAAAATTTTCCTTTATATTTAGACAGAAAATGGGAGGTGATGTGGAATTCTTCTCTGTATGCTATTAATATTATTTATTACCATTGGTTAATTTAAAAAAAAAAGCTTATTTCGGCTAATGGTTTAACAGAGTAAAGCCAGGCATAGAATCCGAAGAGAGATGTAGAAAGAGAGTAGGCAGAGTCATAAAGATGCCATGTAGCTGTCACAGACAGCAAATGCTGAACAGAACTTTGCCACTAGGCTACAACCAAGTGTTGATACACAGATTAATAGAAATATGTTAATTTAAGATACAAGAGCTGACCAGAAATATGCTAGAGTCATTGGCCATGCAGTGTTGCAATTAATTTAGTTTCAGTGTGAATTTTGGGGGGGTCTCGGCAGTCAGGAAATGAAGAGTGGTTCTGTCAACAATAAATAATTACTAAAATTATAGATGAAAATGCATCAGCTTCTCTGTACAGAATATTTGATACAGATCTGTCTTTAGGGAATTTATCACTTTTCAGATCAAATGTTTAAATGCACAACAGTTTTCAAAAATCATATCTAGACATTTCCTTTCATGAGGTCCTCTCTAACTGACATTCTTGGGACATCCAAAGATATCTTTTCATTCCACAGGATGTGGTCCTGTTGAGGATATTTGTTGACAGCATATCACACCTGAGATTTTGTATATAGCAAGTGATAACACAAGTATTTCTAAGCATCCTGTCAAGACATTTATAAATTATTTGCACTATACATCAAATCATTTTTTTTCTTTAAGACCTGAGAAAGATTCATATAGTCCATAATCGTGTTTCAAATAATTAAGTTTTTCATTTATAAAAATCCAGTTGATAATGTAAGGAGATAATAAGAAATATTTTATTTGCTCTGGGGTTATTTGGTTTTTTGAGTATTTGATAAAATGTTTTATAATTTAAAATTAAGAAAAATTATTTATGTATTAAGATCTAAACTATTTGAATTTTCACTATAAGGTTAGGAGTCTTGGACTAAATGTGTAAAAGACATTGACTTTCTATCATTGGGCATATAATTGTTACTATAATTAAGCATAGCAAATGAGTAAGATTTAGTTATTGCAAATGTGAGAGTATATGAATACTTAGTATTTTTCCTGTTTTTATAATTCTCTTCATATTTCATTACAACTTACACCTGATGTGCTTGCATGCCAAAAAATTATTATACATGCCTAATTATCTGGAAATATAAAGAAATGACACATTTTATCTTTTATGATTAGCATTATAAACTTCTGTGGTTCACTATATGAAATATACAATGTTGCTAATTTTTACTCAGAAAGAGTCTTCCAAATTCAAATGAACATTTTCCTGTTCATTGAGAACATTGGGAATATTCTCAGATTTTAGAGTTTCAAATAAGTACATCTGTTCCTGACATTGTCTGACACCTTTGTTTACAGATTATAATAAGTATATTTTAAGACATATATTACAGAACAAAATGACCCAAATACATGCAGGCTGCTCTAATGTACAGAATGGAGTTTACAAGTGACAGGCGTAAACACAGACAAACACAAGATCATTTGCAAACAAGTTATCTTGACCTGATGAGATACACAACTCTTTTCTTTATTTTCTGTGTGGTGACTGCAATTAGCAGTTTAAATTGCTGTGCCTTGCACCCTGACATACTTCATGCTGTTATTGGTACCTGAAAAAAATATCTAAGTTTAGATAATTATACCATTAATTAAAGAAATACAAACTTCAGTTTCCATGAAGATATGTGCTAATTAGTCACATTTGTTTCATTTTTCAAGTTAAATCAAATCAGCCATTTAAAATCGAACTACAATGTCTTCCTTATTTTGTTTGTTTTAAAAAAGTGTAAAGGATTTTGAATTTCACCTGTTAAGTACATTTTATCCGGAACATAAAGTGTATCTCTTCATGATTCAATGTGATATAGGAAACACATACATTTCATGATATTAAGATTATCTGGATCTCTAAACTTCTAGGGCTTCATGGTGAAAATCTTGAAATCTCATCTTCTACTATCTAGTATGACAATATTATACAAGAGCACACCAGAACTTCTAACCAATCCTGAGTATGCCCTCCTTAAACCTTCTTCTTCCTTTCTCTCACCTGTTCCTTTCAACTCATCAGAAACTTTCTTTAGATTTTACATATGAGTAAGATCATATAAAAGTTGGTTTTCTGTCCTTTAGTTATTTCTCTAAACATAATGATATCCATTTTCGCATGTATTGAAAATGATAGAATTTCATTACCTTAATACAGTGTAGTAGGACTTTGTTATGTTATACTCTTCATTCTTTAATAAATTGGTGGACATTGGAAGCCTCTATTTCACCAAACTAATTTTTGTATAAACAGAGGTATGTTATTGTCTATTTAATATGCAAATTATTTATCCTTTAACTATACAATCAGTACTGACATTCCTCAGCTATGTGTAACATCCATTTTTAAGCTTTGAAGGAAATGTCTATCTTGCCTTCTGTAATGACAGTGCTATTTAATATCATCACTGTATACAAAGGTTCACTGCACATGTTGGCAGTTCATATTTTTCCAGATAACATTAGCTATTATTATTAGAGTGAAATACTTTTGAGACTTTAGTTTTCATTACCTTCATGATTATAAAATCTAAATATTGTTGAAAATATTCTTTTTGTCCATTTATACATCTATTTTGAAAAAATATGGTTTAGGTCAATTTCTTATATAAAATCAGTATGTTTTTCTACTTTGAGCTTTTAAAATTCCTTAAATCTGAATATTATCCCTTTTCCATATAATTGTCTAATATTTTCTTCATTTCTTTAGATTATATCTCTAATATTAATTCCTTCATTTAAACTATAAAATTGCTTATTCGGCATTTACAATATTTATGGATATTTGTTTTTAATTTCCTTGCTTTAGGGGTGGTGTTAAAATATTTTCTATTTAAATCATACCTCCTATGTCATTTTATAATATTTTTATACTTTTATAGTACTTTAAACATTCAAAACATGAGGATTACTGAGTAATTCAGACTCATATCTTTTTCAAATTTAGAATATCCACTAAATTATTTGCAACTGACAAAACACTACAACACCCAATAAGAATAATAAAGCAATAAAAACAGGACACACAAAACTAGAAAATAACAAATCAGACTATCACAGTTTTGCAGTGGCCAGATCATTTATTTATTTATTCATTCATCTATTTACATATTTTTGATATGATGATAAATTAGCACTGTGCTTATGCAATTTCTACTTCTTACTTCCTTCTTTCTCAAATTCATAACCTATTGTTCTTTAATTACTATTATTAAATGCACAATATGTATGCATTATATATATATATATTATGCATATGTCCAACTACAAGGAAATCTACTTTTAAGCTTTGAAGTAACTGCCATCTTGCCTTCCTTGTGTGACTTTCTAGTTTGCTGGGTGTATTGAGTGTTTTCGACATGAATGTATGCTTAGAGCTGACTTCTCGGGCCTCGATAACCAATCTGCAGACTTTTCTGGAGAAGACTATTCTTCTCTCAGCCACCACTAATTGCCTAAAGCTTATCTTCCATGAATGGGACATTATGAGATTTCCCACATCATCAGTGTTAGAAGATCAAAAGGTGTTGTCATTGTATAGGTCTGGTTTAGACTGCCATATTTTTAAGATTTTGTGGCTAAAGTTGTCTGCCATTATATAGAATATACACATGCACGTACATTCATGACAAATAACTAAATAAACCTGAGCAAAGAGAAAGAAGCATACTGCTAAGGGACTTAGGAAGGTACTGGAAATCTGAAATAAGCAAAAACAGAATTAATAAAGTAGAGAAAAATGGCCTTGTTGAACAGAAAAGAGAGCTTAGAAATAGGCACACACTTTCTCTCTGTCTCTCTGTCTCTCTCTCTCTCTCTCTATCTCTCTGTGTGTATGTGTTTATATGAGTGTGCATGTGAAGCTAATTGACATATATGGGTTCTTATCTCTTAATGCTGCGCATTTTGGCCAGTAAAGAAGGTACAAGTAAAATTTTCTTTCAAACAAGTGTTAGAAATGATTTTCATCATCAGTAATCCACCATTCCATGATGTAGAATGCTCTATTTTCAATAACCACTATAACAGTGAATCATTTTAAAATCCCTAGACTCAAGTTGTAAACATGCTTTGCTTCATATTTCTGAGAGCACCCTACATCATACTGAATTTCAAACCTTCTATTTGCGATTTTAGAATACCATTGCATAAGATTTAATTTAAATAATCCAGACTTAGTTAATTTGACTATCAGCTTTTATATCTGGATTCAACATAGGAAAATAATATAAAGACTGCCTGCCTGCTTTGCATTCTCAATATCATCATAGTAACTGAATTGGGCCATAAACATTTGTTCAGGTTATTTTCCCCAGAGTAGAAATATTTTCCAGGGCAAAGAAGGCCTCTCTGGTTTGAAATCTGCCAAGAGTTGATAAATATGCCCCAAGAAAAGACACTTGCAGAAAATCAGAGTGTTCGTTCATCATTCTAACATTTTCTATTCTTGCCTTTGTGTTGTCATGTCTATCCTTCTAACATATACTTTGTTGCTTTTTAAATTACATTTCACTACAAGGTGACAGATTATAATTATGTTATATAATTTACAGTTAATACAAACAGAACTAATGTGTAGTAACTAAGTCAAACTGAGTAACATAACCATTACCCCTCACAGCAATTTAACAATATTACATCATAAAATTAAGAGTTTTCTCCAGTAATTTTCAATTACACAGCATAATGTTACTACTATAGTCATAAAACTACAATAAGTCTCATATACAGTTTTGTGATTAACTGAACCTTTATCACAATAAACAGGTATCACTTTGAAGCTCAATGTCCAGTGTCTGCTTCACCATCATTTTTTATTTTGATAAAACAAAATAAACTTACATGTATTGACTCTCTCCAATACTATGTGTGAGTATGTGCTTGTGTGTAATGTCATGCTTGACTTTGCTTGTTTGTTAGTTATACCTAACACATTTCGAATGAATTATACCATTCACTGTTCAGTAGATTTCTGTATGGCTTGCTTTAGTATATCATCATACATGGTATTTTAAATAAGGCTTTACTTTGAGGAATATTTTAATTTTGCATGGTGTAATTTTTGGCAATTTTAAAATGTATATTTATGAAGCTGATTTACATGATTATGGGCTATGTAATTACTAGGAAACTATGAAAATACTATATGCAGGCCTTTCTAAATATTCAAAAATAACAGAAAATGATTCAACCATTAACATAAATGGTTTTAAATATGATTATAACAAGTGGTCAATTTATAGTGAGAAGACATGATTGAATTTGTAGTCTCACAAAACATTCTGGAAATATTTTCCTGAAAATTGAAACTCAAGGGCTTCCAGAGATTTGCAGACAAACATAAAGAGCATCACATGATATTCTGATGTTTGAAATGACAATACATTTTCTTTTTATTGTTATTGCACTATAAATTTTTCTTCTCTCCCTTCTCTTCCTCTACTCTTTCTTTCTAACTTCCCCCATGTGTAAAAAGAGAGTGTTTCATAGCACCCATGACCCCCACATTCCCAATTTACTCAGGCGATCTTGATTTTTTCTCCTTACTATTTAGATCCATGTATGTCTCTTATGGTACTCTTTGTTTTCTAGGTTCTCTGGGGTTGTGTTTTTTCTTTGTTTTATGTCTAAAAGTCTCTTATGACATATATATGTCTTTCTGGGTCTGTCATTCTTGAGTGATGTTTTTTTTCTAAACCTATCCAGTTGCCTGCAAATTTGAAGATGCTATAATAATTATTATTTTTTACCACTGAGTAGTACTCCATGGTGTAAATGTATCACATTTTATTTATCCATTCTTCAGTATGAGGAACCTAGTTTGTTTTCATGTTCTGGCTATTATAAATAATGTTGCTGTGAACATAGCTGACCACATGTCCAATGCTATGAATGAAATTTCTTTGGGTAAATACTCAAAAGTGATATTGCCAGGTCTTGAGGTAGATTGTTTCCTAATTTTATGAGAAATTGCCATGCAGTATTTCCAAAGCAGTTCTGCAAGTTTGCACTCCTACCAGTGACAGAGAGTGTTCCTCTTACCCAACGTTCTCTGTAGCATAAGCTTTCATCAGTGTTTTTGATCTTGGCTCTTCTGATAGGTGTAAGATGAAATCTCAGAGTTGTTTTGATAAATTATCTGATAAATTTATCAGAGAAATGCAAATCAAGACAATAACATTTTCTTAATACCTGACTAATGCTTCAACCCAAGAGTAGGCTGCACTCCAACAATAGCACATAAACAACATAAAAAAACCCAGTACCCTTATCAAACACTAAGTGAGCAAAAACAAGATCAATATAAATATCTACTTTAAAGATTAAGAAAAACAAAAACCTTTCCAACTAAGAAAAGAAGTATAAATTCAACAGGGGAAAGAAGTTCTTTAATAACACTGAGATTGTGTTAGTAAAATCTCTACCTTACCTGAATCTTCAAAGTCACTGTTGTAGGCTTTCCATGTTTCCGTTATTCGAAGAAGATTCTCTTCCATGGCTTGTATGTCCATGGAGGGGCAGTTGCATTCTGGAAATTTTGGACCACAGTGGCACCAGCAGTCATTATCTTTGCAGATAAACTCCCCCTCTGAATTACAGGCAATGTAGCTCAATGCTGCCTGTACAAAACGTTCCTGAAGATAGTCGGGAAGGAGAACTTGAAGCCCTTGAAAGACAAATGAAGTGATCAAGTTTGAAGCACCAAAGTGCAGCAAGCCCTTGTTTACAACCCTGAGTTCAGAAAGTAAATGCTAGTCGTTTAAAACATAAGTTTATCACTATTAAAAACTGTCATTAGGAAAATCATCTGATGGTATAATGTCAATACACTAAGACTACATGAATACGGAATCACAGAATTTATGGTAATCATTAGTATCTTACACTTTTTACTAACAACACTGTGGGGCTTTGATGTAATTAATTAGAACTTTTACTTTTAATTATGATTTACAAAATTTACACTAAGCCTACATATTTGAAGACCCAAGCTCACTGTTTTCTGCCTCTTGACTTCAATTCTTCCATTTCATTTTTATACTACCACTCTGCACAAATGGATACTATAATAATGCCTGTGTTTTATGAGTTTGGCAAGGTTGAAAGGGCAGATCACAACACAGCCACCAAGAATGCCTACCCAGTATGATTCTATTGTTTAGGAGCAAGCACAAAACTGCATAGAACGGAGCAGATGGGCTGACACGTTAATTCACAGTCTATTTCTTTGCTTCTGTAAGTCATCCCTACCAACATCATTATTTTCTTAGATGCCAGCTTGGTAGTCGCTAGTTATTTAGGGAAGTGCTATTTGAAATAGACTTTAAAGGAAATATTTTAAATTTTCCATATAATATATTTTGTGAAAAAATAAAGTTTTATATCCAACATTTTTAAATACATAATAAAGGTGCCTAGGTCAATTGCCAACAGAGAGGAATCAGCAGCAGTAACAAATGGAATCAGATCGAGACACACATAGCCAAACACTAGGTAGAGTCAGGGGAACCCTGCAGAAGAGATGGAGAAATGCTTGTCAAGGACATTAAGTGACCATTGCTTACAGAATCTCAGCTGGATTTATAGGGTCTCAGAGACTGAAGTGACAAACACGGACCTCGGATATGTTTGATCTAGGTTCTCTGCATGCAACGTGTTGTTCATGTGGAACTTTTAACAGTGTGGGGAGGGGTCCCTACCTCTTGCCTGCTTTTCCTTTCTCTCCTACTGACTTGCCTTGCTCAGCCTTGATATGAAGTTTTTGGCTAGTTTTGCTGTAATTTGTTATGAGAGGTTCAGTTGATATACTGTAACCAAGTCTCTCATAATCGCACATGGTTGTCTTCTGTTGTACAATCCTTCTGTGCAATGAGAATATATATATATATATATATATATATATATATATACCATTAGTTTGTAATAAAGTTGATTTGACTTCTAGCAAGGCAAAATAAAGCTAGGAGGTAAGGTTAAACTGAAAATATGGAAAGTAGGAAGGGTGGAGTCAGGGAGACCGAAGGCAGCTGCAAGGGAAGCAAGATGCTAGAGAACAGGTAAAGCCACAAGTCATGTGTCAAAATATAGAATAATAGAAATGGGTTAAGGATTGTAAGAGTCAGCTGGTAATAATCCTGAGCTATACATCAAGTATTTTGTAATTAGTATAAGCTTCTGAGTGATTATTCGGTATCTGTCTGTCGGGACAAAAAAAATTTCCACCTCTACTTAAATTTGTCACCCCAGCAAATTTGTTCCATTCTCTAAGGGGTAGAGGTCAGAAGGTGGAAGATAAGTAATTCTAGGTCATCCTAATTTATATATCAAGATGGAATCCATTCTGATCTATTTGAGACCCAATTTGGTAAGAAAGAAAAATGAAGAAAGGAAGCAAAGAAGGAAGGAAGGAAGGAATGGAGGAAAGAAGAAAGAAAAGAAGGCAAGAAAGGAGGAAAGGCTAAGGACAATGGTAAATAATTAAAATGCTCAATCTTCATGTCCCCACCATTAAGCCCCCACATATGCACACACATTAGAACATATGTGTACCAATATACACATAAATGAACATACATAAAACCATAGACACCATTAGTACATACATATAAAGGAGAAAATCAAGAAAGAAGGAAATAGTAAAAATAAATTATAGTATATGGGAAATTGTGTCAATAATAAATAGTCCTTTACTACTTACTGAGTTTGACAATATTTCTTTTGTAACAAAATCAATCCATTACTTTGTCCTTAGTTTTATCTATGATCTCTAGTTAATGAATTTAAGTATTAATATTCAGGGAAAAATAAATTTCACAAGTACATTGATAACTGCATTCATGTCCTTGTATCTTTTAAAATTACCATATATTTGTCAGTATGTGTATTCTACATGCTTGATTACTTAGAGTAGTTTTTTCGATTTTTAAATTTAAATTTAAATAGAAATATTTATTGGATGGTTTATTTAAAATACTATTGCTTGATACACTATGAATGTGAAAATGGTTGACATGATACTCTCCTATCATTATCTGTATTGTTAATAAAAAGAAAATTGCTGTAGTAAGCTAATAGAATATAAATTAACAACTACTGTGTATTGCTACGTGTAATTTATGAGACATTGCTAATAAGGTCATTAATTTTATTAGCTTTATCAAAGCAACAAAACAGTTCACTAAGGACAACATTTGACCATTCAAGTGACACATGAATAACTTTTAACATCATGGAGTTAAGTTTTCATGTCAAATGATGATCATTGACAAAAATCACACATAAATAAATGAGAGTTAAAATATTTCACATAGTATTATTTCAGCATTCATGGAATATAGGAAGGCTGATTAGGAAAAATAGCTTGGAGTCTGTTCATAGGCTTTATATATGAGAAAGAAGTTGATATACCACAACTGAATTTAAATGATATTTAAGTACTAAGAGTACGCTGGTGCTATTTTTTTGAAGAGTGTATGGAGGAATATGGTACACTTTGGCTCTATGATGAGGGCAACAACTAATACAGATTTGCAAAAAGAAATATTACCTTAAAATTGGTCAAAACATCCCCTCTTCCATTCAATAAACCCAATATATTTTTCAAGATATTATCTGAAAGATATGTATCGACTGCAAGGAGAGGAAAGCCCACATTGACATTCCCACTATTCTGCAATGTCTAAAAGCCACACTGATGACTGTAAAGTTTAGAGGTACACAAGATTGAAGTTCAGCCCCTTAGAACCAACAGCTCCTTAATTTACTGCCTTCCCAAGGTAAAAGAATTCATGCTTGGTACTGTAAACCTATACGGCTACACCATGACTGGTGACACCAGAGAACGTAAAGGAGAATCTATTATCTCTGTTTTCCTAAAAAAAAAACTCCTATTAAATTCTAAATATCTAGAATTGACCATTTTGTGTTGTAAAATTAAGTTATAACTTATTGAGCAAAAAAAAAACTGAGAGAATTGACTATTTTATGTTGTAAAATTAAGTTATAACTTATTGAGCAAAAAAAAATTCTAAATATCTATCATTATGACCACATATAAGTGTAGTATTCACAACTCTTCAAAAAAAACTTGCTTTTGTAGTAGATGGACATGATTATAGCAAGTTACAACTGGTCAAAATGAAGAGAAAACTGACCGGAGGTACAATGGGAAATTGCAAGAGCCAGATGATCAGGAAGTCTGCTTATAGAGTGTCCTGTTTATGACAGGAAACATGAACAAATAAAATCTCAACAATAAAGTTGCATAAACAAAACCTGAATTGTGCAATACTGGAATGCCTACATGGAAGGAGAAAAACTCAGAAGTCCCCTAGATGAAGAGTTAAAATCTGTGGCTAATGAAAGGGAATCAGTCTGCAGCAGAAGCCATCAATTGCTAGATATATATATATATATATATAGTCCCAAGCAGTCATCCATAAACATGTATAAATATAGGTAACATTGCATTAACCCATCAGGTTGTATTTATTTAGTTACTCACTCAAATATAAATAAAAATAATAATTAATGAAAAGGTCAACGTATTTCAGAGGGAGTGATGGGAAGAAGTGGAGCAGAAAAAATGTGAATATGGTACATGTAACAACATTTTAAAAATGAAGAAACTAAAATATGAACATAAAAAATGAGCATTGGGACCTGCCTGCAAAAGAGATGGAGAGTTCAAGTGCAGTTCGAGTATATGAACATACAAAAATTCTGTCTCTGAACTCAAAATCCTATGCCACGATCCCTGAATATTTTATTCCATTGCTGCATATTTATTAATTATATTCAAACTTCATTACTAAAACTAACTAAAAATGTAAATTTTACCAAGAAATTTAAAGTGCATTTTGGAAATATTATCAATGTGGGAGTCCCCTCTGTGTACTGCGATTAACATAATGAATAAAGAAACTGCGTTGGCCTGTTGATAGGGTAGAACTTAGGTAGGCTGGGAGAACTGAACTGAATGCTGGTTGAAAAAAAGGGGGAGTCAGGAGATGCCATAGAGCCTCGGCCAGAGGAACATGTGCTGAAACTTTGCTGATAGGCCATGACCTCGTGGTGATATAAGATTAATAGAAATGGGTTAAATTAATATAAGAGTCAGCCAATAAGAAGCTTGATCTAATGGGCCAAGAAGTGATTTAATTAATACAGTGTTGGTGTGATTATTTCGGTTCTGGGTTGCCAGGATGAACAAGTTGGCCCTACTTGCAACATATTATAAGCTTAATAATATGTTATATTATATAATACATAATTACATAGTATAATAATTTTAGAATGAAAATATTTAAGCTAGAAATCTTTCCAGTATAATCTCCTTTAAAAACTACTCATAAGTAATTTGGGAGAATTAAATTTATTATAAATATTATGAATGATTTTCAAAACAATTGTAAACTCCTTATTGAGTTTCTTTTTAAGTTTTATTTAAATATCTTTACATAAATTTCATTTTCTAGCTATAAGTTTCTTTTGATTATTCTTTTTATCGTTCATTTAGAGTCATTTATTTGATATGTGATATTTACATATTAAATAACAACACTGTATGCTCTATTTTATATATGTCATGTGTGTGTGTGTGTGTGTGTATGCAAGTGTGTATACATAAGTATCAACCATAAACTGCCCATTATAAGTGCTGGGAACTGTACCTGGGTGTTCGAAGAGTAGCAAGTACTTCTCATTCTGCAGCAATGTGATATTGCTGACAGGAAAATATTTAAAGTTTTTGAAGTAAATTACTGTGATAATAATTAGTTTTTTTTTACAAATATGTGTAAGTCATGATAAGTTTCATTCTGAGGGTTTTTTCCTTAACAGTGTTTATTTAAATTAATTTTGATGCTTTTGTTGTGGTTTTCAAATAAAATTCTACTTTGGAAGTAACTTCTCTTCAACAAAAGTAAAAGTGTGTAAGATAGCATTTGCAGAAAAACTAAATCTATACTTGTTTCTTCAAATAACATATCAGAATTCCAATGACAAAAACAATCCATTTTAATTGAAAGTTCACTCCCACTTAGAAACATAATGCAAACCAAAAATACTTTTGCCCTTTTATCTTTAATCAGTACACACATCTGTCTATACCCATCTAGTAACCTACCTATCTAAAGAATTGTGCAAAGACAAAAAAATCATCATACACATTTAAAAGTAAAAATACTCTCAATGTAAGATATAATTATTATTAATATTACTTAATTTGTGAAGAAAAATATAATAATAGTTTCTTCATTTATTCTAGAATATTATGTATTTTAAAATTGATGCATTAACCTTGCCAATACCTTTAAATACCTAGTGCAAATACACCATGTTTTTCTTTTTTAGGATTTATTATTCTTTAATCACATATAAATGTGTATGTCTGCATGTAATTATGTGCACAAGAGGTCAGGTGCCAGGAAGTATAGAGTTTCAGAGACTCTGGATCAGTAGTTACAGAGAGTAATAAGCATGTAGAAACTCAACTCAAGTTCTCTATAAAAGCAGCAAGTGCCTTTGGACCATCTCACCAGTGACAAAAAGGGATAATTGAATAGTATATAATCTAGGCTATAAATAATTATTAAAATTTTACCTACATACCTTGCAACTGAATTTTATTCTCAGGACTCTGAACCAGAACAGAGCTGACAGAATCTAGGTTGTCATAGTTACTGCAGCCAAGAGGACCCGTCCGGGTTTCCGTAACCTGATGAACAAAACATCAACTTTATTACATAAATCAGACTTTCACAATATTCTTTCTGTTGAGTATGCTTGTCCTATCCTACAATATTAAATGTTTGGGGGTAAACATCACTGAAAATTCTGAGATATAATAGATAACATCAAGAGGTACTTCAAAGCACAAAGATGAGAAAGAATCATGTCTCCAGCTGATTTTATCCTTTGGAGTCAGGCATAAATATAATACATATAATGATCATTTTTTAGAAAAGAATGAAACTAACATTTTCCAAAGAGGGCCATACTCTTCAAAGCTTTTGGAAAAACATTTGCATATATAATAATTACTTTTGTTTCCTTTTGTAAATCAGTCACTTCCCAAGCCACTCTCTAATATTGACCATCAGTTTTATGACATGAAACACAAATATAGTCACTTTTATGAGTTCAGCAACTTCCAAACTGTTTGCCTTCCATCTGCACAGCAGGCATGATGTGTCCCTATTCAGTAATCATCTTAATTTTAAGACTTTACTGTTTGCATGTCCCTCTTCCAATTAAATTTTTGAAAAGTTCTCCTTTCTCTATTTGGCAAATTTATTTTTTTATGCTTAATATTAACCTCATGCAGACAGTCACACTAAGAAGCCCTTGGTGTACCCCATGAACTCTCTTTGTTACTTAATCTCTCTGGATCTGTGGATTGTAGCATAGCTATCCTTTATTTCATACCTAAGATCCACTTTTGAGTGATCTTACATTCCTGGACTGTGACAAAAGAGAAGGGGATTTGGGTGTGGGAGGTGAAATGGGGGAGATGAAGTGAGAGGGAATGATAGTGGGGGCGGCCATGGTATAAAATAAATAGAAAAAAAAGATATAACTGAAAATAAAATCCAAATTCTTTAAAATTTAAAAATAAAATTTCTTTGCACTTAAATCATAGTTTAGATTAGAATTGTTGAATTTCATGTTGTGGATACACATTAAAAAATCTACTGTTATGTGTATAACTTTATCATTACTTTAACAAAATATAACTCACTATTAAGTATTTAATTTAGATAAACCTGAGTTCTAATACTTTCTATTATAAAATTATATTGACTGTGGATCTCTGCCTCTGCTTCCATCAGTTACTGGATGTAGATTCTAATGACGTCAGTTAGGGTAGGCACCCATCTCATTAGAGAAGGCTAGTTTGGGCACCCTCTCTAGCTGAGATCATGCTTGGTGGATTCCTGGAATTTCACTAACAGCAGGTTTCTCCCTAACCACAAAATGACTCCTTCCATCAAGACAACTCTTTTACTGCTTTTCTTTTCTGTCCCTCCCCCAAATCAACAATGTTGGTTCCCTCGTATTCTCAGCACCAATCCCTTCCCCTTTAATACTCTATACCCCCAGTTTACCCAGGAAAGCTCTATTTCTCGTGCCAGGGTGTTCCATGAGTCCCTCTTAGTGTCCTGCTAGTTAGGTAGATTCTATGGGGCTGTACATTGTTACCTTTGATTTAAATCTAGCATCTACTTATGAGTGAGTACATACCATGTGTGTCCTTATGGTTTGAGGTCACCTCACTCAGGATATTTTTTTTCTTCCCTAGTTTCATCCATTTTCCTAGGCAGGGCTCCTAGAGATCAGTCAATGAGAGTGAGTATGGTTATATGAACAAGGGATTTCAAAGTCATGATGGAGAAACTCATGGAGACAGTTGAGTTGAGCTCATGGCAGCTCACCAACAATAGACCAACAGTTGTTGAGCTTGGATGGGACTGAAATAGGCTCTATGAGCTGTGGGTGAAAGCTATATGTTTGGATAGTATTGTGTGGCACCTGGCAGTGGGAACAGGATCTATCCCTGGTTTATGAGTTGACTTTTTGTAACCCATTCCCTACGGTGGGATGCCTTTTTCAGCCTTGATACATGGAGGATAGTGAAATTACTGAGTGAGGACGAACCACAATACATATAACGAACTCACATTTAGAGTTTATTAACAGAGAAGGGAGGAGTAAGAGGGGAGTACTCGGGCCTGTCTGAAACATGGTGCAGAAGAGAGAGAAGAGCAGGCATGTCCAGCTTTTAAAGGCCATCTAGCACATGCACACAAAGGATTACTTGAAGCTTCACTCATAGATCACATGACCAGGCTGCACGTAGATCACATAGAACTTGAGTACCCTGAGTGGGTACTCAAATGCTTGATGGTGTGTGCATGTGTGGCTATCGGCCATGGACCCCGAAGTGCCAGCGCCTGGAGTGGCAAAACATTCTGCCATAATACTGGCAACTATGGTTGGTGGAAGTCATAACAGCGGGGATTGGTCCTCACTCAATTTGATGTGCCAGACTTTGTTGACTCTCTATGGGAGGCCTTACCCTTTCTCAGGAGTGTATGAGTGGGTGAGTTGGGTGGGGAGCAGGAGAGAATGGGGAATTGTGATTGGTATGTAAAATGAAGAGAAAGTTCACAAAAATAAAAAAGAAACAATTTTAAATTATATTATACTGATGGGTGAATTTTATATGTCTTATTGAATTTAGAAATAGGATACATGCTCATGCATATTTTAATTTTAATATAACAATGAATTGGATATAAATAAAATTTAAACTTCAAATTATTTAATGTTTGTACATAATCTCTTGCCCTACTAAAGACAGAATATGTAACAGGATTATCTGAAATTTTTGATTATTAGTTGTAATATGGAAGTCTAATGTGGATTTCATTGTAAAGAATTATTATTCTTATTATTTTTATAATAATTAATAATAATTGTTATAATAAATGTTATTTTTGGATTGCAATGTTGGAGTAGCAGTGCACCAAGCTGCCTTGTGCTCAGTGGCCTAGGGAGGGTAAGGTGTGAGGCTGTGCAACATATAGCACAGTAGCTTCACTAGCTGTGAGAGGGAAAGCTGAACCTGCTCAAAATTTTCCCTGTGGAGAACTTGCTGTGTGAATATGATGTTTGATTCAGTCTCTGAGTGTTTCTGTGGATTTTGCTTACATTATAATATTATATTTTTGAAGCTACAAAAACAGAGCAAACTTACAAAAAGTCATACAGTTAGTTTCTGATTTTTCCTTTCAACTCTTTCTCTGCTGTTTTAATGTCAAGAGTTCTAGAATTTTACAGAGTTCAAATTGATTTCTAAATCAAATAAACATTGTAATTGCAGGGAAAAATAATACAGATTTGTGTTTATTTAGATTAATTGAAATGTGTGAATTAAATAACTGGAAATGAACTATCATTGCTATTAAAACCATGCAGTATAATATAATTAACTAATTAATAATACATATGTAGCTTAAAAAATATCTTATCTGAACCAACAGCATTTGCCCAAATAGTTACAGAGTATCTAATATAAAACCTAACACATTCTTGAGTAATCCCTTTTTGAATTGTTTAGTGTTGTTCAAGAGACTTACCAAAATAGTATAAGTTTGACCATTGCCCTTGGTTCCCACCTCAAACTTGGATTGAAATTACTATGGCTTAAGGCATTATGAATTTGAACTTGCAATCTTGAGAACTTAAGCTCGATCTGACCTGGGAGTCTCCTACTTGACAAAAGCATTTATGATAACAGAGGGCTCTACGCAAGCTTCCAAGGAAGGGAATCAGTGAAAATTCTTTCTAAACTTTGATTGTTATAAACTAAAACTTGGATACATGATAGCATTATATACCAAAGGACACAGTACTAACATGTATACTGTGGCAGAAACTGATAACAGTCTAATTATACTTAATAACCTCAAGAATATTCCTTTCTGGTGAAAACTACATTGGCCTACTTAATAGGTGAAGGAAGTTGGAGAAGAACCTACAACTGCCAGTTTTCCAAACCAGGATAACTCCTAGCTACATTCTAAATATTTGTCCTTATAGTCACAGATAATGTAATTTTCATACTTCAGTCTCTTTGCAACAGATAAAAATCAATACAGAGAACATACCCTTAAAATTCAAAGATCAAAAAATCTAGTAGTGTCAAGTCTTAATACATACATTTATTGTAACATTCCTTATCCTAAGTCTCAGGTATCTTAAAGTATGGGGATGTGAAAATGTTTCAAAATAATAGGAACAAGATATTTGTTGAGATATTGTCTCATAGAAATGTCAGAGAAACTATACCCATGAAGTCTCATTAACATGATAGTCAAAAAAACCTGAACAAAAGATGGCATATATATATATATACATATATGTAAATACACACATGTATATAATTTCCTTAAGAAAAATACCTAAGGTTATCGAATACCAAGTGACTAACCCTGACATAAATACCACTAACATTTTATAGACTAAACAGTATATATTTGGGAATGTATACATGTGTGTGAATATATATCCACAAACATGGCTTCTAAAGTTGAAACATAATGCTCTTTTGTATAGCATTGTTTTGATGTTAATATAGTTACTTATAAATGAACAAAATATGTTTATTGTAGCTGTTGAATTCAATTGGCCCCATAAGTTCACAGGGAGTGGCATTATTAGATAGTGTCATTTGATGAAGTAGGTATGACTTTGTTGGATGAAATATGTCACTGTGGGAGTGGGCTTGTGGTCTGATAAATGCTCAAGCCACTCCCAGTGTCTATGTTTACTTTCTGTTGCCTATGGATCAAGATTCTCAGCTCCTACTCCAGCACCAAGTCTTCCTGTATTCCATAATGTTTTGGAATAGTGATAATAAAGTAAACCTCTGAAACTATATTAACAACTCCAGCTTGTGTTTATCTTGGAACCTGTACATATATGATAACATAGGAATGACCAGTTGCAGAAAAATATTGAATGTATGTTAAACAAAAAACCTTTGTTAACTATCAAAATGCCGAAAATAATAACACTCAGAAAAACAAAAACAATAAGTTTGCAGTTCTGCAATAGCTAATGATACAATTGAGTAGTTTCCATAAATAAGATTAAATAAACACCCATTTACATATATTGAGTGTAAATTAATGTTACTTTGAAATAATACATAAATGTACAATCAGATATTTTATTTAATTATGCATTATTTTAAAGTATCATACTTGGTATCACAACTGATTTTTAAGATTATTATCTGAGTATAATTTCTAATTATTCATGCATTCTTATTGTTTGCATTACTGAACAGTGAATATAGGGTCTTTATACTATCAAGTTCTGTTCCCTTTCCCAACACCATGGCCCTACACATAATCTTTATCTAAATAAGATCTTTTGTGTTTGGATCTTTAAATATAATATAAACTGTTTGAACATCATTTTGACAAAACTGACTATTGCTTCTCAGAAATTTAATGTAATGTATGATCAAAAATTTACTATTTCAACTCAGCTATGCTATACTATTTTTAAATATTCATCTTATGAAACTGTTAATGTTTCTAAGAATGTTATACAATCGTCAAAGGGAACAATTTCTTATCTCTTTCAAGTTCTGAAAAAAACACAAAAATGTGTCTCTTTCCCCTGACAGTGTCTTGTCATCTATGTACTATTTCTTGGTTACATGACTATAAGACATAGAGAGTAGCAATATTATTATTTGTTCAACGTGCCATTTTCAATAAAAACAGTAATAAATGTCTGTGTTGGAATTACAAGCAACCAGATAAATGACTAGCCCAGAGGAACAACTGCTAATATTTTCCCCATCTTTGCTTGTTTACTGCCAGAGTTTTATTACACATGAAAATAGTTGAAACTAAAAGAAATTGCTGTTCATAACCATTGTTTGGTCATAGCGTCAACACATTCACAGCCATCTATCTTTCTCAGATTTTTGATTTTCTTATCATTTTATTTGCATTTACTCTTTGAAACTTTCACCCATGTATACAATGTATTCTGACAATACCAAACCCCCACTCCTTACAAGTCTTCCTAGGAACCTTCTATCACATCTCCCTCAAAATTCATGTCCTACTATTTGTTAGTTTTGCTTGATGTTTTTAAAGTCCTGTTCTGATTAGTGCTGCTCAAATGCAAACAAATAGGTGTGGGGCCGTTCAGTGGGGGTCACCCTACCTAGATTCTTCACATAGATAGATCTTGTCAACTGAACAAGATCATAGACCTGAACTTTACAGGATAACGCATCCAGAACTTGTTTCATTGAAAAGACACAATTGTATTTCATGGTTAAATTTGGTTGTACCAAATAATTTTTAAAAAATTATATATAATTCTGTTTGTGTAAATTAGACACTAAAAACTTGGTTAGAATAAAGTACCTCATTTACAAGAGTCATGCTTAAGTCAGGAAATTAAAGAAGTCATGGATTTGAAAGAGAATCAGAGGTACACTGGAGGATTTTGGTTGAGAATAAGAGGTAAAAATGATGTAAATACAGTTCTCATGCATAAAATTATCAAAAAATAAATTAGACAATATATAAAATTGTTTATTTTTCTTATCAATGACCTAAAAAATAGAACCATAAAGAGATACTAGTATGTACTTTATAAATGGTTAAAAAGGAGAAAGATAAAAGTAATAGCATTAACAATACTGCAAACTAATTGCTTTCCTAATATCTTCACTAAAAGTGTCTTTAAAAGTAGGGAAACACAGCATAGGTGTCCAATGTGAAGCATGTGTGATGTGAGAAAAGGATTGCAAGGACACTGAAAACAAGAGCATTCTCAGCATGCAGAGCCTGGTCACAGTGCAGTTAGGGAAAAAGTCACAATCGTTGTTAGTTATTAGAAATGTGGAAGTAAATTCAAAGCTTGACTACTACAGCAGAATTTTAAAGACAATAACTTAGAATAAGTAGGACCCAGTCTCACAAATGTAATGTTCCGAAATGAGGCAGATGCCCCCCGACCCACAGGAAGAAGGACCACCACAGGAGGATCCTTCGCATATCACACTTTATCCAAGAACTTCTTGGTTGAGGGGAGAGCTGAAGCGAGGGCCCCCGACCCACCCAATGCTGCAACTTATATAGGGAATAGGGACACGGGTAGCCCTCTGATTGGCTGCCGATCTCTCGTGACCATCAGGCCATTCGGGATAGGCTGATGGTCTTATATAACCAGCGCATGCGCAGTTGGTATATCAAGGCTATAGCCTTATTTGGAGTTGTTTACTCGTGGCCAAACCGCAATAGGGAGGAAGCCAGCGCCATCTTGTAATGGGGTCTATTAAAAGCAGCTCCCTGCAGTAAAAGCAGCTCCCTGCACCGAAAGTCTATTATGATTATGTGAAACCAAAATTAGGTGAATTAAAAAAGAATTGAAAAATAAGAAAATACCATGCTTCATTAATATCCACCAAAAGAGTTGGGCAAAAGTAATTTAGTGTCAGAGACCAGGATAACAGTTTGAGTGTGTGGAAGTGACAGAAAAGATGTATGGAGACTTGCTAACTTTTGAAACTTCCAAATCTTGATTTAAACAACAGTTCCAAAAATGGTGATAATTTGATCTCTATATTCTGTAGTTATGTCATATAATAACAACAGGCTTAACAGATTAATATCTTTATTAATAAAATTAGTTACTACTTTTTCTAAATTCATTATATCAGGACAGGTATTAAGTCAGATACATCTACTGCCACAGTTAAGGATTTTTTTTTTCCCTTTGGTTTTTCGAGACAGGGTTTCTCTGTGGCTTTGGATCCTGCGCTGGAACTAGCTCTTGTAGACCAGGCTGGTCTCGAACCCACAAAGATCTGCCTGCCTCTGCCTCCCGAGTGCTGGGATTAAAGGTGTGTGCCACCACAGCCCGGCTCAGTTAAGGATTTCTTTGTGCCTATTTATTCATTTGTATGTCAATAGTCTATGTACCAAAGACTAGAGAGCTGGATCAGTGGTTAAGAACATTTACTGCTCTTTCAGAACAAGTTTCAATTCCCAGGACCCACATCACTTGCAACCCCAGCTACAGGATTCTAGGCTTACTTCTCATCTCACAGGGTACCAGGCATAGATGTGATGTAAATACATGCAGGCAAACGACCCATATACATAAGATAAATAATTCTTACGAATGAGTCCATCAATGAATAGATAATGATATAGGTAAGTAATCCAAGTGCTGAAGAGATGGCTGAGCAGCTAAGTGTTGTTATTGCTTTTGCAGAGGATTTGTGTTCAGTTCACATCAATAGCATGTTGGAACACAACCATGTTAGAATACAGCAATGTGGAACACAATCATCTGTAACTCCAGCTGTGTGGAATCTGATCAACTCTTCTCCTCAAGAGTGACTTTCTTTCATGCAAGTGTACACATGAACTTTTGTAACGTCATAATAATAAATAAAATAAACAATAAATAAAAATAAAATATAATAATGAAATTAAAAATAAAAATCTGAGCTACCAAGGTCCATTGGAAGAGCAGAAGGAGGGAGAAGATGAGCAAGGAAGTCAGGA
>JAQHUG010000164.1:707514-723654 GCA_028555095.1 Dicrostonyx torquatus
CATCTCTCTAGCCCAATTCATTATTTTTTTCATGAAAGATCTAACTATGTGCCTCTAGTTAGCCTGAAGTTTACTTTGTAGATTAGGCTCACTGTGAACTGATAAATTTGGATTAAAAACATGTGCCATTATCCCAATATCTGTTTGAAATATTTTTATGTTTAAATATTATAAACTAGAGTAATTTAGCAAATCACTTACATTTATAATAAGCATAATTAAGTAACCAAAACTTTACTCTCTGTAAAACTACAGGATTACAGATGCCTCAATTTGTGCATAATTTCTACTTTCTATTAATGCCTTGAGCCTCTAAAAAAATATGAAAGAATAATTTAAATTCATTTTAAATAAGAAATATAATTAAGTTGGATGGTGGTGGGACATGCCTTTAATCCCAGCATTAGGAGGCAGAGCCAAGTGAATCTCTGTGAGGTCGAGGTCAACCTGGTCTACAAGAGCTAGTTCAGGTTCCAAAGGTACAGAGTAAGTCTGTCTTTATAAAACAAAAAAGAAAAAAATGTGATGAAGATTTTAATTTCTGTTTCAGTTTGATTTATTTTTAGTTTGTGCATGTGTGTGCATGTGTGTGTATACAGATATGTGTGCACCATAACACGTATTAAAATCATAACACGTATTAAAATACCGTACGGTATTGGGCTTGAGCTCTGCATGCATCAATAGCCACTCAATCATTTGTAAGGAGTTTCCCACTCCAGTTTCACATTCACTTATACTAAAATGTTAGATTTATAGAAGATATTGTTACAGCAGTCTACCTATAATTTTTGGTTATTTTATTTGCAAGATCTCTTTATTTCACAGGATGAGCAGAATTCATACATTTCGAAATGCACTACTCTACTAGCTCTTTATTTTTAAGTTTCATTTTTTTTCTTTAAAGGAGTAAATGACCTCATTTATATTTTACATAATATAGATAGGCTTGATTTCTGGATCTAATATGTTATAATTTTTATTAACTTTCTTTTCCACTTCCAAATTTTACTGATTTAGTTAATATTGTTATTCCTTACCTCTAGTAGTATATTCAATTTCAATATGTCTCTTGGCAACCTTTAATACTTTTTCATTTGTTTATTCACAAATCTTTATAATTAGGAAAAATATTTTCAAATATATTTCTATATTTCAAATATAAGTGTATTTATGTAGTTATATATGTTCATTTATATATATACACATATAAATATAAAGCTGATTTCCTGATATATTTCAGTCAATTTTAATCTAATGTTTTTGTTTATTTTGATTGCTTATTTCCTTAGAGCAAAATTTTATATTTTCAGTTGTTCAATTTTCTTAAAATAGTTTCTCAATATTATCCTCTTCTCTGTGTTTTTGTCTTTTTTCCTTCCATTCTGTTGATTTGAGGTAGATACTGAAGAACTACTCCTGGAATAATAAATCTCTTTCACTTTATCTACTGCTGTATTGCTAAAACGTGAAAAATAATTCTATTGAAGCATACATTTCATTTTCTAATTTTTTCTCAGTTTGTTCACCTATTCAAATTGCCTTTATTATTTTTTATCACTTGGAATATGGTTCAAATGAAAAATGTTAGAATATTTCACTTGTAGGACTTACAAAAACAGAAGAGTGTAGTAGAGGGAGGTTATCCTTTGGGTTTAAAGTTACAGATATCTGAGAGTCTTTTTGAACTCCCTGAGAGAAAAATCAATTAATGTTCTTGGAGTCATTCTAATTTTGTCTCATAGCCTTTTACTGTTCAGATATCTGTCTCTTCTGAATAACTACATCCCAGACAAAAATAGTGCCATTCCATTTATAATGAATACCCCAACAGAAGTGAACATATCACTATTGTACACAATTATTCCCTATGGAAGCATCTTAACTGAGCAAATTTTTAATCATCAGACCAAATTATTATAAACTAGGGGTCTCTGCATTTAATTATAATAGCATTTCTAAAATCACATGTGTAATATTTTGTTTTAAAAATGAAATTCCATGTTATAAAATTATCTTCTAAAAAATAAATTGTTATCTTTTAAAAATAAAATCTATAAAGCAGTGTAGCTTTCATAACTAGGAACTGATTTTTGTTACATCATTAATAAAAGCACATTGTTTATCTGTTAAACAATAATTGTATACATTTAGTTTTAAAAAGGAATGATTGTAAAATTCTGCCTCCAGTGTAAATCATAATTTTTCCCTAGGTATGATTGTAATAAGACGAGGTTTAAAGCTTCATCTAGGACCAAAGGTGAACTTGAGAGAACTAAATTGCTTTAGTCACTTTTGAGTTGTGTGAAGGTGAAAGTACATTTTTCATATACCTAACCAACGCAGGCTCCAACATTTCTTACTGACGTAAGTCACCAATGACTAATGCTATATATTTTTAAGCTGACAGAATCATTATAGTTCTCACAGAAACCTCTAAATTTAAAAGAAAATATCTTTTTAAGGAAGTCAAAATTTTCCATTTACGACTCACAAAATTGTAACAGAAGTCTATGGTTTCAAAGTGAGGAAAATACAGTTAAGGTCCAATCAAATGCCTGTCTAAATTAGATAAGGAGATAAATGAGTTATTATTTGCTGGTGAGCCTAGCCTTTTAATGGTCAAGCCATCCCTCCAGGCTGAGTTAATATTTGAAAAGATGTTAAAACAATATTTAGGATAAAGTATATTAAAATATATTACATATTGTAATATATAATATTGTTATTGAACACATATTTGACACAAATAATTATTTACCCTCTGATCTCTCTAGAAAGTCAGGGCAAACACTCAGGAAATTCCATGAGCATAACCTCCTAACTTAGAACATTTGCCGTGGTCAGGGAAGGTAGTAACCCCAGAGGGCCAAACTGCTAAAATGAAGTAAGGGGTTTTAACAAGGTATTAGATGGGGAAACACTTTTCAGGTTTACAAGAGTCCCAAAGGGACTTTACTCATCAAAGCATGTCTCTTTCTTTGTCTCACCTGAAATACTATTAAAAAAACAGGCAACGCAGCAATTTACTTTGAAGCAACTTATTTTACTGCAATCCTAAGATTTGCGCTTTTTATTTAATAATTCTCCAAAGAATCAAGAAGCATTATGGCTGAATTATAAACCTCGCATTGTAGCTGCATAAATTCTTCCTCCCTTGCTTTTTAAAGGCCTGTGACATAGAGAATGAATAAAGACAGTGAACCATAGAGTAAATTAAGTAATTGCCAAAAATATTTTGTCAAATATGTGGAATTCAAGTATCAATGATCAAAAGGCTCAGAAAAAGAATGTATCTTTTGTGTGTGCTGGAGATTGGAAGCAGTGGAGAGAAGGCAAACTTTGGCCATAATGTGATGCATGAAAAAAGAACGAAAAATCCTAGGCTATATGCAACTACAAAAGGGGCCAAACATCGTAGAACCCTATGATGGGTAAGAGATGGAAGCCAAAAAACGAAGGAAAAAGGAAGATATATGTTCCTAAACTTTAAATAAAGTGGCAATTTATATATATATATTTAGAGATTTCGTTGAATCCTGCCGCAGAAGAACTTTCATTCATTGATTATTTCTTAATTAATACCAATTCAATTACATCAAAATCATCTTTTATTAACCATCATTGTCTGATTATGAGAACAACGGACATCATTTCTGCAGCCCCGGTAAGAGATGTTCAAAAGTGTTCCTTTCAACTGCAAAATATATGGTTTCTTTACAGGTATCTGTTATTGTGCCTGTTTTAAATTAAAAAAATGGTATGTTGTTAGTTATATTGCGTGAAGAAAAACAAATTTTTATTCTCTCCCTTTCTCACTGTTCTGATAGCTTAACTGCCTGTCAAGAAATGAAAGCAGATTCTGTTAGCCATTGCACACTGTTCTCAATTTGTTGCCTTGTAATCCTGGCTGAAGAAAAAAACTCCCAAGAGAACAATCTCCAATTTCCCTTTGTTCCACACACTGGAGAAAAGTCTGTTCTATTTCTTGTCACATGATGCAGGCATATGTGCCAATCTGGTTCTGGATCACTGATTTACTGGAACAATTATCATGATCTTACTGTTAACTAATCTCCTATGTCAGTTGAAACATTTGTACCAGTGAGTTGATCATAGTGCTGCCTAGAAGAGCTTCTGACACATCCCAAGGATGGTTTAGATATTAATTTTATTAATTATTGTGGTGATTTCTAACAAAAGTTCACGTAGATAAAGAGCTCACTTGTAATCTTTAATGTAAAAACTAAAGTAGATAGTAGTGTAATAAGTTTATCTGGCTATTTCCAAGAAACTTGCTTATTGAATGAATAGCAAATACATTTTTTTAAATGGTGTCTATTCAGTGGCAACCTTTAATGTTTTTGCCTCCACTTCTGGCATAAGCACTAGTGTAAACTACGGACACACCATTTATTAAACAGGAATTCTTGCTTTGCCTTTTATTTTTAAATCAAAAAATATAGAAAGAAAACTTGATTTTGCCCCAATCCAAATCGTAACAATTTTTTTATCACTGAAAAAGTAAAACTAAAAACCTTTTCAGATTGGACTTTTTCATAATAACCCTTTGTTAATTATTACAGATGTTTTGGTATATGGTATAAGAGTACCAAGCACACAAATGTAATTTTTCCCTGATATTGGCAGTTCAGCCTGATGCAGAATGGGTATTGTACTAGAAATCTCAATAATTATGATGATAATTAACTAATAATTGCTAGTTATACCCTTATTAAACATAATCCCGGGCACTGGAGAGATGGGTCAGAGTTTGAGAGAAGTTATTGCTGCTACAGATGACCTAGGTTTTCCACATCACCTGCATGGCGGTTTACAGCTCTTTGTACCTGCAGTTCCAAGTTATCCAACAGCTTCCTTACTTTGGAGGTTACTAGGCACCAATAGGATACATTTTCACATTCATATACGCGACAAATAATCATACTCATAAATAAAATTATAATAAATGAAATTAATTCCTGTCTGTTCATGTTGGTCCACCTCAAATCAAAGCACCTTGAAAATTGAGACAGGAGGAACAATAGAAGTCAGCCTAGGCTTCAAAGACAAACTATGATCCACTACTCCAGAAACAACTGTTACCTCTCTGGTGTCAAAGACTAAGGTTTATTTTCTAACCAGGTTATATACCTGCAACAGGGAAATTTATTTTTGCAGTATACATATGGTTGTTGTAGGACCCAGTAGTAGGAACATCTGTAATTCAAATAGCAAGCTTGAAATGGAAAATTTAGAAGTTTATATTGATTTTAAAATGCAGATTTAGAAGTACAATTTGTAATTCAAAGTCTCAAAAAGTAGAGGAATACTAGGAGCTGAGATTATCAAACTTTTTAAAAGTGAGTTACATTACCACATTTTTTTTGAGAATTATCAATAAATATGATGGTTATCAAAATCAGGCTGATTTTAAGTTTTTAGTTTTATTCCAAAATTAATGATAACAAATGGTACTGCTATGTATACACTGAGTGACTGATTTCTAACACTTAAACAAAGGGAAACTTTATAATTCTTTGATTATGATGTCCTATGGAAGTTACAGAGGAAGTAGCCTCAATTATTTTGCCTCAAATAAAGCTTATCGCACTGGCTTAGAAGACAGCAAACTGGTGAGATAGTGATGTCATGTGTCTCATCCAGTAGACCATGCTAGGGGATGAAGGAAGGGAAATCAATCAAGTAATATGCTGTATTTAATCAAAATTATGGCAAATGTATCTTTAAAACAGAAAGAGTTGTGGGCTAGAGAAATTACTAAGTCATTTGGAGTGCTCAACTTGGAGAAGATTCTGATTCATTTCTTGGCACCCACATTATGACTCATAGCCATCTGTAACTCCATTTCCAGAGTGTCCGATACTTTCCTGAATTCTGTCCTACACAGTCATCAGACCTCCATGTGGCACAGTGACACTCTTACACATAAAAATACAGTATTTTTATTTCTATTTTTGACTCATTTTGGATATCAATCACAGTTCCTCCTCCCTTCCGGCTCGCCACCCTCTACCCCAGCCCACATCCACTCCCCAGAAAGGGTAAGGTCTCCCATGGGAAAGCTTAGCACATCCAGTTGAGAAAGGAATAAGTTCATCCCCCTGCATCAAGGCTAAGCAAGGCAACCCACCAAAGAAAATGGGTTCCAAAAAGCCAGTTCATGCACCAAGGATATTTCCTGGTTCCATCCAGGGACCCCACAAATGTACCAAGCCACAGAAAGGGAGCTTTTGCCGGTTACTTTTGGTTAAAAAAAGAGTTACTTCAGAAAATGTATATATGAAATTTTTAATGAAGTTTTATATGTTAATATAGCACATTTTGTCATTTATGTTTTATGTGTGGTGAGTTGAAATATTTACTTCCATTTTAGAATGACCTCAAACCAACACTTTTCAAGTATTACTCTAAGAGAAAAACTCACAGAGCTTATTGTTTTTGTATCAAATTCTTAATGGTAGTAAACAACCTTGTAACAAACCTTCGGGACTTTTATTGTCTATATATTTTTTCTCAGGTGTCTTTTTTTTCACTTTCATTCTATTTTTGACATGTGTCTAGGCCAGATCCTTGTCATTCTATCTTTTGCCTTTCTACACTTGTTACTGTTCAGGTTCAATTGGAATGATTTTCCAAGTTTTATTCTTTCTCACATTTTCTTAACCCACCTTCCAAAGATTTCTGACATTTGTAAGGTTTCTTATTTCCAGTTTTAACTGTTGCCCTGAGGATGTGGTCTCCATTATCAAGTGGTGTACCACACCTGATTCCTACTCAACCATTTATTTCCTCACCAACTTGAGTAGGCTTATCGAATTTAGGAAAATGCTTAGGAAGTATCTAACAAAGCCATCTCATAACACATAAGGATAAATGAATATAGAAATAAGCATGTCAAAATAAACTGAAACATATATGCTTTTGACACAAACATCAAGTTAACAATGGACATTGCACTTTCCTCTTAAACAATCTAAACATTCAACATATGATTTGTGTAGCTTTAAATTTGAACAGGTTTGTTCGGGACAGTTAAAGAAGCTCTACCCATGTTTAACAAATAATTGGTAGGATTATTTATAACAAATTGTTTTTTCAATTAATAATATCTTCATTGTGATACTCAACTTCATCTCATTAGATGATGTGATGTGTATAGAATTCATAGTGCAAATTACTCTTTTCTTTCTTCCAGGAAAAGTATGAAAGACTGAAGTTAAATTGCTTGTATATATTAAAGCACATGAGCTTCCTAACTCTCTTCCCCTTAAGTGCTTTGCTACTTGATATGCACTGTATATTTTTTTTATCTAATTTACTTGTTTAAATTGTATTTTAATTGTGAAGAAATACTCTTATTTTAAAATCCAACCCACTTTGTTACCTCATTATTTTTGAGCAGTTGAGGTTTTGTCATTCAAGTAGGCAAGAAACTAACCTAGGAGAATGAGAAACTACGAAAGCATCTACTCTTTCGTAAATATATATACACACACACAGACACAGACACAGACACAGACACACACACACACACACACACACACACACACACACACCAAGATAGGGACAAGGTCAGTCATCAAGAAAACCCTGATCTAATACTCAAATTCTTTCATCAAAAATGAAAAGGCACATCCCATCAGTGTCATTTAGGAAAGGGATTGTGAATGTTCCGCTCATCCCCAACAGAATACCAACTGAGTTCATCCATCCGAAAAGGTGTAATCTTCCTTTTTGACATGACTCTGCTTGAGATCTAGATATTTAAGTTTAATTGAGGAGGAACAGCTTGAATCCTCGAGTGGTCACATATAAAAATTATACCTTAAAATACTGATTATACTTTGATGTCACTCACTATAATTCCTACAAGTATTCTAATTGTTTCTAAAGGATTCACAGCATGTTAAGGTTTATGTCAAACTATTTTAAGTTCTAACAAATTAATGTTGGAAATAGAGTTCACTATTAAAAGCAAGCAAAAACATAAATAAATCTTTGTATCTGAAAAACGTGGAAGCATATAGGTAGAGATGAAGAATGAAAACCAGATTTTGGAGAAAAGAATAATTTTGTGATTAAAAAAGAGCAAAAAACGTTGGGTTGTTTTAATTGTCAGCTTGGCAAAAATTTAGAATAATTTTAGAGAAGAGCTTTGTAAAACATCTGTGAATTACTATCTTAGTGAATTATTTGATGTTTGAAGACCTGCCCACTGTCAGCAGTATTCCCTGAAGATAGGTAATGAAGTATAGATAGGAAGTTTGAGAATAAGCATGAAAGTATTAATTTATTTGTTTGTGCTCTTCACTGTGGATATAGTTTATCTAGCTGTTTGAAGTTCCTGCCTTGGTTTTCCCTGAATATAACCTAGAATTGGGAGTCAAAAAATACTTTTTCTTCTAACTTACTTTTGTCATGTCAGTGTATCACAAAAGGAAAATAAATTAAGAAACGTGAAGTAGTCATGCAAAACTAGAACTTAAAAACAAGGACTTTTAATACCAAATACATGTTGAAAAACTCATAACTGATTATATCTGTCATGTAATAGAAAATGGAGTGACATAAACAAAACCTTAGAAGCTTTAAGTAATAAAAATAAAAGATGATGTAGATAAAGCACCATTCATAGATAATAAAAATTTTCTTATAGTCAAGGGAAACATGGCTGTCTTCATACCAAACAGAAAGACGGGGATATGTCTTCTTAATAAAGATAAATAAATACTCAAGCATAATTTTAACACCTATTTTAGAGACAATATGACAAAGTAAAATTCCAAGGTGAATATAAAACCAAATATAAAACTAAAACCATCAGTCTTTCCTGAGTATATAAAGGTACTGTGTGGGATCTTATGCATAAGGGAGCCAAGCAGAAAACTATTTTCTGACTCAAGGGCTCTAATTACAAAGTCTGTGCTCACTTATCTTTTAAGGAGGGGTGAGAAAATGAGAAGAAACTTCATATTCTACTTTTGATTTTCACTATTTCTAGAAAAAAATCTATAATGTAAAGCTAAGATAAGAAAGCTGATTAATATGTATCCTACTTTGATGGTACCAGTTGCAGGAAATTTGATTTCAAAGACTGGAGACAGTGGAATGAAATAGAATGTGAACATGAAATGTGTAGAAAGAATGAGAATTCTACCACTGAACCACCAAGAAACTAGACATCAAACATAAATAGACCAATTAAATAATAGGGTACAATTCTAAACAGAAAATTCTCACTAGAGGAATATGAAATGGCCAACAAATACTTGAAGAAAAGTTCAAAATCCTTAACCATCAGTGAAAGGCAAATCAAAACTACTTTGAGATTCCTACACAAGTGGGAGTTCATGTTTGTGAAGAAGTGGAACAAGGGTAACATTCCTCCATTGCTGGTAAGAGTTAATTGTACACCCACTGTGGAACTAAATATGGCAGCTCCTCAGAAAATTGGGAATTGTTCTATCTCAACATCCAGTTATTCCACTCTTGGGAATATACGTAAAGGGTGTCTCATCCTACCAGAAGGACTTTTTCAACTATTTCATAGAAGTTTTGTTCATAATTGGCAGAAACGGGAAATAATCTAGGTGTGCCTCAAAGAAAAAAATCTAGGTCTTAGAAGAGATGTGATACATTTTTGCCATAAAATATTACTCAACTGTTTCAAAAATAATAACATTTGCAGATAAATGAATGGAATGAGAAAAAAAAAAACATCCCAAGCAAAGCAGCACAGAGCCAAAATGACAAACATGATTATGCACTTACTTATAAACTGACATTAGTTGTTAAGGAACGAATAACACTCCAATCCACAGATCTAGAGATGTGAGATAAATAAGAGAGTCCTAAAGGTGACTCATGGATATCCCTGTGGGTGGGAAATAGAAAAGATTTTGTGGGTGGACTAGGGGTGATTGGAAGATGGAAACAGGACAGGTCAGGTTTGGGAAAGAGGAATAGATTTAAAAATATGAACTAGGTGGGTATTTAGGGGCAATATAGAAACGTAGTGAATTGAAAACTTCCTGAAACCTGTGAGATGACCCTTCGCAAGGATCCTTATTGTTGGTGGATATGGCATCTGAATCAGTCATCTTAATCGAATGAAACTAGACTTCCAGTTGTGGGACTTGAACACTGACCCAGCCACCAAGTGTATGATCCACAAACTGCCTTGCTTGCAGAATACATGGGGACATTGACTGGTCTAACTTGAGTCCCAAGAAACATGAGGGAGCCCATGTTATAGCTGACAACAGCCTGTTTGACCCTAATCTGTAAACTGGATAGCTCAGAGACCTAGGTTACAACCAAACACATGATTCTACTACTTCTGAATTTAGGTGGGTCTAAGGATCGGAAATCCACCCTGACAGTATGGGCAAGCATTTCTTCCACTGAACCATGTCTTTATTACCATTTATTTTTATTTTCTCTTTTACTAGTGGATGCTTTAGGAGTCTGTTATTTTACTTTTAATATTTGATGACTTTCCGTATATCTTTCCAGTGCTAATTTATGCATAAAAAACTTGTATGTCACCCACTTAAATATTTACTTTTATTGCTGATCACAGCTTTCTTTCTGTGACAAAGAAAAAGTTGTTAATATCTGTGACAGTTTTAGGTTTCTCTATTTTCTTGTTTCTTAAATTATGCTGAAACTCTAATACTGACATAAAGGTCACAAATGTTATTTATTCTAGGCTAATTGACTACAATATTCTTTTGAAAAATCTATCCTGGTCATTTTCTCTAAAACCATCTTTTCTAATATTTAAGTAGGCTGCATCACCAGCCTGGTTTACCTATTCCCATGTCTTTATTTAGGTTGTTGTGTTGTTAAGGTATTATTTTGTATCCCTGGCTCAGCTGGAACACACTATGATGACTGACATATTGCAGCATACAAAGCATAAATATGAACTTTGCTCTAAATCAGAAGCAATGTGATATGTGGAAACAAAAAACAACTGAGGCTTGACAGACTCTACGAGTTTCCTCCTTTGGAGGAGAAAATGAATTGAATTTGAAAATATCTGGACAAAAGAATGATATAAACATAGTATAAACATCACAAGCAAGAAAAGTGCTTAATATTTTTCCTATTTATCTCATTATTTAATGTAACAAGCAAATTATTACACACCTCTTGGTAATACACACACACACACACAAAAGTTTTGACTGAAAAAAATATCAGAAGAGAATAACAAGTTCTGTATATACCATCAGGGAGTAAAATTATATGAAAAATAAATATCAACAAAAGTAAAGAAGTATCTAACCATATATAGTTGTAAGTAGTGATGGATATTTAATTATCACAAAACAAAAACTGACAAAATACCTCCATTATTTATGCACAAAAAATTTAATCACTTTTGTTGTCAAAATAGCAGCAAAGAATATGTCGGCAGTAAAAACGCAGAGAAGCATTGTGTCAGTTTACATAAGTACATATAAACGTGTGTGTGTGTGTGTGTGTGTGTGTGTGTTCATTACAGCACTATTACTAACAGCTAAGAAAACAATACCAGCATGTGTTTGTTTGGGGGTACAAATTATATGTCCATCGTTATACTATTTATTGCACATAGAAAACAAGGAAATTCAATCATTTACAACATGAGAGAAGAACTAGGCAGTCATTTTTCTTCTTTTTTTTGGCAGTCATTTTTTATAGTGAAACCCACCAACTAACTGAAAATGCTGTATGATCACGTTCACATGTACATACTCTAAGACAAAAGTGAATATAGAAACCAACAAAATAAAAAGTTGTTAAGAGAGATATTGATTGTGCCCACAGGCTATGAAGTTGCATTCTACAGACTGAGAAGGTTTGGATTTATAAAAAAGTAAAAAGGGGGTTATTAGAAGGTTGAGTGGAAAGAAATGATGAGGGGGAAAAGATACAATAATGTTATAATCTCAACAAATAAAATAAATTGTTTTAAAGTATGGAATGTGAGCTGAACTGATATCAAAATGGACATGCCAAGTAGAGTGACTACAAAAATTTCACAAGTCATAGCAGGCTTTCATTTTAAGCACATTCACACTGAGCTATATCTAAAGCTTTTCACACTGACTTTTACTTTAGAATAGTGTCAGAATCTATCTCATTTGGATATACCCTGTAATATATCAGACTTTGATTTTATAATCCTCCTGTTTCAACACCTTGAAGAGCTGGGATTAAAGGTCTTGCCTTATTATAGCACTATAAAAGTTAATTTTTAATTAAGAATGTAGAGCTAATAGCAAATCACTATTTTTTACTCTCGACATATAAACAATATTTATTAGTAGTGGTTGTCAAATTAAATTCTATAAATGAATTCAAATATTAATTTAATTTAAGCATTAGGTATTTGACTTGTTACTGCAACAAAAATAAAGTTGACAGAGGCAACTTCAAGACGGAGAGGTTATTTTGGCTCACACTTTGATAAGATAGTCCATCTTTGCAGAAGTCAATTCGAAAGGAGCTTAGAAAAGTCATTCTGAATCAAGAAGTAGTGAGTAATTAAATCTGGCCCTCAGCCTGCACTTCTTTTTTCAGATTGAAACTAATTACATACTATGGAATGGTACAAACAATGTTGAGAGTTGTTTTTTCTTCTCCTTGATTAATTTAATTTAGATTATCTAACACACACACACACACACACACACACACACACTATTCACACACAGACCCAGATTTGTTTGAATGAGAGATGGACAGACCCAGATTTGTTTAAATGATAGTTTTAAACCCATAAGGTTGACAGAGAATATCCTTCTGTAGAGTATATAATTTAAGAGTTCAAGGAATATGCAAAATTTCTCAACTCTACCTATAGCAATCTAAATATAAAACATGAATAATGCTTCTGAACAGAGTTAACTTTAGCATAGAGTGTGTTTTTATGCACTTTTTAAACAACAAAAATTAAAAATTAAAACTTATCTGATAATATTATCTATAAAATAGGTACTATTCTATCATATACATATAAAACCATAAAAGAGAAATACTTCATGAAAACAACAATTACATTATTTTAGCGTGATTAATTAAATTCTAATCACACAATTCAATTTTACTCATTGATTAATTTTAAAACTTAATATATTAGAAAAAATTTTTTCACAATGCATCTGTATAATCATAATTCGGGTTTTGGTTGAATTCCCTCCCCAAATAAACTTTAATTTTATTTTTCCATCAATGGCCCTGTTAAAACTTTGATCTTTATCAGGATATTTCAAAATAAAGGCCATATTAGTGAAAGTGTGTGTCAGTTAATTCACTTGACTTGAGAATTAAAAAGTAATGACCAATTTTCTATATTTATTTGACATTACAATGAACGATTTATTGAGAAATAAAACTGTTATCTGTGTATTAATCACACTTATGTGGTATATTATTGAGCTACCCAGCAGTTTTTAGGCTTTGTTTTGAAATTTACAGTTGCCTTAATAAGCTGCTACTCACATTTCCTTTCATAATTATAGGAGAAAAACACAACAAATTGCTCTCGTTCATTTTCTAGAATGCAGCTCATAGTTAGCACTAATTACTCAACTCCTTTGTGTTCTTCATGAATTCAAATGGATGAAGTTGGCATGGTTGTGCAGATTTAGATGTATTTTTGTTGATATCTAGTATGAGTTTATTTTTAACAGTACTTTTCTTTGTAAATTTTATAAATTTAGAGGCAGAAGAATTCAACATTTATTCAAAAAATAAAATGCCTTGTATATGGTACCCTGAACAATCATACTACAGCTAAACAATGAAGATGTATATTTTGTTATTCTAATACCAGTTTATATATAATAATATGATATAATATGTAAAAGGAAGAATGCAAGCTATCAGGATTTAATGAAGGAATTAAATTTAGCTACAACAGAGTAAAACAACCCCTGTATTCAATTAATTACTTCATTACATTGATTTTATTATTTGTATTCTCTCTTAGTTTTTTTTTTAATGCATGTTGTGTGCCTAAGTACTGGATACCTCTTGAAATTGCTTCCTTAAAGTAATTTTGAATTACTATTATTTACATTTGGAATTCTTGAATATGTTTCACCACCACTTTTATTTATGCTTACCATTGTTACTCTATCATTTCTACATTGCTTATTATATGTAATATCATAAATAAGCAAGTGAGACAGACTTTTGTTTCATCCTCGTAGGACCCCTATTTAGAGTATTTGCACTGTAAAAAGTCTGTTCTCCTGAGATTCATGTGAATAACCACCCCGGAGCTTTATTGCTGCTGGAACACAGCACAGTAGCATAAACCTTTCAGAGTATACCAGAATGCAACTTACCCTGCTCCAGACATTGCCAATCACTTAAAATTACAATGTCTTCTAAGACTTAATAGCATTGAAAACAACATTATCCCAGAAAGCTCAACTGTGTTCTTCTCAAACCCTGTTGCCCCTCACTCTTGCATGCTTAATAAATTTATGTGGATGAGCTCACAGGCAAGCTCTTGTGATCTGGCACATGAATCATTTCCAGTGTTTTATAGTTTAATGATAAAATATAAATGTTGTCATTCATAACATCATCTTTCATCATCCTGTCATACTTTGTTTCTTCTCCATTATCTAAGTCTTGACATCTGTCAGTCTTCTGTCTCTGGGCAGACACTTGGGAATTCAGGAGCTTTTCTGGTCAATGGCAGAAGGAAAATGTACGATGTCCATTCAATCAAGGTGAAGGTACAGCTTCCAAAGTCAGTTACTTCTTCTTCTCTTTCAGAGAAGACCCTGCCTTCCTCATTCCTCATCAGACTGTATTCTCACTGGGTCTCATTTCTACTACACAACTAGACTATGAACTCTGTGAAGGCCTGTCTTTCCAACAACATGTGTATTGGTAAGTCCAAATCAATTTTAATATGCAGTTACATGCTACATTAATGCATATGCATTCAGCGAATATGTCTTTGGAAGAGAAAAAGTCTATGGACAAATATTAAATTTAGTTATGAAGTGTGAGTGAACAGTTTTTATTTACAGGTATTAAAAGCTCAGATGTATATTTCTACTTTTCATGAAAAAGATAATAACTATATAAAAACATAATTTCATGCTTTCTGCATTGTAAAATATAGCTTAACATATTGTTTTCATAATTAAAAAATATTTCTGGGAAAATCTATTTCTTATCAGTAGTGTAATGTAAATATCTTATAATATCCTATCAAAGATATCTGAAATAGTACTAGATACATATTTATCTATGCTGTATAAATATGGCTTCTATGCTCCATTCCTCAGTATAAGTTCCATGGCTAGAAGCTGACTTCTAAATTATGAAATATATTTCATAAAGTATAAATCATGTAAAATTGCATTTTATAATTTACATCAACAGAAAAATTTCCCAAATTCTTTTACTATAGACACTAAACAAACATAAATCAGAACATTCAATATTGTTTGATAATCCTTCTTCTAAAGATATTTCAATATTTTCCAAGATTATCTATAAAATGTGTGTGTGTGAGTATGTGTGTGCCAGTGTGCATCCTTGTATTTCTTAAAATATCAAAGTAATCATCTTTTAACTTAAAGGCACAGATACATGCACACATTCATTTTCATTTCGTAAAATAATGATTTGTATACTTAACATTTGCTTCTTGTATTAAGTAGAAAGTGAATACAAAACACAAAAAAGTTCTTTGCATTTATTCTCTTATTGCTATATTAATACCAAAACTTGCTGCACACATTCTCTGCTCAGTTATTAATGTTCTTGCCATTGGCTAAACACAATAATATGAATAGCTTAATATTCTATAGGAATGCGACTAAAATGGTATAATCTCACAAACCCATTCTTTGTTTCTCCCTTTTTTATTTCTTCTATCTTTTGACTGGGTAACTACATCAAATTTCATTTGATTAAATTTGATGATCAAACTTATTAAGTACAAAATCAAAAACCTTTAGTAACCAGATAGTATTTTCCTACCAATTCCACATCATGGCTTATTTTGTTTTTCACAAACTTACTCCAAATACGTGTACATTCTAATTCTTCTTTTAAATACATTAGGCAAGACTTTTTCATGTTTTTTTTTTT
>JAQHUG010000164.1:730138-745458 GCA_028555095.1 Dicrostonyx torquatus
GGGCAAGTTCAGTTCAGGCACCCACTCCTCTGCTGCCCAAGTACCTAGCTGGGAGATCCCTGTGAATACCTGGGATCCCCTCTAGAGACAAGTCTCTTGCAAATCTTAGAATGACTCCTGTTAATGTAGTATCTTGTTAATTTGAGTGTGCTCCTTCTGCCTTTTGATTTGTTTGGATCTCCCTCATTCCCTCATTCTCCATTCTTTACTTCCTTCTCCTTTTTTCTCCCCCCTATTTAGTCTCCCTGCCTGCCAGGCCCTCCAATATTTCTACTGTCTAGCTATCTGCTGTTGAGCTTCTTATTAAGCCAATTAGGTACTTTAGGCAGAAAACATGAGCCAGTAACACACCTTTACATAATTAAACAAGTTCAGGCTAAAGCATTGTATCACAGCTTTACATAGTTAGTGTAATATTCCACAACAGTACATCGTATACTACTTTTCTTTTCCTCTTCCTCTCTTTCAATACCTCTCATGCTATTCTCTTGTTTTCTCTCACATCTATAGACTCATTTTCTTTTATTGTTGATGCATGTACAATGATTTTAAATCTTCTGGGTGACCATGTTTTATTCAGTTTGTGATTAGTGCAGTTCAGGTGGTTGAGCACTATCATATAATATTTTGGATAAATAAAAATTAAATAATAACCACAAAGGGAAGATAAATCTAACCCTTTCAACATATTTATGCTTAAGGCTTTATTTGGATGTATCTTTGTTTTGATGCAAATAGAACACTTTATAAACAAAAGCACTCCAAGGAAGAAACATCTCATTTTGGCTTAAATATGTTTAAAATTTTACATTTGATATAGGCATGTATCTCCAGATATATCATTACATATTTGTAATAGGAAACCACATAATTACTTGTATAGAATTTTACTTTCCGTGTGAGTGTTCTGTCCTTTTGAACTTGTGTTCAATAATTATCTTCCTTGATATAGTGAAGGTGCACAACCTGGTAGTTGTTTCCTGCTAGTTTAATGAATAAGAGGGACAAGAGTGCTTCAGAAACAAAGAGTAATAGGAAACAAACAGCCTTGAAAATGTTTCCTTACAATAAGTAGATTTTTATTTTTGGTGTTTTGAGACAGGGTTTCTCTGTAGCTTTGGAGCCTGTCCTGGAACTAGCTCTTGTAGACCAGGCTGGTCTCGAACTCACAGAGATCTGCCTGCCTCTGCCTCCCGAGTGCTGTGATTAAAGGCAAGCGCCACAACTGCCTGGCTACAATTATTTTTATATATAAATACAGTCGATAAAATAGAGACGTGTTAGATTAACCCCAATTAACATTTGCACCATATTACAGAAGAGAAATAGTTACCCTTTTATAGCATAAAAACAATTCAAAATATTTCCTAAAATACTCTATAGAAGAGAAGCTGACCTTACAACCATTAACAGTTATCCTCAAGAAAAGATTAAACCGCTATCACTAAAATGGCTCATACCTCATAATACTCCCTATAATCAATTAAATGTAAAAAGTAATTGAACACAGATCAAAGTTAGTTTGCATTGTATCTCCACTGACTGAAAGAAAATGTATCTACTTCTAATTTTGAAGACAGTTAAAATCAACACAAAATGTATGTTTCTTTATTGTTTAGCTCGGAATTGCTCCTATGCTTTCTATACATTTATTCTCAGATGCCAGATTTCTGGTTCATTTGAGTGCACTTCCAATTTAGTTAGGCCCTACAAGAAGTGCTGTTCAAACTTAATGTGTATTGAAGTCACTTATAAATGTGAAATTGTTCTGGGACTAAATATGCAATTCTGCATTTCTAACAAGCTCCAAGATGATGCTGATGCTGTTGATTCCCTCCAAATTGATGAGATCATTATAAACAAAAGGACTAATTTTACAGAAACGACTATCTTTGTTAATCACACAGTGATGCTGTTGCAAGAAGCATGTAGTTCTTAAGCTTTGTCATAGATAGCAGATATGTATTAACCAAACCATGTTTATATGATTGATCTGCTTTACCAATATATTGCATAAAGGATGCTGAGTAAAATTTTACTGATTAATAGGCATTATACTACTTAACTTTTATATAGTCCTCCATTACTAAGAACACTTTTACTAAAAACAGATAACATGGAAAATTTTATTTCAATTTACCCTATTATATTTATTATCAATTTTTAGACATGGTCTTTTAATTATTTTAGTAGATAATTGTCTTGCAAACAGTCAAAATGAAAACTTACTTCTTAGCTTCAGTCCTTTTATCTTTCATATCAGAGATATGGGATGGATTGATAGAATGAGGAAGTCATGAGTGAATGTCGTGTCTTAACCAAAATGATTATGTCCTCTTGTTCCCTTGCTGCATTCTAAACCAACAATGCTGATACTCCAGACTGTACTAGTCTTGCTATCTTTTCCTCATAACAAAATGAATATCCCCATAGAAGTAATTGCTAAGATTTAATAATTATTTATATTTCTTTTAGATATGTATTTACATTAAATTACTTGTCCCCTCAATTACATTAATTTTATGTAAATTAAAAGAAGTTTACACTTTTTTAGAAGACATCCAGATGGAAAGATGGTGACAGGTGTTAATTGATCAGGAAAAAGTAACATAAGACAAGGAATTACAGTTGTGGATACTTTTACAGAATACACTTCACAGGGATTAAAGTGAAAATTGACTATTACTAAAATTAATGAGAATATTTAAGTTTTAAGCTTATGGGGATGCAAAATTAGGAAATAAACACTAATAGCTACTCTACAAAAACTTGATCTTACTACTTCTAATCTTTCTTTAAGTTAAAGGAAATATTTTTAAATAATCAAGCAAAGCAAACTATTAAAATGACACCAGTACTCATCTTCTAGTGGAAGAGTATTAATATATTATAAGTGCTTGTTCTGTTAATATCATGGATACTGAATATTATACATAGTTCAATTCATCTTTTGTAAAAAAAAATTGGCTTTTTAAGGTAAAAATTAAATACTTTTAGAAATGAGACTGCAATATTGCAAAAAATATATCTTCACAATAATTTGTTTTAGAAAAAATCATGAGTACTTGCACCTGAAAAAGAATGTAGAGTTGGCTGGGCAATGGAGACGCACATCCTTAAACCCAGCATTCAGGATGCAGAGGCAGGCAGATCTCTGAGTTCGAGGCCAGCCTGTTCGTTTATTCTTTAAATACAGATTGATACTTGGTTACTTTGTTTTGATTGAATTGGTATTACCAAGGTATTATTGCTTTCATGATATATTTTAGTTATGACACTGGATAAATTTACCCCTCAATAATTTAGTTTATTTATTTTGTGCATTGAATCATTTCACTTTATTTTTCAGACATATTCTTGTTTTATAATAGTCAACTTTATGCTGACTTTGAATCATACAATTTCATTTAATCTGTTCATTGCTGTTAGTAGTCTCTATTAGGATTATTTGGAATATTTGGTGGAAGATAATGTGGTATGTGTAAATATTGACATAACTCTGTGCCATTGGAAAAGTTAACCAAAAAAGTGACTTAATCCCAAGAAGATTTTTAAACACCACTGACAGAACACTGGTACCAAAAACAGAAGCAGTAGTGAAAAACAATATAAAATTGTAAAAGAACTAAATGTCCTATTCATATTATAAAATTAGTACAATAATTATGTTCAAAATCTGAAATATTTTTAAAATGCGCTAAGAATTCTATCGATGGAAGGTAAATATAATTCTGTTTTCCCTACTTATAAACTTTATTTTATAGATGGAAATATTTCTACTTACACTAGTTTTATGATAAAGGTAATGAAGCTTTAAATGTGTCTTAACTTCTTCAAATTGTGAAAACTAGCAGCTTTATCAACAAAGGTATTCTTACTCTACAGATTTTATAATATTTATAGTACATGATATTACGAAGCAAAATAGACAAAGGTTACACAAAATCACAATTTTTGAAATACTCTATTTTTTCTTATATGTATAAAACATGGTGGGTGCCATTTTCTAAATATGAGAGTGTTCTATCCTTTTCCCATCTGCTATATCTTACATGTCTGCCTTTTGCTATGATCCTTTACAAAATTCACTCATTTTAGATTTTCCCTTCCATTCAGACAGAATTTCAATAGTATATGTAATTATTATAAATATTTACATTTGTCAGAAAACTCATTATTCTTGTTCCCTGGCATACTCAATTATTGGACAGACAATGTAACTTTAACCTGTCTCATACCAACATCTATTATAACCACAGAGAAAAGGTATTACACATACAGGCAAGGTCTGTTTCTTGAAGAATATGAAGTTAACTGTCATGAACAAGTCTACAAACAAGCATAGTATTTTTGAATATGTATTTATTCTATGAACAATGCAAAATATGATATAACTTAGTGCAATTTTTTTTACTGTACTCATTGAGCAGGAATTCCTCTGAAACACTTACATTTATAAAAGTAGTAAGTTAAACATCACTGCAATTTTTTAAAAAAATGTTAGGAAGAGTCACATGTGATGTTTGAAATGAGAGCTAGCATTTTATTGCAATTTTCGACTTGTAAAGCAAAACAAACAGATTTTATGGTAACTTCCATGCTTGGGACTGCCTCTAAAAATAGGTCACAATTATTTCATGTTTTCAAATATCCAGTATGAAGAATGAACAACAAAAGAATTCTGTGGTAAATTTTGAAGACTTTCATGTATATGTGATGACTCGCTGTAAGCATCCCACCTACAAGGTGAAGAGAGAGTTTCTTATGGGATATATCCTGAAATAATTAACTGTATTTCTGTCAGACTGGTTTGGGGGGTTAAGAATAGAAAAGTCTGATCCTATAATGCTGAGGAATGTGAAGAAAAAAGCCTTCCGCAGCACTGCTCCGTGGACAAGATCAGCACAACCACCTTTCATAAATTCATGGAGAGAATGACAAGGAAGCACATACTCTTCCCTCAGCTACCATGTCCAAATTTTATAACCAGTCTCACTTAGAATCAGTAATATTGATTACTAATTGGTGCTTTCTTTGGAATCTGCAGAACTTATGGTAGACACATGTATAATTACATGCAGAGAATTGGAAGATTGAAAATATTTTATGACATCATATTTTCTTTCTCAAATATTACCTCCTTGAACATCCTTCAGGATTATTCAAGCTTTTGATTACTAATCACAATATGAAGGCCATATTTTATCGGACATAGTCATAGGTTTCTTAACCTCTCTAACCTTTTAAAAATATTATCAATCAGCTGTTATATTTTCTCCTTCCCATAATCATAAGTCAAGCACAGACTATTGGAAGAGCAGAATTTTAAAGACATAGAATTTACCACTTACTCCTAGAAATCATTTCTTCTTCCTGTAACCAGACGTGCTGACTCTCACCTGAACTGAAGCTGTTTATTTTTAAACATGATTTGCCATATCACTTTGTATAATAGATTCTTACAAATATGCGTACATTTCATGTATATTGGCACTCTAAGAAGCATTTAGGAAGACACTAAGTAATACTCCTTGGTTACTCATAAGTGTAAATATTATAGAATATGTTAAGTGATCAGTTCATCAACATTTTTGATAATGAAAAGAGTCTACAGCGGTGATATTGATTAAGGGACTCCCTAGAGTGAATATACAGGTTTATTGACAGGCAAACAGAAGCACAGATATTTTGAAAAGCTCCTACCTCCCAGAGTAGCAGATAGCAAGAAATGAGTCCCATATTTCTTGATAAGGTTTTCTGTGATTTGCTGAAGAGTAGGTCGCCGTCCCAAAAGCCTTATGTTGCGGAAGAATTCAGGGGCAAGAGGCAAAGGAGAGCCAAGGAAATTTCTTCTCTCAACTGCAAGATTATTTACCTTCCAACGGCCAAATTCCCTGAAAAGCAAATTTGTTTTTATTCACAACTGTACACTCTGAGTGTTTCCATTTGAAAACATCCATTGGAAGTTTAGTTGATGTCTCTACATCGCAATGATTATAACTTGTAGTAAAGTCTCAGGAGCTGCAAGTAGAAGAGGCCACATCTATAATTCACTTAACTGGAAATGAAACCAACTCACCATGACAACAATAAGATACTTAAATTGAATAACCTCTACTTAGGTATTTTCTGAAGGACATGCATATACACAAACTTTATTTTCTTTTGAGAAAATTGTATGTAGTTACTAAAAAATAAACAAGAATAACAAAAATTAATATTATCTATTCTGGGTTGGACAGATGGTTAAGCGGTTAAGGGCACTGACTGCTCTTCCAGAGGACACAGGTTCAATTCTCAACACCCTTATGACAGCCAACAGCTTCCTGTAACTTCAGTTTCTATATAGAAATATAAAACACTATTGCAATCAAACAAAAACAAATAATTTAAAAAATAAAAGTTAATCTATGATGATTACTTCAATATAAATTAAAATTGACATCATCATTCCAAAGTCATCGTTTCCATTCATTTTTAAATGTGAACTCTAAAGTTTTGGGGAGATTTCGGATACAGAAAAGATTTTTTTCTTAAGTCCCCAAATGAACAACTGTATTTCTGATCATATGCAATGTATTCAAAATCTTAATTTTTACCAAAATTAATTCTTTCAAGATGAATAACTTTATAGATGAATTTGTCAAATGAGAGAACTACCAGGTAAGGGCATTAGATTGCATACGTTAAAAAAACTAATGTATTTACTTCAGTTAAATTAACATTAAAATTCGGAAAATTTTTGGTGAACTAGATAACCTGATATCAGATTATTCAGATTATTTTAAACAATGGTTTTGCAAATGCATTTATGTATTTCTTGCAAAGATGCTTACAGTGGGACAGACAAATTTACACAATTAAGGATATATATGTGATGGAGAACTATGTTACCATCATGCCCATTTTCAAGTGAAGTTTATTGGAGATTATTAAATAAATAAGCAAAGAGAAGAATTACATTAAACAATATTTAATAATATGTTCTGAATATTACGCAGCCTACCTTCACTAACAACCAACACTAAATGGGTTGTCCCATATTTTTAATTAATTGCCAGGGATAGCAACTCTGGAAAGGCAGTATGTAAGGCAGTACTCAAAGGAATAAGAGTTGCTGGATGAAGAGAAGTAGGGCAAGGTTTTACACAAATTAGTGGGGGACAATTAGGTATTTCTAGGACTTAGAGGTCATAACGTAACATTTCTAACTGCATATATCTTGCAAATGTTGCATGTATGGGGAGTTTAAAAGCGTCCAATTTTGGAAACCTAATCATAATGTCAGATTCACTAAGGAATCGAGAGAAAACATTTTACTGAGTAAAACTTAGCTTTCTCCTCCTTCCCTGAGTAACTCTAACTACCTTCTTTATTAGATCATTTACAAGGTGGAAACACTCTCCTCAACAAGCGCTCTTAATGTCAGCAGATTTTAGAGATCCTTGGAAATTTTACACAAGAGTTATTGTTTCATGGTATGTTAGGTGGAAATGGCATTATATGTTTTAAAATAAAAACTTGGTATTATGTGTTAATTATATGCACTGTAGAGTATCATTATGCAATTTATTTGGGAATAATTTAGTCATAGTCATTCTCATTTACTCTCTTTTGACTTCTGTCTTTCTCTTATCAAACACCCCCTTCTATTTTCACACCTCTGTTTTTTTTAATTTAATTCTGCATACATTTTCTTCAGCATGATTCATTTTCCTACAAATGGCATAATTCTGTCCTTCTTTATTGCTGAATAATAAACAGAAATGTTAATGCTGCTCTTTATGGAACCACACTGGAAGAAAACTGCTCCCTAGATAATTTGGTGTATTCTTTTTAACACCATTAAATGTGATTTCCACATTAAACACACAGTCTTTAGCAACTGAGTTTAATACTTCACACACACACACACACACACACACACACACACACACTCATCTTGTTTTTTAGCTAAGGTTGAGTTGTCAATATTTTTGTACTATAATGTCATTTTCTACAACAATTTGTCTTATTGTTTTCATATTACATACACATAGAATAAAGTGTTGAAATATGAATTCAAATATTTTAAAATGAGATAATTTTAAATAAAATATGTAATGTATTATTGATATCAACAAGATTAAATAATATAATTCTGATAAATTAGTTGTTAAATAATAATATATAAATATGTAATTTTACTTACTCATTGAAGTATATATTTAAATAATAGTTGCTTACCAACTAAAAACTTGTAGCCTTGTATGCAGCAATAATAAATTAAGTCCTGTAATTTGTGACAACTGGAACTGAGGATAAGAAAAACAGGTAAAATATCTCAGGCACAGGAAAAAGAATCATGTGATCTGATTCTTGAGAGGAATTTAAAATTTGGGTTGCTTATAAATTAAAAAAAGGAAACCAGGCAGTGGTGGCACATGCCTTTAATCCCAGCACTCGGGAGGGAAAGGCAGGCAGATCTCTGTGAGTTCGAGGCCAGCCTGGTCTAGCTAATTCCAGGACAGGCACCAAAGCTACAGTGAAACCCTGTCTCTAAAAACCAAAAAAAAAAAAAAAACCCAAAAAACAAAAAACAAAAAAAAAATAAATTAAAAAAGGTATTCCAGCAATGCCAGTGGGAAGCAGATGTAAGTCAAAGGAAAGGCTAAGCAATAGGTACTATTGAGAGAGGTGACAATCACTTAATGCAATGTCATTGCTTAATGATAATATAAAATATGATTCAAGAAGCTTAAGAAAGAGTTCTTATGTTTTCTTCATTATGGAATAATCAACATTTGAGAACTTTAAAAATCTATCTTAATTTCAATATGTTATTTAGATGTATCCATGCATGAAAATATCACATGCTAGCTCATAACCATGAAAGATTTTGTGTTTTGATTATCATCTAAAAGAGTACATTTAACTGAAGCAAAGTAAATTCTATTCCTAGGGATTTGGGAATTGTACTGAGATATAACCAGAAGGAGAGAGATGAAGTTAAAATGCTGAAAAATATTTCTTTCTCTATAAAATATTACAACTCATTTCATGACTATTGTTTGATATAAATTTCTCTTACCTATCTCATCTGCTGTGTTATGACTCTTCTTAGATTTTCTGATATGCAGAGCTTAACACTGTGGATACCTCTATGGAGTGTGCTTCAGCCCTCAATGGTTTTGATTTTTTGTTTACCAAGTCCAATAATTTTACAGTCTCAATTCACTTTTTACCATTTATTTTTGACAAAACACTTATTTACTTTTGATCAATATTATTTTCTCTATGTCACCTACCAAAAAAAAGACTATATATATATATATATATATATATATATATATATATACACACAAAGGATAGCTAAGTATTAAAGTAATTTACAAGGAATTATTTTCTTAATTGCCAGAGCATTAATTAAGATTCTCTTACTCTTTCACAATCCTTGGAAGAGGTGATAAAAAGCTGTCTAGGCAAGAAAATCGTTTCTGGAGACAAAGTGCTATCAGATTTGCGTGTACAGACATTGTCCCTTTCCTGGGCACATGATCAGGTGGCATCTTCTGCTCTTCCCTAAAGCAGCTGCAGCTTTCCTTGACTAATGACCAGTGAACATGTTACATCAATCTGGCTTCCTGTTCTGATACCTTAATGGAAAAAGATTATTCCTCTATATGTCCTCACAAGTATCTTTCTTTGCAGACTGTAGGAACAAACAATATGCATGGATTCAAAAGAAGCATAGTCATGTAAAGTCATCAAGTTTTTATATTTATTGTTTAGACTGTTGACTTTCTCTCTAGAAATATTTACAACATCATGAAAGATGCATTTTGACACTTGGAAAACAAATTAGAAATTAATATTCGTACACATAATGGAGTCATAGGAGTAAATATTTAATTTCCATTTCATGAAGAGAAGATCCAGATTGTTGGAGACTCAACACTGCACAACATTTCTTAAAATCAAAGTAAGGTAGTGTTCAATTGAAAACTTGTGAAAATATGATATTATGTATGATTACCATAGTGTGACTATTTACCTAACATCTCAGAATTCTGTCCAGAAGTTGCATTACTGTAATAAATAAGAACTTTCTGATACCTGATTCAGTCCTTCATTCTTACTTAGAGCCTACACAGACCATAAATAAATCTCCAGTATAGCTATTAGAAGTATTTAAATGAAGGAGTTACAATGATTAGAATTTAACATATTTAGACCCCTTTATAAGCACAAATATTTAATAGATTATAAAAATGAATCACCACCAGTTCAAACATATCATCAACTTGAAATGTCTATTTTTAAGTTCTATGAAATCTCTTTATTTTATTAATACCATAGGGTTGTTTGCTAAATATTCTGATTTTCAGGAATCTACAACTTGCTTCCACATATATTTATTTCCCCAAATATCAATTATGGTTTTATTCCTACTCATCTTACAAAAGGGTTGGAGAAAAAGAACTACATCATTAAATGCACTAAAATTATAGTTAAATAATATTTGCATTGTCATTATCATTTCATATTTATACTTAAAGTCTGTGTAAAATAATAAATGTGGTCATTACGATTAATATCACCTCAGTTTCTTTAAGATTTATCAAATGCAGATAATTAGTCATTAATTATACTGAATAATTTGAACACAATATCATAGGAAAAACTATCTAGAATTTTGACAAAACAAAATAATTCAGTTTCTAAAACCAGCCATATATTTAACTGCTAATTTGTTATGAATAAAGTTTTTCCCTAACTACTCAATTATATTAATTGCATCAGCTTTCATGTAACTACATGTGTTGGCTTATGATTTTATTTTATAAATATTCATTAAACTTACAAATATAATTTTAAAATAAAATATATTACTTAAGTGTTAATGTAAGAATAAATTTAATGAGTATTGTAAAGTGATCTGCCAACACTTAGTAGCAATTATCTTGTAACTGCAGCTGTAAAAACATACCAATCTTAATAAAATGTCTGCAAAGATCATTATTTCCCATAGTTTTATTATGTGTAACTGTTATAAATATTTTCGGCTTGCTTTTATCATGCTCACTATACCATTTTCTGGTATTAAAAATATTTTCCATCTGACTGTCAAAAATATAAATATCTCTAGTGACTTGGATAATCAGAACTATGAAAAAAATTTAAAATAAGAAAAAGTAAAATAAAATAAAATAAAATAAAAAGTGTCATTCAAAAAGAGATCATGGACCTGAAAAGAGAGTTCTCAAATTTAGAAAAAATAATGGCTAAAATATATCTCTAAAAGTACTCATTTTCTCTGGGAATGAGGAAAACACAAATCAAAACACCTGGAGGTTTCATTATACAATAACCAAAATGTCAAAGATCAACAAAACAAACTAAAACAAATGCTGAAGGGGGCATGAGGAAAATAGAAACTTCACTCACTCTTAGTGGGATGGCAAACTGATGTAGTCACTGAAAAAAATCAGTGTTTTAATTCCTCAAAAAGCCAAAAACAATTCTACCCCTCTATGTTACCCTTTGGTTTGTGCTTAAACATCCCATCCCAGAGATACTTGCTCAACCATATCAGTTGCTTCACTAGGCATGATAGTTAGGAAATGCAAATAACTTAAATATCTACCAATAGGTAAGTGGATAAGAAAAATATTCTCTATCTATAGTGTAGAATAGTATGAAGCCAAACTTTTAATGGAATTAAATCTCTGATTAGGTGGCAAAGAAGATGGATTACCTGTCATTAGCTTGACCCCAAGCAGAGGACATTAACTACAAACTTGAGGTTTTGAAGGTTCTTTTGAACACAGCAAAGGATTTAACAGAAAGAATCTATGAAAATTTTATGCTAGAAGAGAATCACAATCTCTTATATTATTTTTTTATAAAATGTTACCTATACCAGGCTCAGTATTAGGAAAAAAATAACTACTTCATTTTGAATAACCTGCCTAATTCAAAGTAGACTAATGAAGGCAAGTGACATGAATACAGCAAACATTTGTTGATCACAGAGAAACAATAAGCACTGATTGCAGCAGCAGGCATTTAGTTATATTATTGAATCAAAAAAAAATAATTTCGAGATGTTGAGAACATTTTTAAAATTTCTTTGTTTATATTTAATTGTACTCATTCTGGTTTTTTAAATTTGCTAAATCTATGGTACTATGTAATGACTGACAAAAATCAAGTTTTATGATTATTTTGAAATATTTTCTATGATTTGACAGGAAGTCATTCAAATTTTTGAGGAAAATGCCAACACATTCAATAATCACAATCAATGTCAAATTAGCACCATATACATTATATCAGAAGGGTAGTGATGTATATGCATTTCGATACTTCAGTACATACATGACAACACTGATGTTAATTATTCATTTTAAATCATGTGTTATGAAGGTTTCATGCAAAGTACACACAAACATGAACACACACATACACACTTGCAACTTTTTCCTTCTTAAATTTCAAATTTTGATGGCCATATCTAGATAGGTAGTCCTGTCAAAGCAGATGTCTGAGTTGATGTCCATTTCCCATGTTACTATAAGGCCCCATGTAAATCAGTGTCAAACCATGAGTTGAATTCCAAGACCTCCCTTAGCTGTCCCTGTCCCCTTCCAGCCTGGGATAATGGAGCTCAGCATGGGAAAGCTGGAGCTGTCCCAAATAGGAGAGTTTTCACCCCGCATGTAGTAAAGATGTGCCCACCCCTCATTAAGGCAGTTGGAGAGTTGGCCATTACTGATCAACTCAGCAGGCACTCATTGAACGTCTACAACCCAACATCTACCCCATATATAACCTGCACAAGTACATGAAGAGACTCATTCTTTAGAGTCATGGTCACATGGTCTATATGACATAGGGCAACAGCAGGATATCTGGGGAGTTTCCATGTTGGTCCAGGGTTGATGACATGCCAGAAGTCAGAGGCCTTGAATCTGAGCAACAGCACATTACATAATGAACATTTGCAGGGAAAAGCCTTTGGACAAAAGAGTATTCAGCATGATACACAGAAGCTCCAAATGCTACTACGATGAATGACGAGGTGATAGAGATACAAAGAGCAAGGAGCAAAGATTTGTTTTGCTTGTGATTTTTGTTTTTCTCTTTTTGGTTGTCATCAGTTAGAAACACTGATTGTTCTTACAAGGACCAATGTTTGAACAATGCAGCTTATAATCATCTGTAAAGTTAATTTCCCATCATCTGTCTACCTTCGCTGGCCTATTTGGGTATTGCATAAACAGGATGTGCAGACATTCTAGCAGGCTAAATACCCATACATATGAAAATAAAATAAAGCTTTAACATATTTATTTTCTATTTATTTATGTATGTACCTGCTTAAATGGGATTTCCCTATTATTTTTGAATTATTTTACAATTGTCAGCTTGATCCTATTGATTTGTGTTGAATGTTTCTGTAGTATAGCCAGAATATGACTTAATTGTTTTAGTAAATGATAAAAGGCAGAGTTATTAAATTATCAGTTTGTAATTATAAATTTAAAGCACAAATTTTTATTGTGTTTAACTCTGTTCATTCATCTTATCTTGAAATCCATATGTTCCTGTAACCATATTGAAGACCGTTATCATGCTACATATCAAGCTTTTGTTATTATTTTAGAAAAACTACCCAGTAAGTTACTTTAGCATGAATTTAACTCACCCTCTGGTTTTAACAACCATCCTTGCTTTAATTGGTGCTTGAAATACATATCTATTTTCATTCTTTGTTTCCATACATATATTCATAATGTGATTTTTCACAGATCTTAATAGAAGTACAACTTTTTACTTGAACTATTCATATTAAATGTACTTACTTTTTTGCAATGTGTATGTGCAAATTGAGTGGGTTTTCTTTAATAATTTATTTTTCTTTTATGTGAGTATATGTCACATATGCATGGGTGCCCTCAGAGACTAGAGGAAGGCATCCGATTCCCAGATGCTTAAATGACAGGCTGTTTTAAATTACCCATGTGGGTTCTAGAATCAAAAAAGTGGGAGCAAAGGCTATCTCTGTTTCTTTTGTAGGCTTTTGGGACTCCATTTTTCATACTAGATTTCCTCTACTTGTACTGAGGCCTTGCCCAGAATCAAATACAAGGCCAAGTACTTAGTCTTACTGCCAGTTGAAATATCTTGTTTTTGATATCCACTGAGAACCTGCCCTTTTCTGAATAGAAATGGAGGAGAAATGGAGGAGAGGAACTTAGAGGAAAGGTAGAGAGAGGGAATAGGAGAAGAGGAATCTTCCGTTGGAATGAAAAATAAGAAAATTAATAAAAAATGCTTAGAATGTACTAATTTCTATTTATTTAAAACAATATATCAACTTGAAATTTATACTTAAACTTAGGTAGATTGAAGAGTTAGAGAGCTCACATTTGATAACATATATATATATAGTATTATAATATATAATGTATATATGTATATACATGTAATTGAAATATCTGAAAAGATTAATTCTAATAGAACTAGTCCAACAGAGCACCTGTGTAAATGACACACAAAACAAAAACAGGATCCAACTAAAATTAATGTACCTCATGGGAAAGAAACACACTAGAATCTTTTAACGAAATAATTAAAAACAATAGGAAACACTTCTGATTAAAAGAACATTGTGAAACTTAACTATATAACAAAATATGTTGCAAATATAGTTAAATATATGATATTAGCAAATTCAAAAATAAATTCGAACACCGTGATAGTCCTGTATTACTATTTCATGTTACCTGTGTTGATAGGTTGGTCCAGGATATTATTAATGTTCTGTAATAGAGATATAGGGAAAGGATTGAATCATGAGTGCTTTTAACTCATCAGGTAATCCTCCTGATGAATTTATCACTAAATAGGATATTTTTGTAGTTATGTTGTTAATAAGTTGTCTTCCCCATTTTATTTCCCATTATTTCTTGTTGAGCTAAATTTATACATTTCAGCTCTATTATTTTTCTTTGATGGTCTGAGTTTAGTTTACTCTTAGGATTTTGTGTGTGTGTGTATATATATGTGTGTGTGTGTAATGGATTTCTCTGTGTAGTCTTGACTGTCCTGGAACTTGAGTTGGCTAGGCTGGTATTGAAATCACAGAGATTCATCCACCTCTGCCTATTGAAAGGTGGGAGCAAAGGTGTTTGAAACCACTGCCCTGCACTTTTAAGATTCTTGAGTAATGAATTCATGCTACTTAGTTGAACTATTTCTTATTTTCTATATGTAATTGCTTTGAATTTTAAATTTCCCTGTCAACATTCCTTAATCCACAAGTTTCAACAATA
>JAQHUG010000164.1:759383-774609 GCA_028555095.1 Dicrostonyx torquatus
AATAATTCAAGTGTTAATAACTACAATGAATTAAAACACAGATTTGTTTTCTTGTGTGTTCAGTGTTAATATATTTTATGCATATCTAGAAGCATATCAACTTTCTATCTTGACCAAGGATTTTTAGTGAGTAAGATATGAAGTCATATTACAGTATCTAACACTGTGACTGCTTTTTTAATTATTTGCAAAATGGGATTTCCATGTAAAGATCATCAGTGGAACCAATGTGCCACATTGTGTGATTCTTGATTATGCAAATTTTGTGCTTTTTTAGTTTATTTTTACCCTTTTCTCTATTTTTTGCCAACTCTGCTATAGATTAATAATAAAGTAGCAATCTTCTTTTGGATATGCTTAACAGGTCCACATATGCACCTAAAACCTTTTATTGTTCTATAAATTGTTATTCCTTTCTTTATATCTTTCCTTTTTAAGTTATGCAAAATGCACTGAGGAAGAAATGAGAAATTAGGTCAAGAGAGGTAAATAACACTTTAATTATGACACAATATAATTCAAGTATAAATATCAAATCAATATTTCAACTGCATGTAAATACTTTAATCATAGTAATTATAATATCTAAACAACAATCATGGAATAAATAAATCCTACACAGCTCCTATATATCTTTTTTCTCATCATAAATTTATTTCATCACAGGGAGCATAATGTGATATGCTGATACATTTGCTTTGAATTAAGTGTTTTCATTTATTTTGCACTGACTGTTGTCTGCAGCCAGAAACTGAGTAAGAGTGCCAACCAACTAAAGGGCAAACCCCGAATACCATCCAAGGGAGTATTGTTGTGGTTTAAAGATTTTAGAGATTTATTTTAATCTTGAATATCAGAAAGGCATTCTCAGAAGACACAGCATTTAAATGTTGCCTTGAAAACTGACAAGGATTTTCATAAATGAGAAATGTGAAAAAGCATTCAAGGCTGAAAAAGTGAATCAGACACAGACATGGATAAATGGAAGTACAGAGCATGCTGATGGGTCTAAGATTGATTCAAGGAAACTGGAGAAAGTGTAAGGAGGTATGCAATAACACTTAGACAGTTGGCAGCAGGATATAATCATTAAGAGCCAGAAGTTTGGAACATAAAAGAGAAGAAATGGGACTTGTCAGATGTATACAATGAATGTTAATGAAAGTTACATCAAAATACAGAGAAAATACAATTAACAAATTATGAAATTATTTGAATGTTGCTTAAAATTATGTAACTACTGTAGTAATGAAAATTGAATAATACCTAGATAAGACGAGGGAAGGAGTAGGAGGGAGAGACAGAGTAGGAAAGTGTAATAGGAGACTGCTTTTTTGTTACCCGGCCACCCAGACATAAATAATCACACAAAAACTCTAATTACAATATTGTTTGGCCAATGGTTTAGGCATACTCCTAGCTAACTCTTACATCTTAAACTAACACATTTCTATTATTTTATATTTTACTATGAAGCACATGATTTGCTACCACTTGCTTTTTGGTTTGCTACATGACTTCTCCTTGACTCCACCTTCTTTCCTCTTCTAACTTTCTTGGATATCCTGCCTTGCTATATTCTGCCCTGACATAGGTCAAAGCAGTTTCTATATTAACCAATGGTAATAAAACATTCACTGCATAGAGGGGAATTCTATATCAGGGGTGGGGAAAATTATTGGGTTACAAGAGTCAGTGTAGAGATAAAACAAATGCATTTTATTCTCAAGATTTTTTTAAAAAATGTATAAACATGAAACATGGTACAACCATGTGGGCATTGTCAGCTGAATAAGAACCAGCATACCTAAATATATGCTCTATATTTTAATATTCCTGAACTAAAATTTCAAAGCATATTGTCTCTTAACAGAACTTTTAAAATAAGACTGGCCAAGCAGATCCAAGGTATGCTAAATTGTTTTTACATCGCATTGGATTATTAAAAAACATTTAAAAAACTCAAGTTCATGTAACTAAGCACATATAATATGTTCAAGTAACCAACTACATTTGAAAATGTGCCAAACTTTAATAAACTATGATGATCTTTTTAAAATTGTGTTTCTACAAATTTAAATATAATGATCATCATAAGAATTCCTACATAGTTTAAAATTAGCTATAATTTAGAGATATTGTAAAATGGAATGAATCTCAAAGAGCTAAAATAACACTCAGAATGGCAGCCAAGTGAAGAGAAGTCAAAATATAGAAATTCTAACAATACTTTTATATGATCCCAAGAGATATTTGAGGGAAAAGATACTTCATGCTTCAAAGTGATCTCCTAAATATAACCACTCAACCAGAAGTCTCTGAAATGAAAAAAAAAAAGCAGCCTGTGTTCAGAACTCTCAGCTGTGGATTTAGTCATATTGCAGATTGCCCTCGTTCCCTGAAACAGGATATGAAATAGACCTTGGGTTGTCACATTGAACTTCTTTCACTGCCCCTTCAATAATCTTAGGCCTTTTAATGAAAAGTTTCATCCCAATATTGTTGAGATCTTTTAGTTCAAGAAGTAAAGGGATATATTAAAGAAATAACAAACATTTCTCAAATGTTTAGAAAGATATAACCAAATTCTTAAATATTTGATTGTATCACTTGATAAAAGAAGAAAGACATGTATATGGTTTTTTCCATCATTTTTGGCAAGGATACACAGTATACGATATGGTATTACTTTCCTATTCTCTGACATTAAATTAGAGATATTCAAAATTTTGCAACACAGTAGTCTATTCCGATGATATGTGCTTTTAAGTCTCAATATGTAGTCATTCTATTCACTTGGAGTTTAACTACACATGTCAAATTAAGCAATATGCCCTTATAATAAAAGTAAACAATGTGTGTAACAACAGCTATATTGTGATCAATTGCAACTTCTAACTGGTGCAGTGAGTTCTAATTTATAAATTATTTTAAAATAACTTTTCGTCTTACAATGAGAATAGATAATTAGAAGTCATCCACATCTAATATGAAAACAATAAATTTAAATATGGTAGACAAAATACTGGAGTCTAATACCTTAAAAGAGATGGGAAGGCTTTAATGTCCTCTAGAGAAACTGAAGATGAGCTGTGTGAACCAGGCCAACATATCAGGTCATGTTTATTTTGGTATAACAAGGCAATATGTAAAATAAATAGCTAAAAGTAAAAGAAACGTATATAATAGGTGAAAAATAACAGAAAGCACATAAAAATGGGGAACAGTGAGATGTAAGACTAATAAATTGATGAAGCTGCACTGATTTTATTTAAATTTAAAGGAATTTTATATATGTTTTAGGGAGGGAAAACTCTCTAAGTATATTTGATTATCAAAGAAATTTACAAATAAGCAATCAATACCTTCAAAAAACACTTATAATAAAATACCCAGCTATACACTTATAATAAAATACCCAGCTATCTTTGTGCTAACTTCTTTTCCCTATAACATTGTCCACAGAAATAATGCTTAATCATCCTCTAATTATAGATATTTCTGTAGTTGATTCTGTGTAGGTCTTGTGTTTTCTTATAACTGTTTCTGACATAGCTACTTTAGTGATGTTTCTCATACATGATAAGGAGAATGAGGTTTCGCAAGATAAATGAATGTATAGGGGCACAAAGCCACCAGGAAATCATCATTCTAACGCACACTGGTGTGACTTCCTACTCACGTTGCTTCAACTTTATGCCTTTGTCCTGTAGACACGTGATTATCTAAATAGATAAATAGCTTTAAACAATTATTATCAACATCAGAAAATAGGAAGCAGGGAGCCAGCAGAGCAGTTGAGGACTCTTTCCTGTCTTTCAGAGGACTAAGTTCAAGTTCCCACCACACACAAGGTCACTCACAACCATTTGCAATTCCAGTTCCAAGTATCTGATGCCCTCTTCAGACGTCCATGAGTATGCTTGCATGTGGTCCACATTCTCAGCATACATGAAAACAAAATATTCATGTACATCAAATAATATAAAAATATCAAATTTAAAGATAATGAAATAAATGGTTATTTAATTTGATCAATTAGCTGACTTTTTTGCCAAATTAAATTCTCTTAAAAATAATTGGTAATAATGTTAAGTTTCTTTTTTTTGTTTGTTTTTTGTTTTTTTTTGTTGTTTTTTTTTAAATGTTAAGTTTCTTAGACTCTAACTTTTTCATTTAGTGTGACTCATTTGTGTATCACAATGTTAGATGTGATAGGCTTCCTAAGATTTAAAGTATTAAAAACTGATTTTTTTTTCAAGAGATAAAACTATGCTGAGTAAAATTCTGAAGAAAATAAAAAATTGGAAAATATCCTCAAATGGTATGTTTTCTAAAATATAGAGAAAATGTAAACAGTGATAAACAAGGAATAAATTTCCGTAAAATATATAGATTTAGAAAATATTAAAAGTTATTAATATTTTATAAAAACTAAAGAAAGAATACTAGGAAAACAGTTAAGAACAGCAATTTGAGGTCTCGAGGTATGTCTGGTGAACTGTATTTTGAGAAAAATTTTAGAGGAACAGAAATATTAAAAATGTTCTTTGAGAAAATATATGATTCAGGAAGGATTAGAAGGCAGAAGAGCTGAAAGTATCTAAGGGCTAAGGGAGAGTGCTATATTTCTATTTCATTCAAAAGCATTTGAAAATAAAATAAATATTGCATGAGCTAATGTGTAATTTTTTGGAAATGTCTACAAACTACCATTACATTTAGAGGGAAAAAGTGAAGACAGTTTGCTATAAGTAATTCACCATCCTTTGAAAAGACATTTCTTAAGGAAATTTAATATCATGTCATTTTATAAAGAACACAGTGTTATGTCATTTAGGAAAAGTGTATAACCTAAAAGGAGACTTATTTATGAATTGTGATGTATAATTGTTTTAGAATAATGATAGAGAAACTTAATTTAATACTAAAGTATGAATAGTTCTTCATAACTAATTGCTGTTCCTATAACTTAAAAAAGTAAAATTATTTGACTCATAATTTTAAATACTCTTTTAAAGTTTTCAATTATGTTTCTTCTCAACATAAATATTTATGTTTTACCACACTTTCTTAATTTGATAATGTTGGAAATTAGAGAGCATGCAACATAGTTTATGTAATTTCAGGACAAGGAAAAGAATGAAAAATACAAGGTGTTTTCTATACCATTAGATTTTGGATAGAAAAAAGGGAAAGATTTAACACTGCCCTGTAACTTCCTGTGTAGGCTTTCTTTATGGTTTAGTTGTCAATTGCCATAACTCACTTCAGATAATTCCTCTTTGTGGTATCACAGTCCCCAACATAATGTGGTTTCTAGATTGGCCATATATAGTTTTCTTGCATTCCCAGGTAAGTCCTCTTACAGTGGTTTGCGCACAGCTGCCAGTGTCTAGGAGCACTAGCATCTTGCCTCCTGGACTATGATATTTAATAGGCAGGTTTATACATGATAAACACTGTTCAATTCATATTATATTAGGCAGAAATAAATTGCATAGATAGATGTATTCACTACCAAAAGGGAAGAGAAATAACTTGCTTAGGACAAAAGAATCTTGCCTACCTTTTTGTTGGCTATCAAACTCAGACACTTGTTCATGCTAGACACCACTCTACCCCTGTGTTGTATGCTCAGTCTCCAAACTATAATGCTTTTGAGGACAAATTAATAATCAGGGCCACAAATGCATGTTGGTTAAAATATAAGAGACTTAGAAGGCTATATGGAGTCCTGTAAGTAGAAATGTTTCCAATTATGACTTTTCTCTTTTGATTACTAATGTCATTCCCCACTTTCTTGGCCCATATTATTTCTAGTTTTCCTCCTAATTCAGTTAAAAAACCTCTACCATCCCTTATATTAACTGCCCACACTCTACATGAAAGATCTTACTATTTTTCAATTGTTTTCATATTAATATTTTCTCAAAAAGGTAGTCGTGATATATTTCACACAGGTATTGCTAATTTCCATGTACTTTACATAAATTCCATACTGAAAATTTGCAGTAGTGTAGGTTTTTCTTGACTTTGCTCTGAGCACCAGAAACAATGCAGATTATTTTATATCTACTCTGGAATGATCGCATTTCAGGCTTAAAAAAGAAAACAAAAGAACATATTTAATCTAAATATAGTATTTGTTTTACAGGACCTTTGTTTAGCATTTTGATCCTTATACATTCTTAGAATAGCAGTATTTATGATTTTCACTAATGTCTGTCTTTTTCATTTTGCTACAAAATATTTTTTATTTGTGAGTTCTTTATAATCAAATTTTAATTAAAAAGTAAAATATTTTCAGACTTCTCATTTTTCCAAAGGAACTCACGGGAACATTTAAAAGATTTTCAGTATTAAAATATCTGGGCATTAATCATACTCATGATCAACATTAGCAACAACAGGATACTGATACAGTATAAAAGCTTTGTGGAACATTACATAATAGAGTGGTTAGTCCCATAACCTGTGTGTCTGCAGGCAAGAAAATAAAGGTGATGATCATATTGCAATGAATGTCAAAATGTGACACTGAAACTTCAGTAGTTATTTGGTCCTGTAGTGCATGAAACTATGTCACAGACATCCTTGGATGTCAAGGAGGGAGATACAGTTCATTCACCTCAGAAATGAGCAAATGGTGGCCCTTAGAAAACAGGATTTTTTCTCAAGGTTATCCTAGTTCATCTTCAATACAGGAAGTTTGGCTTTAGTTTTTCTCTTAATTGTTATTGTTATTCTGATATATAGGCAATGAATTTGAACAGAAACAAAGTCCTGCTGACTACAGAGAGATGTATTTCACAGTAGAAGTAAGAAGAGGTTGTGATTGTGCACAGAAGGTATAAAGAAAGTGAATATAAATGGCCTCACTGACTCACCCACCCAAGATCAATAAGTTTTCATAGAATCTGACAACACAGTGATAGAAAGCTTAAGATACCTGCAGGTCAGCAAAGCTCCAACACCCATAGCATTTCTTGCCAAAAACACATCAATGGTGATATGCTACCTGCTTGTAACTTATGAAAAATTACTGAAGCTTATGCCAAATACATTTCAAATTTACCACTTGAAGTTTTCTCACATATTCAAAACAAAGGAACAAAGAACTTAACATTAAAAGTTAGTTTTTTGTGAGGTTTTGGTTGCACTGACATGCTAAACTATTTATATAGCTTTTTTTAAATCTTCTACTAGACTTTTTTTGTCTTTTTTATTGTTAAAAGAATAATTTACGTTTACTCCCCTTGTCCCAGGCCCTCCCGCTCCCTCACTACCCCAACACCCTCCCCCTGCTTCCTTGAGATGAGGCATGATACCCTGCTCTGTGTAAAGCCCAAGGCGCTCCCCCCTCCATCTCGGTCTAAGAAGGTGTGCATCCATATAGAATAGGTTCCCAAAAGGCCAATACATGCAGAAGAGATAGGTCCCTGTGCCATTATCATTGGCTTATCAGTCAGTCCCCAATGGCAGCCACATTCAGAGATTCCGGGTTGGTCATATGTTCCTTCAGTCCTGGTCCAGCTGGATTTGATGAGCTCCCGATAGATCAAGGACACTGTCTCAGTTGGTGGGCCAGTCCCTCACGGTCAGTCCTGACTTCCTTGCTCCTCTTCTCCCTCCTTCTGCTCTTCCACTTGGACCTTGGTAGCTCAATCCCTTGCTCTGATGTGAATGTGGGTCTCTGGCTCTATCTCCATCCATCATGCGAAATTTCTATGGTGACGATCAAGATATAGCTTTTTACCATTAATTTTTCTTCCCTCTCAGCAGTCCCTAGTCTGTGGATCATCTTTGGAATTACAATATCATGCAACCTATGCAAGATATTAAATTGGAAAAAATGTATGAATTTGGATTTACTTACAATTGTCCCAAACTCAACCATTCGCTGGTGAAACACACTTTTCTGCCATTCATCTGCCTGTCCCCAGAGCTTTCATCCCTGCCCATATACAGCCTTCGTTTTTATTTCACAATAGAAAGTGAGACCATTATGTTGATAGTGCTTGAAGTTCTTAAACTATTCCGAAGTTCACAGCAGATTCCATGTCCCTTCCCTTTTTCTAGCCTTTGGAAAAATGTTGGTGAACTCGTCCTTTGTGAGCCATGCATGGGGTCTGTGTCTACGTCCAATTTTCTTCATTCCACTCCCTCTATATTTTCAATCTTGATCATCTATTAGTCATAGGTGCCCATTCTTAACAAAACCAGATGGTATGAAAACATGTTCAAATATTGCCATTTTAGAAAACAACACATTTTAAAAGCAAATGTACATTCACTTCCGTTGCTGCCCATGTGCATGATATGTTTCAAATTTTTGTCTGTTTTATTCATACACCATTAGATTTCTACATAGCTCTTTCTTCTTTGAATCACTTTTGGTGTGAATGGACAGACTGTCATCCCTCTGATCCCTTATACAATATCTAAAATGTTGTATAATTACAGGCTTGATGCTGTATGACTGTCAGCAATAACATAACAAAATATCCCAATAATTAATTTTCAGGATGCAATAAGTCACCCCATTCATATTAATTATCCCTTAAATAGTAGATGATGTAACTTGAAATTTTTCAAAAGTACCAAAAATATTAAATTATTTGCCTAAAACTAATTTTAGTTCTAAAGTTTTAATGGGTGTATCAATTCAAAGTTTTGCTACATTAATAGTTTATTTGAATTTTAAATTAGACATAGATGTCTGGATAGTGCACCAAATACTGTAGATGTATTTATTTAAAGACTGCATAGATGATGCAACTCTTTCATATGCATGATTTAGCCCATGACAGTCTGATAATAACAAACTACAAAGAGTAATATTTTCTTACAAAATACAAAATACAATAATTTTTGGTAAATTCTAAAATAACTATTACTATTATAATGGCTATCATAACAGGAATGATAATAGACTAGTAATTATTCCCCTTGAATGGTCAAGAAACATAGAAGAGTAATAAAGATTTTTGTTTGTTTGTTTGCTTGCTTTTTGAGACAGGGTTTCTCTGTGTAACTTTGGAGCCTATCCTGTCAATTGGTCTGTAGATCAGTCTGGCTTTGAACTCAGAGAGATCCACCTGCCTCTCCCTCCCATATGCATGACCCACCAATGCCCAGCAATTTTTTTTGGAACATAGTTGAGGTACTTAGTGTTCAAATGTGAGAAAAGAGGTGTCCATATAAAACCATAACAGTTTTAAAAGAATAAAAACAAAAAATTCTAGCTAGTATAATTACACTGAAGATAATATGGTTGACTCTAGTTTGGGCTATTATGAATTATTATAGCTGAGGAAATAACAAATGACAATTTTTAACATATAATAAATTTTTTTAGAGCAGAGACATGGCAAAAAGTATGCAGAATGATTCCTGATCTTTTTTTTAAAAAAAAAAAAAACTTTTACAGATTTGCATTAAGGCTGGTTGTTTAACAGTTCTGTGTGGCTGAGTGTTATAACTCATGTCACTGAGATTACACAAGGAAGCAAGACCAGTGTGACAAGTATGACAGAGTCACAAGACAGCTGGATAATTACTGCTCATGAAGAGCCTTCAGCAACATGTACGATAGTGCAAGAGACATTTCCTTCACCACTTCAAGGTGTGAGTGCTAGTGATAAACACCAAACTCAAAAAGAAAAAAAAAGTCACCTAGAGTCACACAACCTGAATTCCTACTATAATAAATAAATTGTTTTTTGGAAGAGATCCAAGGTACTATCACAAATGTTTCCATTTGACACACAGAAAGGAACTGTAAAGAGTAAATAAACAAATGCAACTGATTGTGCTCATGACTACTAGTAGGTAGTGTGCAATTGAAATCATTCTTGACTTGTTCCAGGTTTTTAAAAAAAAAAAACTGAAAAAGTATATATATATATATATATATATATATATTTAAGGCCAATGATATGGATTAGCATTTGCTGCTTTGCTTGACAACTGTAATTAGATTCCCAAGTCCCATATGTTGGAAGGAGACAAATAATTTCCATGAGTTGTCCTCTGATCTTCATATGTGTGTCTCTACATATTAATTAAATGTAATGTTTATTAAAAGCACAACAAAATATTGTACATTTAGAAAAGGTTTTAAAGATAGTCAAATATTTTTTTCTTTATTGCAATACATTTTAAACTTTTAATATTGCAAGAAAGGAAGATCTTTATATAAGCTCTATACTTATGCAAACTCTGTGATGCTTCAAACCAGATGATAACATGAACGGAAAGAACTCTTGTTAAAGAAAGGGACTACAAATGAGATGTAAATCAATACGGCAGTTTTGTAATCATGCTTTGCTTCAATATTTGTGAATGTGATTTCATATGTATCTTGAATTGTAAAGAATCTATGTTCCAGATCCTAGTGACTCATGTGGCATTGAACAAAGATAATTTCCTGAGTAGTACGAGCAGTAAAATAAGAAGTTATAACTAAAAATTATAATCTTTCATGTGCGGGAAGATAGTTCAGCCTTTAGGATGCCTACCAACCAGAACTCATATACATGTTTATTGGGTGTGGTGGTCTCTTGTAAATCCAGCCTTAGAAGGTAGAAACTTTACCAGCAGAATATGTTGACTAACGATGTTTATACCAGTGTATTAGAGTTTGCCTTAGAAACCCTATCTAAAAATGAACAAACTGGGAGAGCAGAATGCAAACCTTCATGGGTATGTGACTTCATGAACACATGCATGCATGTTATACACAAGAAACACAGAAAAAGAAAGAACACGTATAGTTCTTCATTCTGTCTCTTCTATTGGTAACACTTATTTTGGGGAAAAATTACAACATTTATTCAATAGGGTGAGACAAAATTTTTTTTAAATAATGTTTACTTTACTAGCCTAACATTTCTTAGACCCTGTGTTTGATCCACAGAGCTGTAAAGAAGTAACAATAATGAATTTTAGTGATAGTAATGATTAAATCATTTAAAATATCATTTACTAAATTTTAAGTAATAAATGCCAAAGTTATGAAATAAGACATGAAAAACTTTTGTGAGTACAAGAGAAATGGGTAGATAGTATTTTGACATAATTTAATAAAATAAATGTCTTCTGAAAACTTAGGGATGGAAAATGTGGACAGAAACAATCACAACAAAATAAAAAATAAAACAGGCAATATATTAAAGTTAGTAAGATAGCTCAGGTGAGTCTAATGCCCTGTAATAAAAAGGTGGGGCTGATGTCATTCTGTCCTCCTGGTGATTTTTTTACATCAAAATTAGAAGCCGAAGTAGGAAAACAATGTGCAATCTTAAACTGGCTAGCCTTGAATATATAGTGTGGTGAGGAAGGGGCGGGGGAAGAAAACTTGGGTGGTGTCATATGACGATACACACACACACACACACACCTCACACTAAAAATTAATTTATAAAAATTATAAAATCAGGACAGACACAGTATATAATAATTTAAGGAAAAATAAGTTCCAGAGAAATGCAGCAATTAACAAATTTAATATCTTATAATTATTTTTTCTTAATTTCATTTTTAATTTAGTTATTGATATTTTATTTTTATATACAAAGCATTCTAATTTTTTCACCTTCCACCACCCCTTAACTCTCTTTTACTCCAGAAAGTTTTCCTTTCCATTTAAAACTTCTTTCTAACATTCATATCTTTTATTTTTGTTCTTGTTTTAAGACCCATTTTAGTTAACCATGGCCATCAGGGTGGTCATTGGTCTGCAAGCATGATTTGGAGCTTTGTGAGCTCAACAAATGGGAATAGTACTGAAAATAATGATTCCCTCTTCCTTAGGATATAGAAAAATCAGAAAGTTGTCCTGATAGGGTTAGGACGCCATGAGTTCTTGCCCTTTCCTGACTAGTTGCTGACATAATCACCGTTACATTCATCTAGTGTGGAAAACACAGCTCCTGGAAGTTCCTGACTACCACTACCACAACTATGCCATTCCCAGACATGACATTCCATATCTCCTTCCCATATCTTCTTTCCTCTTTTTGCTCCCGTATCCATAATGTATCATAGCAGGATTTCTCACCCTGTGGGCTGAGACCCCCTTGGGGTAAGAATATTACAGTTATGAAGTAGTAACAAAATTTTAAGGTTGGGAGTCACCACAACACAGGAACTATTTTAAAGTATTTCAAAAGTAGGAAGATTGAGAAGCATTGGCTTAGAGGGAATAATATAAATATCTTGTTTCACTGAGTACTCAGCTTAATCTCAACATCTTTTGCAACTGTCAGTCTCTGGATTCACAACCATTCACAGCAGAAAGAGGCTTCTTTGATTAAGACTGGGAGTAAAATATGTCTACACAAACATCAATATTCTGAAGGCCATTTTTTTAACTGTCACCTTAATTAAACAACATAAATAAGTCCTCTACTACAACTTATGAACTTCCACATCTGTGATATTTTACCAAGATTTGCAGTATCTGCAATGAGTTCCTTCTTGAGGAATCAGTCTCAAACCCAGTTTTAAAGTCATCCCCCTCTAATAGGCCAATGTAGCAAAGTGCACGTACCTTGCCTGGCATGCTGGTATTGAAACGAACGGGGTTCATAGCTGGGTAACAATACTGGTGCCTTTCTTTCCTGACAGCCTGCACAGCACAGTCTAATAATATGAAATTTTGCCTACAGGGAAGAGTTTTCTAGCTCAGTCACACTGGAAACTCTAACCTTCGGCAGAAGCTGCTGTAAACAAATTTTAAAGGAATAAACCTATACCAATATGTGCAAAATTCAGGATAATTGTTTCAAATTATATAGAAAATAATATTCTACTAGTCTCAGTAGTAATAATCTATTCAATTCTGTCTCTTTCTCTTCATCTTTACTCCTTTGTTCTTTTCACCACTTAAATGACATTAAATAGAAAAATACCTACAAGGAACACAGACTTGAACATAAGTTTTAATTATTCACAGAAAATTCTATTGATCATGTGTATTTTCTTTCTACAATATGAACTATTTCCGCTCACTCTTCTGCATGAAATAAATTGTTTAAAGCTCTAGGTTGGGCATTATTTCTTTCAAGTCCATGTTAATGTAGCAGATTGTGCTTACCATATGTATCCAAATAAAAGGTGAAGACACCTGCTACCCTGAATACAGGAAGAGGTTGAGGGCCTCCCTATAACAGGTGAGAGCCATAAAAATTTTTATTGGTAAAGTCACTGACAATTCTAGCCAATGGAAAGTATCAGAATCCTCACTGTATTGTTGACTAACTGATAAGTAAAGTAATTCTTCACAGTAGCACTGCACTAAGAAGAGAATTTGTATTATCTTCCAGTGAAGTCACTGGGTTGAACCAGAGCTTACATGAGTAAGGGATCTATTTTGCAAATAGAAAAGTGCTCCGGTGGGACTGAACTTCTGCCCGTTTCAATCTGTGAGCAGGCACAGGCACTCCACTGTACTCACTCAGCAGGTAGCTAATCAGTGGGTGGTGTAACATGGATGAAAACAAAGTATGTTCTCGTCCATAACACAAACATCATGGAGCCTGTCCTCCAAGAGTACATGAACAGGCAGGTTTAGAGTTATACTTGCTAAAGATCTGTGGCTATCAAGCATGTGATTCATGCCACTTCAAAAAGCAATAACCAAAGCCACTGGTCTTACTTAGCAAATAAATGCATTACTTTCTCTGCTGCTTGACCATGAGACTGATTTTGAGCAAGAACTTTGACTGTTGCACTTACTCCTGCTGTAATACTCAAGCACACAGCCTAGGAAGTTTGAGAAATCCTTTGCAAATATCCAAACATACTGCGTTTTTCTTTACTACTCTGCGATTTTCGGTTAAGCAGACTTTTGTTTGACTCCTGCTCTTATATACTGCTATTATGACCTGGAAGGAACTACAGATAAGAATCACAGTAAACTAGTTTCTTCTGGATCTGTAAAGAACTTTTAAAATTAAAGCCAGGCGGTGGTGCCATAAGCTTTTAATCCCAGCACTCAGGAGGCAGAGGCAGGCAGATCTTTGTGAGTTCGAGACCAGCCTGGTCTACAAGAGCTAGTTTCAGCGCAGGCTCCAAAGGTACAGAGAAACCCTCTCTTGAAAAAAAAAATTTTAAAAATTAAAAATTTAAAAAAATTAAGAAAATCCTACTGTAAAGTAGGTTTTTCCCTATTATAGTTATGAACTGCTTTGTGTGTGACTATATATTGAAGAATTAATATAAGGAAATCTGTGACTACTGTCACAGTCTCACATACCCAGAGCTAGTACCTGTCTGACGTCCAATTACTAGGCAAGAATGTCCATAACAGCAGTAGGTATAAACATCATAGCCAACCTCCAGGTCCCAGCCTTAGACTGTTCCCTGAATATTTCTGATCGGATTGGATGGTGGATGAGGAGTCACTATGATCATTGCTTCTGTATCCACATGTGATGCACATGTAAAGCAAATTTATGATCGAAGAGGTGTGAAACACTTTATGATCAAAGACATAGATTCTTTCCACAGGTCAATACAAGCAAAAGACTCAATGTCAATTGTAGCTGAAGAAAAACTTGTAACACAAGAGGGTCTTCCAGTTGCATTATATAAGTGACTGCAGAGAGTTCTCTGTATCCTTTCTTGACTATGCCACACTTTCCCAGACCCGTAACGGGTAACACTCTGGCTTGATCAAAGAAACAGTTCTGTTACTCAGCTTTTCAGTGTTATGTGAAGTATCAAAAGTTATCAGAAAAAGCAAAAATAATTACAGGGAAAATAAACTTTTCAGAAAAGTATACTTGTTATGAATTTAAAAAATGTGACAAAGCCATGAACAAAAGAGACTTAGTAATAAGACCAACCGGTAAAAGCAACAGAACTACCCAGTCAAACAGATAAAAAGGTTACATTGTAGAATATGAGAAAAAAGCAAAAAGCAAACAAACAAAACCCCAATATATTACTTCCCAATACTGAAACTCCTTAGTGGAGGATTATAAAGAATTTGAAATGGATAAAATAGCTGATAAATAATTCAACAGTGATTCTTAAAAACTCCAATGAATTACAAGGAAATGCAGCTAAACCCCTACATATACTCATGTAGTTTATGTTGGATATAAACTGGAAATTCATTGGGGAAAATATTTTGAAAGCAACCCAAGCTAAACCAGCTTTATGTAAATGAACAACTCAAATAAAGTGCTCAGGAAGTCAAATAACAATTTTTCCT
>JAQHUG010000164.1:790436-802224 GCA_028555095.1 Dicrostonyx torquatus
TGGAAAGTAAAATCAAGCTCTAAACTATGATCAACAGAAAAGATTCTTTCTACAATGCAGTATCATTCATCAATGATTTCTAGAAAAGTTAGGTAAAACTGAATGCTTTTTTTTTCCAGAAGAGAGAATGTAAGACATTTATTTGAGCCAGAATTAACATTAAAATGTGACTAGAAATTTGTGTTGTTTGCAGATGAAATGGGATAAGGAAGACTAAAACTATGACCACAGTAGGAAGAATTGTGGCACCATCATGTCAGTTTACAGTTATTGGTCCTTATGGTACAGTAGTCAGGTATGTGAGTACGTGTAACTGATCAAGCTTAATTCAATACTATATGAACATATTCAGATATTAAACTGTGTTTTAGTGTCCAAAATCTTTAGTGGAAAGCCACATGTTTTTAAGCCATAGGTCTCCAGATAATAGAGTAAGCAGGACCCTGAAATACACCTGCCAATATTCTTTTGTTTCCCTCATTGTTTGAGAGAACTTGTGTTGGTGTTATTTAAAGGCCAACCTTCTGGATTTAGATCAGTTACCTAACAAAATGAAAATAGAAAGATGATGCTCTTAATAAATAAAAAATACTTTTTTGTCTTAGAGGATTTATATCGTGTATGTGTGCATATTTGTAGGGATATCTTAGTTTTAGATTTCTATTAATTATAACTTTTCAATATTTCTTCCTCCAATGTTATGATTTTATATTATGAATGTAGTTCTTTTCGTACATGTTTGTTTGCTATGTGTGTGCCTGGTCACTCTGGAGGTCAGATAAAGGTATCAGTTTCCTGAAATAGGAGTAACAGGTTACTGTGAGCAATTGGGTGGGTACTGGGAATTGAACCTGGATCTTCTGTAGCACCAGTTGGTGTTTTAAACCACTGAGTCATCTTTTAGTCCTTGAAATTTCAAAATTTTAGCCACACTTCATTTTGTTTCTTTAGTAAAATATTTACCAACATGAAATTTGGAGAGGAAAGAGTTTCTTTAGCTCAAAGTTCTGGGTCACTCTCCATCACTGAGGGAAGCCACAGTAAGAACTCAAGTGGGAACTAAAACAGAAACCATGGGGAACATGTTTTCCCACTGGCTGGCTTTCTGACCTAGCTTTCTCATACTGATATCGCCTTTCTGCCTTGAGATGGAACTGCCATTGTAGATTGACTCCTCCCTTATCAATCAAGGATTAGTCGGTCAGTCACAAAAACCTTCATCTGAGACTCCCATTTTATGTAGCTCTCAGTTGTGTCAGGTTCACAACTTCACCTAACTAGGACACATACCAAGCAGAATAATATATCTACAAACACTATCAATATATAAAAAAATGAATTTACAATTACCACCTACAATATGAAGATATTTATAACCTCTGTTCCAGTTAATTTTAGAAATGTTTAACTTCACTGGAGACTAAGACAGGAGGCTCATGGTAAGTTAGATACCAGCCTGGTCTACTTAAGTAGAAAGTTTTGCAGGCCAGCCATGACTACAATGTGGAATGTTTATTTAAGAAAAAAAAAAGAGGTTATATTCAAAGAAGAAATTATAGATAGAAGAATTATTTTATTCTACTTTAGCTCATCTCTTTAGTGAGTAGAAATTTGTTATGGAAACTTTATTCTTCAGTGCTGAGATATGATTTTATGAACTGTCTCAACACTTAACAATGGAAGTTCTTTATGCTACTCTAACACAGCAATTCTGATCTTCCAGCCTTATCTGGCATGGGTCTCACTACCTTCACCACATTATAGAGGAAAACCTTTTTAAACACCTGTTTGTAAGATAAAAGAGGACCATTGTTTCTTTAGATTAATTGATTAATTATAATGAAATATTTTTATCTCTTTAATATATATATATATATATATAAAAACACAAGCAAGTATATATTTAAGTTTGATAATTTCAAGTATTCTCTCAAACATTTTCTGGGACATCTTGCTTCTGTGGCAGACACAGTGGTTTATTAGAAATGATGTGTTATCTTTGCTGCTCAGGCACAGCAGAAATGATACTTTGCATTTATTAAATATTCCAATTAAAGTAATATATGTAGACCCACAAAAGAGAAGATTTTTCTTTAAAATATATTCCATATTTTACATACTACTACACTTTTCATAATGAGGTACATGTTTTAATAGGCTTGGAAAAAGTCTAGCATTGTAAGAATAAAATTCCGTATAATTAGTTATAGAAATTCATAAAATAAAAAGCCAAAGGTTAATATCTTTTAGTATTCTTCAGCACGATTAAAATATAGTCAGAATAATGCTCTCTGCCAGAATTTTATTACCAGCGCTTCCTTAATCAGCGGCTCTGTAAAACCAAGGCATTCATAAGATTCATGATGCTAGAGTTCTGTCTGAGTGTCAGTGACAGTTGGCCTCAGTTAAAATTGACCGTCCTGCTGCAGAGAACAATCATGGGGATCGACTGACAATTATAAGCAGATTTTAAGCAGCTACAACTGTACTTTTTCAGAAACTATAGTCTATGTAAACGCAGAGATCAAGTAAGTAATGGCAATATTCCCTAATATAGGGCACAACTCCAACACCAAGGCTCACAGAAAAGCAGAGAGAAAGGTATTGAGAACCAGAGAAACAGGATGAGTGTGTGTGTGTGTGTGTGTGTGTGTGTGTGTGTGTATGTGTGTGTGTGTGTGATTTCATGTGATTACATGTCAGGGAAGCTTCTCTATATTTCTCAATAATATGTCTGTCTTATACAACACATAAACAACAGTCAGGCTATCATGTAAGTGGGGAGACAATGACCTAAAGGTAGTTAGGGAATGCCCATTTTTTTAATAGCCACTGATATTACTTCAGTTTATTGGGAATCAACCTTGTCTTTTTATTAGCTTGTAGAAAATACCTATTTCCTTTTTTGGCCTTCTTTTATATGTGCTCAGTGCTGTCTGAAAAAAATCTAATTTCTTTAACACATGAGTAGATAATCCAGTATTTGAATATTCCTCACTTCACTGTCACCTTGAGATCTGGCAATCTCTATGACCTTGACTTCCCAGTGTGGCTAACCAATGCCTTAAATTTCTCATAATGGGCTTTGTAATTTGTTATTACTAATTTAGATTTTTAAGTTATTTGTCTTTTCTACATTTTTCCCCTTAATGGTATAGTTTGAGGAAACTTAGCAAAGTTGTTAATTTATTTTTCTACATTGAAGAATTAATGAGAGTGGCAAATGTTGCTGGTAAACATCCTACAATACATAAATCAACATGAAGATTCTGAATTATTTAGCACCAAATACCACACTCCAGAGAAAATAAAACAGGAATGATGTCTTTCTTTGTTTAAAACAAGAATAGTTTCTTCAATGACTAAATATTTTTGTACCTCGCAAAATGGCTAACATGTTTAAGAAATACATATTCACTAATATATGTGAAGATATGGTCCTTTAATATAAAAATAAAATATACAGTAGGCATATTGATGAAATTTTGAAATTTTATTTTCATGATCAATTTGAGCAAGCAATATTTTTTTTCCTTGGATGCCTGCTACTCTTGTGCATCACTAATATTTCACTAGATTGCTAAGACAGTTCAGCTACTCAAAAAATACGTTGAGTCTGCTTCTCTGTCTCCCTTTCCATCTTTCTTTCTCTGACTGTATCTTTCTCTGTTTCTGTCTCTGTGCCTCTCTGTTGTTCCATCTCTTACACACACACACACACACACACACACACAAACACACACACACAAACACACACACACACACACACACACACACACATCCAACATCACTTATATAAAACCCTCCAGGTGATATTATCCTATTTAGATTTTTGTATATTTTGAATCTTTACTTATTTTTAATGTACAGTGAGGAATCACTAACAATCTCAGTCATCCTCTTTCCTCTGTTTACAATTCTACATTTTCATTTTAGGTTATGGCCAAAGAGGAAACTTCACAACTGTATCAGGGGAAATATATTAGGGGTATGATTAGTATATTTCCTGAGGAAATTCATCAAATTCATCGAATTTTTTTAAAACTGAGCTTCTAAAGGTCTTAGAAGCCAGAGATGAGGTACATAAGATTTTTTAAATGACATCTCCCTAGCTCCTGATTTAAAGGAAAAAAGAATGGAAACTCCATATTTAGTATTTCTTCAAATTTTACTTAGTGGTTAAAATAGTGATTTTATTTTGTGATATTTTCCTTTTCATTAAATATGTATATGAATATAATAATGTTGGTGTGTTAGTTAATTCTTCTTATGAATTTACAAAATGGAGAGTTGTAGGTGTCCTTGGATGTGCAGACATTAGCAATGTGTTCCTCCGTTCTAACAGACCAAGTAGTAATTGCAAACCTAGCTACTCTCTTCTCACTACACAAAAATCTGAGAAAATATACAAAAAACTTTATTACTTAGAAAAGTAAACTCTTGCATGAATTGCATATTTTAAAAGTGTAAAAATTATGACATTTTTCTTTTTTTTTGTTTTCCAACACATAAATGTGGTCTAAGAATAAATACACTTGGTTTTAATACTCATTCTTTTTATAGATTACATGTGTTTAACACATTCAAAATAATTATTAACAACTAGAAATAGGTATTCATACTTTCTAGTGTGCTGTCCTTCAAAGGTCATTGAAACACTCTAATTAAATTACTAATACTTCCAGTAATTAGGGCAACTGAATAATTATTATCCAAGCTGGTGGAGTTTTGATAGTGACAGTAGCCATTGTTATAATTTATACTAGCACATACTTACAAACTGAACCATCCCTGCAAATGAAGACATGTGAAGGCTGTATCGCCAATCTATTATGGAGGCAGCCAAGTGTCTGAGAAAATACTTAAATATAATGAACTTAAAACAAGATATCTATATTTTGTGAAAATTCTTGAACCCAAGAATGAGTTAAATGAGCTTTATTTTAAATTGGTGTATATTGCTTATGAGTTATGGACATTGGCTTTTCAAAGTTATGGATTTCTTTAAGAATAATATTTGGCATATGTAACAAGAAGTGACCACATGAACATTTTAATTATAAAAATGTCAATCAATGGCATTTTCAGAAACTGAACTCATCACGTCATTAATTGAAAATTGTGATTTAGATTTCAACCTCTCCTACTGGTTTCATAACTGCTTTCAAAAGAGTTCAAAATATAAAGAAATAAACAGGAAATAAACAAACAGTCCTATCTAGCAAACCCAGACACACATGCACATGCACACACATACACGCCCTAACTAGGGGAGCAAAAGTACAAGTGCACTAAGTTTGATTATGAAGTCCGGAAAAGTGTTCTTGAGGTTTTGTCTAATATTTATGTTCTTTATATTATGAAAGTTTTTTAAAAACATTTAGTTTCAGTGAAAATATTAACACAATTATGATAATGTTTGGAAAAATGGAAATGATTAACCTTGACTGAGAAAATAAGCATCATGTTCTATTTCTTGCAAAAATACTATTTAGATCTAAACAAATACTCTAAATTTAACAGAAAAGGTTCAATTTGTAATTTTATATTTCTTCTTTTGTGAACAGAAAGATAAATTCCACTTGAGGGAAGGAAATTGCATGAGATAAACAGTAAGAATATTTGATAACCCTAATTTTTTCAGGACTGATGTTTGATATTTAGGGAGAAAAAGACCAGCACTTGGAGAAAGCATGAGTCATATATATAGACCTTGGTAGGTAGCAATTTCATCTATGTCCTTAGGGTAAGGCAATTATGTAAAGTATATTATATAAGTGAACACAGCTGAGCCCAAAGATACAAACATTACAATATTCAAATTTCAAAGGAAAGAAAAATAAGCAAGAAAAATAATAAAGAATGTGTTCTTGATGAGTTTTTAATAATATGTTCCAGAGTGGGAGAGGCTAAGGGGGACAATGGATAGTTACATGAAAGAAGGAGGGATTGCGTCATCATAAATGCAAAATAGTGCTTAAGAGCATGGAAAGTCACAGGGGCTTTATTACATTTAGAAAACTGATGAGGTTTCAACTTAACTAAACTTTCTCAGGCATCAGCAAAGAATGCTTCCAAAGAATTGAGAGTTCTGACAAGTTTTTATAAGATTATGAAAAACAGATTTGACACAAGATTTCCAGTGCTATTTTAAAGGTAAGGGATAAGTTTTAAAAGTCATCTACCTGACAGTCAACAAGTGTCTTGTGAGACTACTACATCTGCACACTATAGTGACAGAACAGAAGCATCAGTGAACAGCCTCTTCCCAGAGAGCACTTCATCTCTGTTGAGAATAAGAGTGCCAATGAAAATTGGCAATATTCATAATGCAAAGAGAAAAAATATACTGTTCTGTTTTCCCCACCTATCTAAGTCCTGCCCTATCAAAAGACCAAGGCAGTCTCTTTATTTAACCAATGAAAGCAACAGAAATACAGAAGGACTTCCTACACCAATATACTAAAGAGAGATGAGAGCGCCTGAAGAAAGGGGATTAAAAATGGATTATTTTTTTGGTTTGGAGATAAGCCTGAATATCTCTTTCTGAGAAAGCTGTAGTTAATAAGTATGAAGAAAGAAAGTTAAGAGTGTGTCTTAGTAAATAGGGTTGACGTCATTCCCTTTGATGATTTAAATGCTCTATTTAGCAGAATATGGTGTTCTTGCACATGTGTTCATTCAACTTTACATAGATAAATATAAGCTATTCATCAAACGCTGATGCCTAAGGACCTACGCTGATTTCTTCCCTGTCTTCTGCTGTTTGCTCAGGTAAATGGTTTCAGTGGGTGTCTCCATCATGGTCTTGACCTCTTTGCTCATTGGTTCTATGGTAACATTTTAGATATTCATCAGTCTTACTACAGGGCAAGGCCAGTTCTGACACCCTTTCTACTATTGTTTAGGGTCTTAGCTGGAGTCATCCTTGTTGATTCTTGCAAATATCTCCAGTGCTATGTTTCTTGTCAGTCCCATATTGGCTCACTCAATATATCTCTTTCATTGCTTTCATCAATGTTTTTCCCCTATCTCTACCATTCTGTTCCCTCAAGTTACCCTTTCTCCCTTCATTATCCTTCCTCTTCTCCTTTCACCCCTCCCTTCTCCCTTCCCCCACTCCCATGCTCCCAATTTTATCAGGTGATCTTGTCTATTTCCTTTTTCCATTTGGATATTTTTTTTTAGGGTTCACCTTGAACACAGGAGACCACTTCCTAAATATAACACGGGTAACACATACACTGAGAGCAGCAAATAAATGGGACCTCCTGAAACTGAGAAGCTTATGTAAAGCAAAAGACAAGGTCAATAAGACAAAAAGGCAGCTTACTGAATGGGAAAAGATCTTCAACAACCCCACATCACAAAGAGAACTGATCTCTAAAATATATAAAGAACTGAAGCAATTAAACATCAAAATTCCAAAATAATCCAATTAAAAATGGGTTATTGAACTGAACAGAAAATTATCACAGAAGAATCTCAGGTGGTCGAAAGACACTTAAGGAAATGTTCAATATTCTTAGCCATCAGGGAAATGCAAATCAAAACAATTCTGGGATACCACCTTATACCAGTCAGAATGGCTAAGATCAAAATTACCAATGATAGCTTATACTGGAGAGGATGTGGAGTTAAGAAAACACTCCTCCATTTCTGATGGGAATGTAAACTTGTACAAACATTTTGGAAACTAGCATGGCAGTTTATCATACAATTGGGAATCAACTTTCGTCAGTACCCAGCAATACCACTCTTGAATATATATCCAAAAGATGGTCAATCATACTACAAGGACATTTGTTCAACTCTGTTCATAGCAGCATTATTTGCAATAGCCAGAACCCGGAAACAACCTAGATGCCCCTCAATTAAAGAATGGATAAAGTAAATGTGGCATATTTTTATATTGGAGTACTACTCACTGGAAAACGAAACAAAACCAAAAAATACAATGATATCTTGAAATTTGCATGAAAACGGATGGAATTAGAAAAAAAACCATCCTAAGTGAGGTAACCCAGACCCAGAAAGATGAACAAGGTATGTACTCACTCATATGTAGGTACTAGCTGTAAAGCAATGGATATTAAGCCTATAGTTCATGATCCTAAAGAAGTTAAATCAGTATTGTTTTCATTGAGAAGTGGGATAATAGGTTTTTCAACTTGTACAAACAGATAGATTTGAGCCCTCTTGAGTGTGGGAGTTCATTCTTCCTAATGACACCACTAATCTAACTACTTCTGACTGAGAACAGTAGTTACAATGCACAGTATACACACAGAGGACTCCTAGAATTCATTTAGGCTTATCAAGTCCATGCATAAACTATGACTAAGGAAAAAGTCAAGTCATTTAAAAATAGGAATAAATTTGGACTGCTTATTAAAAGCAGGTTGTGATTAAAACCACATTAGTTAAGATGAGAAGTTCGTTTTAAATGAGAAAAGATTCTAAGGTGTATCAAAAACACAGGAATTTACTGTTTCCCTTTGTACAAATCAAATTTACATTTGCAGTTCCATTCATCACATGAATCTTGGTAAAGTATCTGCAAATGTTTGATGTGGCACTTCACAAATTGCTACTTGACATGATCTGAGTGTGTTCCAATGTTATTAACAGTAGTTTTACATTTTATTTCTTTCTCATATCATTTCAGTCTGTTTAATCCAAGCAATAAGCTTTTTGCTATGTTTATTATTTCTCAACAATCTGTGCATTTTCAGGGGTGTGAACACAAAACAAAAATCTTTATAACAGACTGTACATTCTATGTAGCAGAGTTGTGAAGTGAATAGAAAATTAACAATAAAAATCAATTATTTCTTTAGGACAATATTTTTATTATTGTTTCAGCCTAGTCATTATTCTTTGAACTACTTTATAACATTTAATTTCTATTGTATATAGAACTTTATGTTAAAAAATTTGATTGCCTTTATGAATGCCCTGTACTTGTGCCTTCATATTTTTCTATGTTGTCTGCTTGCTCTATAATGCTAAAATTAAAAGCAGCTATTTATTTTAGTATTTGGTTGTTTTCATGAATTTCCCCTATCAATTAAAGAACAATTAAATGTATGTAGACAACTGTATGTAGTGAATGACAATCAAGACCAAAGTGAAGAAAAGTACACAGAAGGTTATACATGACCTTTCCTAACAAATTCAAACCTAGCTACTTTGTGTAAACAGAATTCTAACACATTCTCATTTAAACAAATAAATAGGAGACTGTTTTCATGACTACTCTCCTGCTTTGGGCACAACAGAAATATTAGACCCATAAATGCTAACATGACTATAGTTCAACATAATCAAACCCAAGATAAACTATTTATAATACCTTCAAAAAATTAGAAAACAATGACTGATAACAAGTCAAATTATCCAAACAGGCTAGCTTCAATTGATCTTATAATTCCTTCCTTCTGTTCCCATCCATTTACAGAAATGTAGCATCAAACAATCTGATGTTAACTAACACCCAATTTCCTACAAACTTCTCTTCCCTTACTCCACAATAAATGAAAGTACTTTGAAAGGGATAATATAATCTTTGTTCTTTGCTTCTACCTCTTTAGACTTTTTGTATCAGCCTGTCCCACTCAGTCTATCAGAATACTCACTCTATTTTATGAAATAAAGTGTAGCCTAATTATACAATCAAAAAGATTTTTAACTAATGTTTTAATGTTGTTTTCTGATATGTCTAAACTTTGAATTATTTTGTAGACCAGAAATAACTGACAACATCACCAACTACCACTTCAAATACTTGGTAAGACATAAGTTAGCTTTGATTAATCAAGCGTAGCATTTCTCAACTACGTCAGAAAAGCCCTCCATGAAAATGTGTCTGCCCAGAAAGAGGGATGGTGGATGGAGGAAGGAAACCAGGGAGAGGTCATCTTGTGTGGAGATGACAAGTTCCAAGGTTTCTGAGGTTAGCCAATAAAAGGAAAGAAGAGTCTGTGCATGTGAACTTGAAAGAGGACCCTGATCTCCAGAAACTGCAAAAATAAATGTGTAGTTCAGCTGCATCCTAATTTTAGCGAAGTGGCTCTCTGATCAGAAGGGCTAACTCACCTAAAAATTCCTGAGGCACAGAGTTAGCAAGCTTTGGTTGTCATAAATAATTGATTTATGGATAATTTCTTAAGTAGCAATAGGTGATAAGTTTAAGAACATAAAACATCTATCCAAAAGGGAAAATAGTTGATATTTTCAAGAAGTTTATATTTCATTCTTTGTGGTGGGGATTCTCAAAGTTATTGCAAGCAGGCATATGAAAGGGAAGATTTCGTTTTTAAAGAATGATTTGCAGTACTTTAGAGAATAGATAAGAGGGAGAGTACAGCAGATTCTATGCAATGCTACTGTAACTTCAGGGATAGTGTAAATAAGGAGACCAAGCTATAATATAAGTTTGAGAATGAGGTAGTAATTCAGGCTTTAGAAAATTTAGGAGGTTAAATGATCGGCATAGAGACCATTTAGACCTGGCCAATAGAAGAAAATGTTACAAATTCTGTGGTAAAAGCATTGTGTCAGAGTTTAAGTACTATGTGAAATGTGTTACATAATTGCCTACTTGGAAAGAAATTAACATTTTGGATAAATTGCTCAAGCAAATTCAAGGTAAATTTTAAATGGTATTCAAGATGTTTCTGAGAAACTAAATGTCCTCCCACTCAACTGTCAATCAATAATCTAACATTCTAAGTTTTTCTTTCACTTTTGATTTGTATGGATATTGTGACTCTTTTATATCAGATATCTAATATGCATACCTTTAACTGATATAATACAGGAATCTGCCCACACCTCATCTGAAGCAATAGATATATATATATATATGTCTAGTCTTAATAATCTGAAAGATTTATTTTCATTTATTTTAATAATTTAATAATGTTTCCAAAGATGTTCATAGTGTATAGATTAGTATATTTTAAAAACCAAAATTGGGGTAAAAAAATCTATCAAAATATCAATTTTTTCTTTCAAAAAAAGAAACAAAGAGTGTATAAGTAACAAAGAGATTCTTGGTCACTTTCATTTTCTTGAATTTAACATAGTTCATAAAGTACAGTATAAATACAATGATTGAATACTAGGAATATAGTCTGACCTATAAAATATTGACAGCTAAGATTTTTACCAAAGTAAAATAAAAAGTGGCTATGATAGCATGAGTATTTTATTTTTTTCAAAAAATATAAAGGGGCAGCAGCAAAGGAAAAAGGACAAGTAACATATAAAGGTAAACCTATCAGAATTACACCCGAATTCTCTATGGAAACAATGAAAGCCAGAAGGTGTTGGATAGATGTGCTGCAGACGCTAAGAGACCATGGATGCAGGCCCAGACTACTATACCCAGCAAACCTTTCTTTCACCGTCGATGGAGAAAACAAGATATTCCAGGATAAAAACAAATTTAAGCAATACTTAGACACAAACCCAGCCTTACAAAAAATACTAGAAGGTAAAACACAACAAAAGGAAGCAAACACCATCCATAATAACAGAGACAGCTAACAACCATCCTCCAGCACAACTCAAAGTATGGAAACACACAAACTCTAACACAAAACGGAAAATAACCAGAATTAAGAACCACTGCTCATTAATATCGCTTAATATCAATGGACTCAACTCACCTATAAAAAAGCACAGGTTAAGAGAATGGATACAAAAAACAGGATCAAACATTTTGCTGTTTACAAGAAACACACCTCAATCACAGAGACAGACATTATCTCAGAGTAAAGGG
>JAQHUG010000164.1:805969-823971 GCA_028555095.1 Dicrostonyx torquatus
GAAGGGAATAAGATATCTACATTAACGGGAGTCATTTTAAGATTTGCAAGAGACTTGTCTCTAGAGGGGATCCCAGGTATTCATAGGGAAGTCCCAGCTAAGTACTTGGGCAGCAGAGTAGTGGGTGCCTGGACTGAACTTGTCCCATAGTTACTTTGTTGAATATCTCAATCGTCACCATAGAAATTTGCATGATGGATGGAGATAGAGCAAGAAACCCACATTCACATCAGAACAAGGGATTGAGTTACCAAGGTCCAGTGGACGAGCAGTAGGAGGGAGAAGATGAGCAAGGAAGTCAGGACGGTGAGGGAATGGCCCACCAACAGAGATAGTGTGGCTTGATCTATTGGGAGCTCATCAAATCCAGCTGGACCAGGACTGATTGAGCATATGTCCTAACTGGACTCTCTGAATGTGACTGCCAATGGGGACTGACTGAGAAGCCAATGATTATGGCACTGGGACCTACCTCTTCTGCTTGTATTGGCTACTTGGGAACTTATTATATATGGATGCACATCTTCTTAGACTGAGATGGGGGGGAGGGCCTTGGGCTTTCCACAGGGCAGGGTATCCTGCCCCATCTTAAGGAAGCAGGGGGAGGGCAGTAGGGTAGTGGGGGAGCAGGAGGGCCGTGAACAAGTGGAGTAAATGTAAATTTTTCTTTTAACAATAAAAAAAATAAAAAAAATTAAAAAATAAAGGTGCAATATTAAATATGACTTATGCACTGTATATGGAAAATATACTTTATCTTATTTTATCCTTTCCTCTCTCCCCCTCCTCCTTTTCTCCTTCTGCCTCTGTTCTTCCTTCCTCCCTCCTGATGCTCCTTTTCTTTATCCTCTCTCTCACCCTCTCTCTTGTGACATACATTGTGGCATTTATTTTGTTTTATCATAAATGGTTATAGTAAGTGAAAGAAATATGGAAGTTGTCATAGTTTCTGTCACATTATGATGATGCTTTATTCTAAGATAGCATCATAGAGTTGATTAGTATCAAACAAAAGTTAAAATTTATAGACAGATACCAAAAAACAGAAGCAAAATGACTTTAAAGTTAATTAATGGAATTGTTTATAAGCCAATATGTTGATATTTTGGAAAATCAAAGACCTTCCTGAATTGGAACTGAATGCGCACTGTATGAGTGTAGAGTAACAAAACCGGGAGACAAAATACCATGTTTTCCAAAATGCTTTTAACTCAGCCAATTACTTAACAGATGCATGAAAAATATATGTACTTGATGTTTAAAAGTATGCATCCTCTTTGAACTAGCCTGTGTACTAAAATATTAACCCAGAAGACAGTCTTATGGATAATGAGCTTTAGAACAAGAATACTTTCAAAATCATTATATCTAAATTCTACAGCAATAATTCATTTTGTAAAATGTCATGACTTGTGGCAATGTTTCAACATGTAATTAATTATCAAAAAGGACACATATGTAAATACCCTCACATAATTTGTTAATAATTAGGCTGATTATTTAACTTTTCTTACAGTAGTTTTGCTGGGAACTCCTGGTTTAATTCATTCCTAGTGCCATACTCCTTTCCCTAACTGCCTAAACCACTCTCATTGATTTTACTATGTAGATTTCAGAACGATTATTAGTAAAGGAAGCTACTGCAAGAAATGCTGCATACTTTGCCTCTTCTTTTTCATTGTAAGAAAGTTAATTTGTTAAATTTGGCTTATATAGGTACATAAAAAGGTTATTTTATTAAGATTACTTTTTAAAAATGAATTAAGTGGATAAATGCTCAGGTTAAAAAAAAACAGTAGGAAATCACAAGCAAAAGCAAATAATGCCAGAAATAGAAGATACTTTTAGAAATGTTGAGACTATTTCATACAACCTAGAAAACAATAAGCTAGAAAGATTAGGAAATGGGTAGATTACAAAAGCAGGTAATTCTCAAAACCAGCTATAGGTTGAAAAATTCCGAATAAGCCATAGATAAACTAGAAGATCTGTAAAAGAAAAGGCAAAAGAAAACTCTACCCAGAAAATAAATGTCACCAATGGTTTTAGAAGAAAAAACTACGAAACATGGGCATTCCTAAATTTGAATATTTATGAGGACATTGCAAACCTGTGTCCTAGATACTGAAGAGACTGAAAAAGTTTCTATATTTAGAAATAAGAACTACATTCCGAAAGACCCTGCTTCAGAAGGCACGGTCTACACAGGACAGGACACTTGCCATCATTATATAAGGCTCTAGGATCGACAGTAATAAGTAAAGGATGTTGGATCACAGTTTGAGAAGCAAGCCTAGCTGAAAGGAAATGGGTCTGGCTTTTTTCACTACCTAAATCAGTCTGACTTTCATAGATAATCAAATTCAGGGTATTCCCTCTTTTCTGGGTCTTCACCATCCACAAAAATAAAAATGATACCCAATATCTGTGTTAGGAGAAATCTTAAATTTAGGTTGAAAATAATTTCAATTTGCTTATCCTCAATGATTAGGGAGGGTTTCTGTTTTCATGTACTGGTGGCTGTTTGTATGTACTCTCTTGAGAAATACTGATTCAGAAACCTAGCCTACTTTAAAATCAAGTTATTTCGTTGTCATTGAATTACTGAGTTCCTTTTATATTTTTGAAGTTATGCTGAGATCCATAGTTTTCACACATTTTTTTAATCTATAAGCTTATTTTGGTGTTTTTTGTTTATTTTACTATGCAAACATAGGTATTTTATTAAAAAACAATACTTGGTATGCAAAAACACAATTTATTATAATATAATACCTAAGTATAATTTAAATTTATTGTATAACCTTGAGAATCTCATTAATACTATCTGTTTTCAGACCAATATTGTGAAACTTTTTCCTAATTTTTCTTTTAGTAAATAAAAGACATAAATTTAAAGCTTTTAAAGCTTTTTGCTTATGCCAAATCTTGAATAGATTTTTACTTTATTTCTCTATGTGTTCTGAATTGTAGTCCTACCCATTCATTTACCTATAAATAGCCAGTTTAACCAGCACTATTTATTGCAGGCCAGTTTTGTGCTATTGACAATCGTCAGTCATTCGCTTGCAAATATGTAGAGAAATACTGCACTTTAAGAGGTTGAAAGTACAGTCTATCCATGTTGATACAGGTAAATATATTAGGACTCTTTCATCACTGTAATAAAATGCCTGAGGCTGAGGGATTTTTTTAAAAAGATATATACTCAGCTCATAATTTGGTACTCAGAGAGAACATAGAGGACTGACACAAAAGCCTCCTCATTTATGTCCCATTCTTGCAGAAATAATAAGAACTGAGAGACTAGAAAAAGTGAGCGGCTTGGAAACATGAAGGGTGAGAAGATAAGAACAAAGAATGAGAGAGGAGGATAAGAAGATAAACATCTAATAGGGAGGAAGAGGTCACATAAAGAAGGGCAAAGCATTCCTATGTTATAGAGTCTGAATCCTCTCTCTTATTAAGTCCACAATATTTCTCAAGGAAGACTCACACTAATGACCTCACCCTAATCCCAGTTACTCACCCAAAGACGCAATCTAAATGCCAAAGTTAGGTTGAGCTAGCTCTATGCCACTAATACAATACAATGATTTTTATTCTTTAATTTGCAAGGGCACAAGTTGCATTCAACCTTAGTACTCTTCTTGAATAAACAATTCTCATGTGACCAAAACCATAATACTCATCACTAACAGATCCTACTTTAATTTGTTCTATCATTATGACAAAAGGTCAGCCTTCGATAAAATAATTAAGAACTTTTTTATTGATTTTTATTGAGCTCTACATTTTTTCTCTGCTCTCATCCCTGCCTTTCTCCTCCCCTTCAATCCTCTCCCAAGGTACCAATGATCCCAATTTACTCAGGAGATCTTGTCTCTTTCTATTTCCCATGTAGATTAGATCTATGTATATCTCTTTGGGGGTCCTCATTGTTGTCTAAGTTCTCTAGGATTGTGATTTGTTGTCTGGTTTTCTTTGCTTTATGCTTAAAAAACACTTATGGGTGAGTACATGTAATAATTGTTTTTCTGGGTCTGGGTTACCCCACTCAAAATGAGGTTTTTCTAGCTTCATCCATTTGCCTGAAAAATTCAAGATGTTGTTATTTTTTCTGCTATGTAGTCCTCCGTTGTGTAAAGGTACCACATTTTCCTTATTGGTGGAGGGAAATTTAGGTTGTTTTCAGGTTCTGGCTATGACAAACAATGCTGCTATTAACATAGTTGAGCAAATGTCCTGGTGGCACGATTGAGATCCTTTGGATATATAACCAAAAGTGGTATTAATAACTTCTATAAATAGTATGTTAGTAAAAATCAAAACAAAGTGTTTACTTCCAATATGCCAATCAGCTGGGAACTGCCATTTAAAAAAGAGTGCTTGGATGCAAAAAAGAAGTTCCAATTTCAAAGCAGTTATGATGTGCAGATTCTCAATGAGCAATCTCTCTCTCTCTCTATCTCTATCTCTTTCTTCTTCTTCTTCTTCTTCTTCTTCTTCTTCTTCTTCTTTTGGTTTTTCTGACCTTGAAAACACAGATATGACTGATCTGCCTTCCTAGTCCTGGGAATAAAGGCATGTGCCACTATGACTGGCTTTGAAACCCATCATTCTTGCACATTGCCACAGGAATTGATACCTCAAGGTTAAAGTGCTCCTGCCCCTATTTGCTTAATTTTACTTTTAGCATGATTCTCAGGGCTGCCACTCCCCCAGCTGGATTCATCCAGTCTTATATAGTCATGGAATGTGAAAGCCTTCCAAATATGAGATATAAAAATCAATGCTAGTTTCTATGCCATATAAATAATAATGTATGCCTTCTTACTCTTCTCAATTCAATGCTAAGACAATGAAAAGTAGAATTTAAAGAAAAGAAAAGCCCAGATAAATTACCATGTCTAAATTCTATAAGTCTTTGCATAAATTTAATAACATCTACCCTTGACTGACAGATTGTGTGTAGCAATAGGATGCTAGTGGAGAAGGTGTCATTTTCTTCAGTACTGTGACAACCAATATATGAACCATGTTCCAGTAAACAGTATCACATTCACTGCCCCCACACAACACATTGGTACCATGAAACCAATATGTTGGAATGTGGTGGAAAGAAGAAAGACAACGTAATAGGAAAGGATTTATTGGGAATGAACACACTTGGAGGAAAAGGAGAATGTGAAACAGTAAGACCAGTTAAATGGCCAAAATTCTGTATATATAATTTATTAAGCAAATCAAAGCAATAAAAAGTGAAAAATTATTATTTTGAATTTTCTTAAAATGGTTATTACAGAAAATCCCCACAAATATTTGTCACCTGAGTTTGTCACCACTCTATGGAGAGCACAATGAATTTTCATGCTGCTAACTTTGTAAAAAAATCATCATGAATACATCCTTACATCTCAACAAATGTAATACACTTTGTAATCTGAAACAAAGTTTCCAATCAGGGACAATTACTATCATTGATCTTTCTCAACAATTTTTTTTTTTGAAATTTGATAGAAAACAAAGCAAATGATGGCTGTCAGCACCTTTGATTATCAAAGAACTTTTGGGCTGCCAAAATCATGAAGTGTTGCTGTAATATTGCTCCTAACCTACAGTGTTCAATGTACATGCTCACCTAGGACCACCAGTTCTAATGTTGTGTCAGCTAGCTGAGAAACAAATTCTCCACAGCTGGAGCAAACATTTAATTTGGGTGTCCTGAAACTTCTTCTTCTGAACAGTGTTCTTATTAAATATTTTCTAGGATTAACGACACATGTTGAATGTTTGGTGTACTCTAAGGAATGTGTATAATCGTACTTTATTAAAGCAGTAAATTTAACTCCGATTTTATAGAAGCCATAGATAGATTATAGTTCTGAGATGAATTATTTCCCCATTTATCTGTCTATTTATAATAGGTTTTCATAGATATTGCTTTACGATTCTGAGGGAATTTAGAACGTGTTACACAAAGTCTGTACATTTATTTGTTTTTTCTCATAATGATCTACATAGTGAGAAGTGTCATCTACTCATCATATCTTTGAAGAAGCAGATGGTTGATAGTCACGTTGTTAACAGAATAGATTTTGCAGGTGGACTGGTGGCAGGTGGGGAAGGGAACAAGAAGGATCAGGCAGGAGGATGGGGTAAGAGAATTCTGGGAGAGATGACTAGAATTAAGAAATATTTAGAAAGCAATGTTGAAACTACCTGGAATCTATGAAGGTGACCCTATCAAAGATTTCTAGTAATGGGAGATATGGCACCTGAAACAACCATTGTCTGTAACCAGCAAAACCTTACAGTATTGAAACTAGGAATTAACCCAGCCATAAAACCTTCAACATACAATTTGTCCTGCCTGCAAGAAGTGCTGAAGTAATGGTGGCTCAGAGCTTGTGAGAATGTGAGTAATTACTGGTACAAATTGAGATACATGACACACGAGAGAGCCCATGTGTGACAACACCTCATGGGTTGTCACATAGCCAGGAAACAGAGGTTGGATAGCCCAGAGTCCTTGGACAGAATCAAACTTGACTGGGGAACAAAAAAGTCAGAGATGTGATTCCTAATAATATTTTTTCTACTCATAGACAGGCCAGCATAATATGATCTTCAACAAAGAGGATTCATTCACAACTGATAAGAGCAGATGCAGACACCCTCAGCCAAACATTAGGACAAGCTAAAACAGCTCTATGTTTCTACTCTAATAACTAGCCACTAGCCACCTGTGACTGATTCAAACTGGCAAACAGGCCAGTGTAACGAGAAAATAAATGGTAAATTAAGACTAATATAATTAATTTACATATTTACACATAGTTAATGAACTTTACTCCTCCAAATTCCTTGCCAATAAGCACTCTATTTGCTTTTTCTGGAAGAGCTGTCATCTGACATGGGAAACATCTGGATTCCTTATACACATTTTCATACTCCTAGAGAAAACAGCGGCAGATACTGTAATTGTTTTAAAAATTGGAATGTTTGCTTCTACACATTTCATAGAACTCTTCATACAGCAATAATATTAAACCCTTGAAAAATTTGTCTTTATAATACAATATTTAATAGAAGAGCTTGATTTTACCACTGCTAATAAAAATAAGATATGCATGTCTCTTGCATCACTTTTATGCCACAGAATAATGGAATTTCTAGCCAATGTATTTACACATTTTAAAGTAAAATGAGACAAGATTCAGAATAAGTAAAACTCTTGTTTGAAAATTGAAAGGGAAAGCTCTTATATATACACAATTCTAAAGAACATAGCTCACAAACACACATACACACTCACAAACATACACATGCATAAACATATACACACCCTGTTGGCATGAATAAATTCAATAAATAAAGAATTTCAAAATCTTCTGGCAATATTCAGCTCCATTTCTATAAACAGAGCAATAATCAAATTTTAAATTAATAAAATAATAATATTTACAACGGTATCAAAAAGGAAAAAGTACTTAAAATCTATTGATCAAAGAATATTAATGAGCAGTAACAGAAAATTTGCACTTAAATGCAGAAATACCCCATTGTTAATTATCAAAGTTGGTATTCTTAAAAATTTCAAATACTACCTTAAATTATATAATCAACTCATCTCTAAGTACTCACAAATATTTCAAAACTGTAAGTAATATCCTAAAGTTCATCAGGTGAACAAATACCAAACAAATCTTGAAAAAAGTACTGTATTTTCAATTCTTTTAATTTTAAAATCTACTATGAAGTCAAATTAAACATTAGAATCTCTTTCAATCCTGACACCATTGCCTAGGTTTACACACACAATCTTAATACGAGGTATTCTGGGCTCGCCCTAGGAAAGACTTCAAGTCGAAAAGAAAAGATATTAAGCTAATAAAATAGATCTTTCTAAGTTGTTCTTTTCTCTGCATGGAAATAATTGAGTGAAGACACAATTGATTACTACAGCAGTCTTCTTGTAAGAATATGCTACTGAAAATGCGTAAGCTCTCCTATTTTTGTGGTAAAAAATGCTTCACCCAGATGATCTGTTGTTTGAATGCTTTCATACACAGTCCTGACATATATAGAATAACTGTTACCCTTGCGGGAGGAACATTGGCTTTTTTTCTGTCTATGATAATAAGGAGGTTGTTTTGATTTCTCCAGCATAACAATTTGGCAAGTTTGTTGGCATTCTCCTTATAATATTGACATTTTCTAGCCTGAATTTTATCAGACAGAGGTGATACAAGCTGATTGTGTATACAATATCTACAAGAACTGCTTGCAAACCTCTATGAGACTCTCTGGACAAGGATAACAAATTTGGACAAACTCATTCTGCATACAAGGCCATGGATAGTAACATTTTTTGTACCTAATCTTGGACCATTATAATTGCTGTTCCTAGCTATGTTAATGGAAGATTAACTACATTCTTTGTAAGAAGGGATACATCAGAATAATAGTTATTAACAAAGAGAAATTTAACTGCAGAAATAAATTTCTGAAATATAATGTAGCAGGAGACAGACACATTGTCAAAGCTATATATGTAACTAAGCTATAGTTTTATTTCTCATATTTTATAGCTTTTTACAAAACTATTAATCACAATATAGTTGGGGGAAAAATCTGACCTAAAAATATCAACATAGCTTATGAAATTCATAATACAGTATGAAAACAATACAATTACTTATTTGGGAACTCCAGAAAATAATGTGGGGTATCTCTTTAAGAGATATTATTTTGTTGTTAGTCTTCATACACCATCTGTAAAATCTACCATCCATCTGTTACGTCTAAGATAGTAAAGAAATATAAGACACACAGGACAATAAAAATAAGTAAACATTTAACTGTCACTATAGCTTAAACAGATAAAATCACCTAAATGAAAATTTGGTTCATTAAACAAAACAAACAGCCATGTTCTTTTGATCTTTGTGTGTGTGTGTGTGTGTGTGTGTGTGTGTGTGTAATTGTTCTGTTTAACCTCTCAGAGTTCCCAGAACTAACAGATACATGTGCATTTCATAAAGATAAAAATGCTGCTTCTCTATCTAGAATGCTCTTACTTCATCTTCCTTTCCTGGATAACTCCTTTATGTTTTTCTAACAACTAGTAGAGACCCCTCCCCCACGTCCTGCACAAATTAGAGAGAAGACAAACAATAGGGTTTATAAATACAAATGTAAATATTAGAAGGATTTGAACATGAAAGGGGACAAGGGGGTGTGCTCTGAATAATGTGAGAAAACTAGAAGTTCTGAGAATGATGCCTGGGGACTAAATTAGTGAGGTGGTCAACGAGATGCTGAACTGTCTAAACAAAGCTTGGAGAAATAAGAGAAGCAATGTGTGAAGATGTTGTGGATTATCAAGTGGTATTTTGATTTTGTTCTGATGGAAATATGGAATCATTGCAATAATATTGTTCAAAATAGTGATGGTAATCTATTGATATTCCTTGGAAAGTACTCAGCTAAGTTTGGAGCAAACAACTGGAGCAAACCTGGAGAGGTAAAAGTGTTAGTGAACTAATGTGGTCAAAGAAGGAGGAAAAGAAGCTCGGGGAATGACCTGGGTATTTTTAATTAGACAGCTGTCTGAGGTCTGACTGGTGAAGCCCAGTGAGGACAGGATGAAGAACTGGAGAAATGGCAAAAGTTCCCTTTTCAATGTTCTTACCTTGACGTGACTTAAGTTTAATATCTAGAGCAAAAGGGGAAGGGGCATAACAAAGTAGATCAATTTCAAGACATAGTTGTTACATAAAATCTGAAAAGAAAGAAGTAAATGAATTCCAAAGGAAATAAATCTATATCATAAAATGATTGCCTTTAAGACAAGGAAATTGAATGAGATTACTGAGAGAAACACTAAAGTTTCAGAAATGGAAATAAAATACAGCCATGTGTTGAGTTAGGATATTTTTAAGTGAAACACATTATATCATATATGACTAAATTAAGAGACTTATATGAAAATTTAGAGTTATAATGAAACCCTGGTTTGTGCATTCATCACAATAATGGCAATGATAATCCTGAAAGATTACGTGCTGTTGTTCACCCATTCTACCAATAACAAGGATTTTATCATCACAAAAATGAGGCCATATGTTCAAGCTTACAAAAACTAGTAAACAGAGCAATCAAATTGAGGCTCATTTATCTCATTTTTTATCATAAATAATATATTTTAAAACTCTTTATTAGAATTGTAAATTCATATGGTTAAATAAATTCTGGTTAGCTGTAATTTTGAATGAATTAACCCTCAAATTTTTTTGAAAATTTGACCAAGGTCATTACTGATGAATAGCCAAAAGGGTGGAACTAAAGAGAACCTTAGCTACAGGACACCTCCCAGTCCACATAGCCCAAGGAACCAGTCAAGTAAAAGGAACTGTATAGTTACATTCTTGCTGTAAAAGATGTACATTACTTATTTTTTGCAAAGTATCGTTTCCTTGTATTAAAGTATCTTTTTCTTCGTTTTTTACATTGATACCACTTTGTTTCCTTCAGTTACTCTTATCCAAAACGACAAGATCAAATGAGAATTTCTCAGCACAGGTTGCCGAGGAACACAAACCACTCCTGCTCAGCAAGCCCCTAAATGAGCAGAGCTTTACTCCTTCCAATCTTATGTGTAATTTTCCTGCACGATTTATAAAGAGACTAAAGCAACTGGATCTGCTACTTTTCAGAGACTGATGTTTACTTGTATTTTATTATATTTTAATTGGTAATATAAATTATGCCATTGAGCTGGCTATATTTCTTTTTTGCTTAAATCATAAAAATGGTTCATGACTTTTTGATATTACTCATTATGCATCAACTAATGATGTAAATTATTGGTGAATAGCTCATTTTTATTAAACTCAATATCCAATTCTCAGCAAATGCACAATATTTATCATGTAGATCTAATTCATATGGATTAATAATTACTATTCTTTATACTGGTGTATAATTATTACTATTAATACTTATATCCAATGATACTATTTAAATATTATTTTCCTTTTGTATAAATAATGTGTGGTGATTAATTTTTTTTCAATTTTCATGGCAATTTACAAGTTAGGAAATTTGCACATAGTATAAATTTTCCACATAAAGATTAGGGTAAATAAAGTTTGCTACAGATTACAGATAATTATATGTATTCCTTAAATGCATAGGTATGCTGATTATACGCGATTTCTTCCCTGGAGATGTTGGATATGATAATACATTTCTCTCTTAATATTAAGAAAACTTGTTCAAATGTAACACCATTTTATTCCTGGAAGCCCCAAAATATTCTTTACAATAAATTTTCACATATAAATAAGCCACTTTTCTATGACACAAACTATAAACATCAGGGGAAGAAAATATGGACGACACTACTTCTAAAGAGTCCTAAGGTTTGCATTTTGGTTCGAGACTCACAACTTTTCTTAATTACTTCATACTTAGAAATCCTGTCACATCTTTCCTTGTCAGACAGCTGGGATTTACATTCTCTGTCCTAAAACACCATTACAAATGAAAACATTGTTTCTGGTTCCAACTGCATATCCAATTGCTACTGAGAAAATGAGAATACAGAAATCACTTAGAAAATCTGAACAAACTCAGCTTTCAATCTTGTAGAGTAAAAATCAAGAGAATCCAAAACTATAATTTTTTTGTAAAAACCATTCTGAATCAAGAATTAATTTTTCAAAGAAGGAGAAATAGCTCCTACACTTTTTTTTAAAAAAAAAAAAAAGAAGGGCAGCCTAACTTTGATAAATGTCACAGAAAATAACACATTTATTTTTTTTGTCTTTTGAGAACATACAATTAAAAACATTCTTTTATTTCACAATTCAAAAGCTCTTCTAATTAACTTCAGTGCTCCTTTTAAAAATTCCCAATGTTATTTGTTTTCTTTCAAAGCGTTAAGTAGCCACCAAGTTAGGTGAAGTCAGAGCTCACAGGCTGACCAGTAAGATCCAAGTGAAGGTGCCTAACTATGAACCTCGAGATCCAAGCTGCATGACTGACCCCACCATCCAAACCTGAAGGAGCAGACGCTGCACTCATTTCAGTTCCCCACAGTCGTGTCAATGCTGCCTCACTCTAAGTTTCCTCAAGTATTTCTGCCTGCTTTGGTTTGGCAAAATGACAAGGCAGAATGGATACAGTACTGGTCTGTGTCTTCCAAGCACTGCAGCTGGAATGGGATATGAAAGGAGGCCCTTGAATTTAGTACGCTGTCCCCCTCCATTCCTGGTGTATATATTTCTTTCTATGCATCTAATATTTGTCTGTAAAATATGTAATTGGATACTTAAGAGGAATTACAATGAAGTCTACCTTGTTTTAATTATTTTTTTTTTCATATTGGGAGAGAGCGTAAGCCATGAGTACGGAGCCCAGTTTCTTTCTGTGGGAGAGGAAGAATAAAATATGATATATTTCACAGGACATCGTTTGCTACCTTTAGAGGGCAGTGATGTGACACTTGGTAATTACAGTCTAATACTGAAGAAACAGAGGCCATAACTACCTTCAAACACCATGGTTTCCTTTGAAAAGCACAAAGGGCAAACAGTTACCTCCCACCTATCAAAAGTACTACCCAAGTCTGAAATCTCAGTGCAGGTCGCTGATGGTCCCTTAAATAATGAATGAACCATGTATCAGCTGTGATTCAGTCAGGTTTTGTAGCAGGCATTTTAACATGTTGGAGTTAAACTCAGCTTTTAGTAACGAGAAGCCATATTAAATTCAGAACAGAGGTTCTTCTACTTTAACACCTGATTCATCTATTATATTTTCTTGGTATTCCGTAGTTTTGTATGTATGACCTGTGTGATGAGAACAGCATTGATTTCAACAGTCTCTGTGACAAAATAATGTAACAAGCAACCTTAAAACATTCAATAAACATCACTAGAATGAAAGACCGAATTTTCATTTTTCCAAATAATAAAGACACAGAAAACAATAAATGTTATCAATCATTATATAATTATTACTAGTGTTTTTGTTTTGCTTTCAATTTTTTTTTTTACTGTTTTATTGTTGTTGCTGCTATTATGCTTTTGTTTATCTGGGTTTTTCTCTTGTTTTGCTTTTTGGCTCTAAGCATCTTTCATAAAGTAACTGTGGAAGTCTGGTAGGGGTGGCGCATACCTTTAATCCCAGCACTTGGAAGGCAGAGGCAGGCAGATCTTTGTGAGTTCGAGGCCAGCCTGACCTACCAGTGCTGGCTCCAGGACAGGCTCCCAAGCTACTGAGAAACCCTGTCTTGAAAAACTTTAAAAAATAAACAAACAAACAATAAACTAACAGTGGAATTATTACAACAGTATCATGAATTGGTGATTTTAATTCAATAAAGGGGGAATTGAGGTATAAATATATTCAGTTCTAATCTGAGTCCAAGTTCTGAACTATTAACCTAATCACCATTCTCTAAATGTTTTCAAATATCTAATAAGATGCAAACAAAATTAGATTATAAACATGAACTTGTTTCTTAGTATTGCATTTCTGCCACATTTAACTTTATGGAAAACGAAAACGAAAACTTAGGACTGCGGAATTTCTGTTCCTTAGTAACTGCTTGGCCCCATGCAGTACTGCATTATTTTGTAATTTAACATAGACTCACTATTTAGATTTATGGAGAGCAAGAAGTTCATCTCAAGGTTGGCTAAAATTTTGAATAAAACAGAAACAATTCATATAAAAAATTTAAAAATTACTTATATACTGATTAAAAAACCAGCATTCAGGACAGACCAATTAGAAGTAGACTTGACTTTACAGCACAATATCAGCATTTCTTTTTGCCATCTTGTAAAATATGTCCACAGATCATATATAACACATGAGCCTGACTAGCACTTTTTATGGTTAAAAAAAAAAAGATGACATCAAGCTTATTCCTAACTGTGAGCATCGACACTTTCTGCAGTTAAAAGTGAAAAGTTTAAGAACAGCATTCCCAACGTTTTTCTTCCTAAGTAAAAGCACTTTGCATCATTACTGATTTTGGGGCTCGAGCTTCAAAGCAAATAAAACTCTTGGTATTGAAGTAATCTTCATATAATTTTCCTTTGGGAAATGCCTGGGAGTATGCTGAACCTGCAGTGTTCAGTCATATTCAGTCAAGATTTCCTACAACACTAAAACATTCACTTCATTTGTTTTAAAAAAAAAAAGGAAAATAGGGAAAAAGAAAATATCACAATACTATATGTCATTTTAATTGAAAAATATGAGAGACATAATCCTTTCTGATGATTTTACTTTCTACTTCCTTAAACTCTTACTTTCTATTATTAGTAAATATAGAATTGTGCATATGCAGTTATCAAAATTTTATGTTAACAATTTTTCTTTCAAGCTTTATGTTAAAAAGGTGAGAGGAAAATTACTTTTGCAAAAGAAAATGTTATAAATATACATAATTATATATATCAAGATAATTCATAACATAAACTACCAAGTTATTATTTTATGACAGTAGTCTTTAAGATAATATTTTCAGTGTGTGCATAAAACTGTGTGTATAACTTTATATAACACTATTCTAAGATTATTCTAGAAATCCTTTAGTTTACCCATACTTCAACTTTTTGAAGCAAGTGTTATTATTGAATTATTATCTCATCAACATTTCATAGAAAACTTCCTAAATCAAATTTAAAACAATTTGATCATAAAAGTTTATCAAAATAGCTATGATATATCATTTTATCATATTATATATATAGTGTTTAAATATGTATTATGTAGATACATATTTAGGAGAAAAACTATTGATAAAATAATGTCTTACTTTATGTATAGAAGACAAATTGTTTTCGAGTTATTGTTGACTTTTATTCTTTCATGTGACTTTGTATCCATGTACTGCCCACTTAAAAGAAGAGAATTTAATAATATAAAGCTGTCAATACAGCATTTATGTTTATTTTTTTCAAAATAGTCAAGTGATGATGTATACCAAGTTATTAGTTATGTGCAAATATTAATAATATTAATTATGTGATTGTAAAAACACTCAGATGAATTAAGAAGAATTTTTTCTTAGAGAAGATAATATTATGAAGAGATAGTATTTTTCACCCACTATTATCATTTAAGGAGGCAGGTGTTAGAGTTCACTTGTCAGTCCCATCTTTGAGTTTTGATGAACGTCTAGAAAGCTACTTTGCTCACTAAACCTCCTTTAACTCCAGTGAGATGATACTAATATTCCACTTACAGAGTTGCAATAAATAATAAGGAATATGTAAATGAAGAGCCTGTGAATCAGATTAGAGAGGTATGTTTTAGTAATGCTTTGTGATAAAATACTTTTATTTTATATTTATTTCTGCCTACTAAAATAAACCTTCATTATTTAAAAGTAGAAATATCAGGATTTATGTAAACTTTTAAAAGTCTTTTCCAGTATTTGAGCACTATAAACACCATCTTTTGGGATTGAGCTCTTTGTGTCCTTGCAAAGAACCTGAGTTCAATTCTCAGAACCCTTATGGCAGCTCAAGAGTGTCATTAACTTCAGTTCCAGGGAATCTAATCACCCCTTCTGATTTCTCTGGGCATCATGCATGCAAATGATACATATATACATATATATATGCAAATGATATATATACATATATATATGCAAAACACACATGCACCTAAAATGTTCAAAAAAGAAAGAATATCTTAGTGATCTTAGTGATGAATCACTATAAATTAATTCTCATTGAATTGATGTTACCTTGAAAGCAGATTCTATTTGAACACTCTAGACCTCACTTCTTGCGATAATTGTTATTGATTAATTGGAAAGGGCAATTAAAATATGCTTCTCAGATTCCTTTTGGCATCTTGCTAAAACCAAAGCTATTTTATATAATTGCTGACTGAAGAACCAGAATGAATTTCAAAAGAACAAACTTGTAAGGCCAAATGATGATACTTTATAAAGATAAATGTAAACTTCCAGAAATAATTTGTAGAGATCAATAAGAGAAGTTAGAAGTTGAGAGAAGCTTGGCTTGAAAACAGTTCATGTACCAAAGATCTTGGTGGGTTTTTGGTTAAATAAAGAAAATAATAAGACAAGCTTGCGGAAGTTAATGTAATCTAGGCAGCATTAATTGTGGGTATGATGGGACTTAATAGGCCCAATGCACTCTGTACTGTCAAAATGAACTTGAAACACTGTTTAATTATAGGCACTAGAATTCAGAAAGAACAAAAAATCCTAATAAGCAAGTTAAAGATCATGAAAATTCTCTGTTTAAAATAAGTTTGGGTTCCAGCACAGCTCTTTTTCTGCTTAATATATAGTGCAAGTTGGTTTTTAAAAATATAATATGCTCACCTAAACATTGGTGTATGATGATGTTCATCCTTTTACAAAAAAAAATTAAAAGTACATGATGGTATAAATTTATGTTAATTATGGAAAAATGTGATTCAGGATTACAATGAGAAAGCATTACTTTCTCATCATTTCTAATGTACCCTCCTAGCCTTAGGTCTTTGTCTGCAATGTGCTTGCACAAGTGCAAGAACCTGTATACAACCCATACTACCTAGTGGGAAAGGCCAGGTACAATAAATAGTACATGCTAGTAAATAGTAAAGCTAGTGCCGAGGAGGCAGAGACAGGTGGATTTCTGTATTCTATTCAATGAACTTCAGTCCACTGAAAGTCCTTGTCTTACAATACAAGATGTCACTTAAATAACAACACCTAATGTTGCTGGCTAGCTTTAACACACAATACATGCATATACACATATACACACTAAAACACACACATACACATGTCCTCCACCCCATATAAATATATATATATTCACATGAATAAGTATAATTAGTAATATTATAATGTATTATTTTAGTAACTTTAGCTGAGTCACAGAAGAAATACAAAAATACAAAAAACCATTCTTGCTGACTATAATCTCCCTATTATGCCCACGCCATGACTTTTAGCCATAACCCAAAGCTACTTTCAGAATCTATCCACATTTTTACTCATCTTTATTTATTTTACTTATCATATATTAATGGATATTTGATCACACAGTGAACTCCTAGATTGCATTTATTAAATAAAATCTACCTTGGATAGAGACGTAGAAATAGTACCTAGTTGACTGAAAGGAGTCATAGATAGTAGGAAGGAATCTAGAAACCTCCCAGAGCAATGGACAGGAAGTAGTAAGGAGGGACTTTGAGTCTGGAGGCCTTTTTTGCTAGGGAAGCAGAAGAGAGGCTTTATTTATGAGATTCTGGCTAAGGAGGAAGGACAGATGGGTTCTTATTGGCCTCTCTGAACTAGTATGCTTTTACCCCAGCATCTGACTCATAATTCTTATTGGTAAAAGCATAAGATTAAGGTTTAGTTTAAGAGAACATTCATGATTGGGCATAGGAGTGTATACAACTGTTCAACATATTAATTTCAAACATTTTGGTAAAATATTCAGAAGTAAGATTTATGGATAGAATGATGATTCGTTTTGCTTCTTATTGTTTTATTTTATAAAAAAAGTATCTTTTTTTTCATTTTACATACCAATCCAAGTTCTCATTTCCTCCTTTCTCCTGTACCCTCTACCTGCTCCTCCATCTGACCTCCTATCCACTCCTCAAACACGGTAAGGCACATTGCTTTGAGGAAGAACCAAGGCCCTCCCTACTATATCAAGGCTGAGCAAGGCATCCCTTCAAAGAGAAAAGGTTCCAAAGAGTCAGTAAAAGTAGTAGGGACAAATCCTGATTCCACTGCCAGTGGAATCACCATCTGTCCCAGCCATACAAGTCTCACCAACATTCCAAGGAACAAGTTTGTTCCTATGCTGGTTCCTTCCCTGTCTGACCATGGTTGGTAAGCTTCCATTAGCTCAGGTAAGTTGTCTCAGTGGGTATCCCTATTATGTTATTGAACTCTTTGCTCATATTCTCATTCCTCTCTCTCTTTAACT
>JAQHUG010000164.1:828881-854566 GCA_028555095.1 Dicrostonyx torquatus
TTGTGCATATTGATACTTAGCTTTTCAAACATTATTTAGTGAGGGCACTATAATTTTCCCTATTGTTGTATTTGTAACATCATAAAAATTTTACATGTATAGTTTTATTTCTAGTCCTCTATTCTGTTCCATTATTTTCAGTGTCTTAGTAAAATCCACAGTGTTTTTATTACCATAGTTTTGTATTATAGTTGTCATGGGAATCATAATTTTATCAGATTTATTTTGGAAGATGCCCAAATAAGCTCCATAAATGAGGCCTATAGATGTTTACTAGTTTTTCAATACCACTTTAAATTTATGTTCTTTTACGATATTTGAATTTGGGGGATATTTTTAATATGTTTGGGAAGAATGTCATTTGTGTTTTGGTAGGAATGGAACGTCTCTATGCTTTTCAAGTATACTTTATTATAAAAATGCCTGATGTCTGAGATATTGAGGTTATAAAGAAAAAAGGTTTTTATTGTGTTTAAAAAATGCACTGTTTCTGTAAAAAAAATGGCCAGACTCATCACTAAAAGCTTTAAACCTCTGTGGGTTTCAGCACATCATGAAATATCAAGAAGTGACCAGAGAAGCTCAAATAAAGAAAAGGTCTTATGGTCTTCTTTGTGGACACAAAACCTCCCTTATCCACACACTCCCCATTATCCCAAACTCTCAAAATTTCTACCATGTCTTAGTCAACTTGAACTGAGGACCAGACTTCCCATGAGCCATTTCAGAATCATACAATGTCATTAACACATACATATCACAGTGTGAATATCTTTGTTTATTATGTTTAGCTATATACACAGATAAAGATGTCTATTCATTGGTATATTTCTGTTGTTAGCACTAATGTTAATCATTTTTAAAGTTTGTCCCTTTTGGGTTAAGTACATACCTATCATTATAGATGTTTGTTGGGTTATTATAAATAAGATTGTCATCTTAATTCACTTTTGGTAGTTCATTTTCCCTAACATAATCACTTCTGTTTGGTTGTTGTTAGACTTCTTGTTGCTGCTACTCTTGGTATTCAATCCTGCTACACTGCTTGATTTGCCATCACTCCTGAAATTCCTTTACCAGGATAATTTGGAGTTCAAACTTTCTTTTTACCTAATTTTTATGTCATGGCCTCCCATCCTCTGCTGAATATATGGCTGAATAAACTATCTCTGTAATTTTTCACACCTTTGAGAAATTGTTTTCATTTTTAGTAATTTACTACAATGCTGGCTACCAGCTTCTCTTAATGCCATTCAATGTAGTGAGGTATGTTGCTTCGTACTCATAAAATACCACTCTTTATCCTAGATAGGGGCTAAATCTGTCAAATGCTCAATACTACCTTCATTTTTCTAAGTTGATACTGATATGCTAGGTGACGTCATCTGGATCTATTGACTGTAAACACAATCTTTGTGCTAATAACCTACCAATGTAAGTTCTACCCTAGGTAGTGCATATTGACCTCCCACACCATGTTGTGTGTTTACTTTGTGTTTCAATATCTAATTTCTTTCTCTATATTTCTACCTGATAGTCTAATGCATTCTAAGCCTAGTAAATCCAAAATCCTGCTTTAATTTTCTCCTCCCAAACTTGATTTTCCAGTATTACTCCTCTTCTAAATGAATGACAATTTGATCTTTTCTATCACTCAAACAAGGCATGTAAAGTCATTCATGACAAATCTCTCTTCCTCATTCCACCTCCAATTCATGACAGTCTTCATGTGTGTAGGAATTGTCACTTCTAACATTTTCCAGGATTATTAACTTCTTCTGAACCTCTCACTGAGAAGATTTGATGAATAAGACTCCATACTACATCTCTGTTCAGTTCTCAAGACAACAAAGAAAAGTTAAAAGGCAAACCTTATTTCTCATATGCATACATATTAATTACGATGTTGAAAGAATAAATAGCAAAGTGATATAAGCTGAAAAGAACATTAAATGTTCAAACACATACCAAAGAAGCATAATATTCTGTGGATTATAAAGATATTGCTTCCTGAGTTCCCATAAAATGGATAGAGCTTTGGCATCCACTTACAAATTCAGATATTACAGATAATGTAGAAAATTGCTTCTCCTTTCAGCATTCATGAGATTAAAGAGATCAGTATAGGAAACCCAGTTTTTAAGAACATTTGCTGGTAGTTGTTATGAACATTCACTGCTCATTAAAGAATTTGGTTCAGTTTTAAGCATCCTCATATATTCACTCTGTAACTGAATTTCCTGGGTATCTGAGTTCTCTTCTGCACTCCATTAGCATTTAGCATGTACTTGATAGATGCACAAAAGTGAAAAAAATATACACAGAAAAATATCATTGAGAAGATTCTTTAAGTCTCATTTGATTCCATATATTACAGGGTACTAAATGGTGGTCTTAAAAACATTTCAATTTTTAACACTCAGCATCTGTTCACTTCACCTTATTGTCTATAGTATCTTTGAAAAATTGACCTTGCCTTGGATTGTTGCACATTTTAAACTAGTAATTGTCATTTCTGTGAAGAAAATTAGAGAAATGGATAGGCAGATAATAAGGGCATGAATGGCAGCGATTGGAATAGAACAAGAGAAGACAAGAGAAAAATCACATAAAGCAAGGCTCCTCTTATCAGTTTGTATATCACACATGAAGTTGAGGAAGGGACATTACTAATTTGTTTGTAGACATAATATTCTTTAGTTAATGATATATTTTGAGAGGTAATGCCTGAACAAGCCCTATTTTTAAATCACTGCCATTTTGCTTGGTGAATATAATCAAAGCACTAAGTTCAAATGGAACAAAAGATTGCTTAAGTACTCTGAAGTGTGAAAATAAAAAGCTCCTTAGAGATTAGCTTCAAAAGGGTTTTGTTCCTAGTGATTAATACCCCTATTAAAATGTGCTTTATTTTATATTGTGGTCTGTTCATGATACTTCATAACACAAATATGAAATTAAAGTAATAAAATAGTAATTTATAATTCCAACCTGGATGGCCATTGAAATAATGGTGGTTGTACCAATAGCAGTCTCATCTAGAATCTGCAGTAACTTAAACAGGTCTATAACTAACTAGCAGACAAAGAAATTATCATCGTTTAAATTCAGAATATTTTAGTGTTAAAATTACTGATATTCTGTGTTGACTGGTAAAAAGAAAAGAACTGTCCTGGAGAAAAGAGGTTAAGGATGAAATTTAATTACGTAAAACAGAGTGCCAGGAGCCCATGAGCAGAATGATTCTTGTAGCCAGATTAACATGAAGCACAGTGTAGAGAAGACAGTGTCAAGTTAAAAAATATGAAAAAGTTAATTTTGATCCTTCCTAATATACCTGTTATTGAGAAGAAAGGCACTCTGAATAAATAATGGTTTGAATTATTTAACTGCTTTTCCTTTCTTCATGTTATTTTTCAATAAAGGTAAGAACGAAAGATTTCTTTCTTATAAAAATCTCAAGTGTCACTGTTATAATGTAAATCTGAAACAATTGTAGGGCAAATATTATCTGAATTATCAATGGTAAAAAGTAGAACACAAAGCATATATTGGGCATCAAAAAATAGATAATTAAAATTAAGTTTATTCAAAAGTTATATTTTATTATTTTTATAGAATGAAAACAGTTAATAAACATTTCCTTATAATGTAAAGTTTAATTATTAATTTCTTATTTTCTTAGTTATTATGGTTAAACTTTAATCACAATTTTTAAAAAGGAATATATAAGGAAAATGCTATTCATTTGAAAGCCACTATGCTACAGACCTGAGAATATCCCTCAATTCCTAAAATTATTGTAAGTATTTCTAGAAGAAGACATTTGGTATAGGATTCTTTTTCATTAACAGAAGGATGAGGGTACATACACTGATATTAAATGTGTCAGTAAATATATGCTGTGGGACAAAGGTCTTGAGCCCTGTAAAGATTTGTCACTTGTATTGGTTTAATAAAACAATTGGTTAGTAGCCAGGCAAGAAGTATAGGTGGAATGACCAGAATAGGAGAATTCTGGGAAGATGAAAGGCTCATCTGCAGTTTTCACTCAGATGCAGAGAACACAAGATGAGACTGTCTCACTGATAAAAGGTACCAAGCCATGTGTTAACATAGACAAAATTATGGATTCACATAAGATATGAGTTAATTAATAAGAAGCCTGAAATAATAGGCCAACCAGTTTACAATAAATGTAGGCATCTGTGTGTTTCTTTGGGACTGAACAGCTGTGGGCTGCTTTTTTTTCTGTTATACTTTCTCTCAGCAAATATACAAGTATGAGTATGCTTTGCCCATATTTGTAGGTTTGATTAGTACAGGAAATATGATAAAATAGTCTCTAAGATCAGCACAAGAACTGAGAACTATATTCACTGACATCAAATTGAGACTATATCTAATGGGAGGAAAATCTGCATAAAGAGGGAAGTAAGATATCATGTATTTATTAGTGTGGAGCATTTATTCCTTTAAATTTAAGCACGGTCCTCACTGTAATATCAATTTGCTTAGCATATGCACCAAATCTCTGGTTTAAAATGCATATGATATCTAACTCAGTAATAAACACACAGCATGTATGGTTGCATATGCATACTCATATACATATGTGTGTCTATAAAATATATGGCATAATAATTTAGACAAACTGAACATACCCCTGTACTAACTTTTCATTGTCCAGTAATGTCTTATGCTTTAAAAAAGTCATGAATATATTTTAAAAGAGTTATCTTGCACATAGCTCACATTTCTAGTTATTAAACTTTAAATCATGTTGAAAAAGTTTGCCTGGATGTATTGTTGTAAATGTTATATTAGAATTTGTATTTGATAGTTAGTTGTATGCATTCACTGTGAAATTTTAGTTTTATGAATTTAAACATTTTTCTATGCTTTAAAATAAAGTCAACATTGAAGGATATACTTAAGTAAATGGTGTCAAGTATTTGATCAATTTACTTGAATAAAAACTGTTTTTGTTGAGAATTATAAGATTTTAAATATTTTATTATTTTAGACTCAACTTTAATGCATACAACCTCTTTATTGTCACTTGTGCTGCATTTTGAATAGTTTATCTGTCAGGTAAGTTAAAAGTTGCAGATATATTGCTCATCATAGTTTCTTTTGGCTGGATTCAGAGTGACAAATTAAACCAGAAAGATGTACAAAATGTTACAAAGTGTCAAGTCTGTCACAGGTTTAACACTGTGTGGTACTTGAAAATATTTCTTTTTTTCTCTCTCTTAAATTTGTTTAGTCTAATTAATGTGTAATATTGAATGCTTCTTTAAAACAAAATATAATTTATTTTTTAATAAAGTGGTATTATTATATATAGCACACTTAAAATATCATTATTTCTAGCACTGCTGACTTCAGCTGGTAATGAGCTCCTTAGACTGTTTTACCAAATGTTAATTCTCTTTTTTTAAAGAAACTAGGCATGTGCATGTGCCAAAACAATAGCAGCCCCTGCATTTGTATTATTGCAAACTGCGGTAGCTTCTCCAGCAGCTATGGCACAGCTCTCTCAGGGGCCTTATTCTGCACTTGAATAAAGTTGCTGAAGTGTCATGTCTCTCTAGTTATAAAGAGAGATACTGAAATTAAAGCTAGCAAAGAGGATTAAGAAAGAGAATTTAATTAAAGGTAAGAGCATATTGCGTTTTACTATAAAACGTTTTTCTTGCAAGTACTGCATTCTAGAAATCACTATCAACTTTTATTATTTTGAATTAAATTATAATCATTGAATATTTATTTTATATTAATATTTTTATACTCATAAAATATGCCTTACAGACATTCACTCAAGTTGGATGATTATGGTTCTTGAGAGTATACAGGAACTTGTGTACCAAAAAAGCAACTGAGGCTTAGAGAGGGAAGAATTATAAAAGAATTATGGTTTGAGGCATTCTTAGTAGCATGCTTAGAACATCATACTTCCCCTAAGGATACTCAGTAAATCCACTGAAGCAGGTTTAATCCAGTGATTTCAGTGAAGAATAAATGATAAAAGCCAATGTCTGCTGGGATGTGTGTTGTACTCGTAGTTAGTGTATCAGTGGATATATCTAGATGGTTATTTCTTCTGTTATTTTGCTAAAGAAATATATTTTGATAATGATGCCATAGGCAATTCCATCAAAATATTTTGGATTGGTAGTCTGGATACATCACTTTAAAAGACAATACCTAACATATAACCTTGAGTAAGTGTGTATTGTTGCATTCATTTCTAAATTCATTTGATTATTCTAAAAAGCACATGAAAAAGTTTCCATCTACCATTTATTGTGGATTAAAATTAAGCTTCTGTAATCATGGTAAGAAGAAAAATTAAATCATCATGTGAAAAAAAAACGATGCTTATTTAACTGTTTTTCACATCTTTCAATTCTTCATTAAGATATTAAACAAGCTATTTCCTGGACTTTTATGTAGTGTTCTTACTGTAGCCACTTATGTGTTTAGATTACAGGTGCTTATTACTATCCCTGTGTCTGATTTAATACATTTCAACAACATACTATCACTGTTATCCCATCATAGTGTGGTAACCAGCAATTATTCACAGATGGTTTGTATTAAAATTTTCATATGATATTTTGTATAGTCAAGTTACCAAGTTACATATTGTTTCTTGTCTCATCTATGAAGGGTAGGGCCACTGATTAATGTGGATTAGACTCAAGCTTATCATCACTCATCTTCAGTCATTGACTCTATGGAAGGATGGAAAGTCCCTTTGCCAGAAGTGCTTCTTCCTTAAATTTTGTTTAGTTGTGCTTAATTCTAGCCTAGACATTTGGCTGGACCCATTGACTTTCATTATATGTAGATAAGAATTCTAATTACTATTCATAGTAAGTGCTGATAGTATGGTAGGTCAGAGGAAACACCAGTAAGCAGAGGAGAAGCCAGAAGGCAGAGGAGAAGCCAGCAGGCAGGAGAAAAGCCAGCAGGCAGAGGAGAATCGAGCAAGTAGTGGAGAAGCCAGGAGCCAGAGGAGAAGCCAGCAGGCAGAATAGAGGCCATTAAGAGGAGATGTCAGCAAACAGAGTCTACTGTTTGCCACGTAGTAGGCTACGTTTCTTGTGGTCTGAGTCTTTTCACTGAAGAATACTGACTATCTAGTCTTCCTCTGAACTCTTGGTTAAAATTGAAATTGGCCTCTGCATTCTGACTGAACTTACTTCTTGCCCCTGCTGCCTCTATTACTAATAAGAGGTGTTGGTACTGTGGCTACTTGTGTGCCACAAAGACGCTCCAGAAATCAAGGATAATTCCAAGGTTTCTGCTTAAACAGAAAAACTATATGCAAAATAAAATTTATTCCTTATGTAAATTTTATGTAATATAATACATACAAAGTTCAAAGAACTCACATTTTTTAGCTTGTATTATGTACTAAGAACATTTTTTGTTTTTATATAATTTAATTGCATTTTGTACTTGAAGTTCACATCATTGACACTATAGTACAGATATGTAAAACAGGCTATTCAAAATAGGATAATCAAGTTTCACTCCTTGGTTAGTTTTTTTTTCCTTTATTCCTACTCAGTTGAAAACTTACATTCCAAGAAAGTTAATCTCCTTCAAACATGTAATTATATATAGTTAGACAAGCTGAATATGCTGTGTTTATATATTTAGAAAGGGATGTGCTTGAGTGTGTGTGTGTGTGCACGTGCACGTGTGTGCGTGTGTGTGTGTGTGTGTGTGTGTAAAGCAACAAAGTAAAAAGCCAGGATTTTAAAAGAGAACAAGACAGAGATTCATGGGAAAGTTTGCTGAGAGAGGAAGGGATATGGGAAAACAATAATTACAGTATGATAACAATTTTTTAAATTCATAATAGTGTAATCAAGCCTGTCATGTTTTATTACTAATATGTGCCTTTAGCCAAGCCTTTAACTACAGTTGCTTAAAAGATGAGGCATTGGAATTGCAATTTCAAGTCCTATTTTGGTGTTTGCATGTTCCTAGTTAGTCTAGTCAACTTAGTGATGTCCTTATCTTAAAATAAAATTGAAAAGCAATAGTAGCTTTATATCTCAGTGAGAGAGTGTGCACTTGTTATGTGTGGTACCCTGAATTCTTCCTGAGCACAGCATGAGCAGGAGAAATAAGAAACTATAAACAAACAAAAACAGTAACAGTGATTTTATACATTATTTTCCTCAGAAAAAAATACTTTGTGGATAAAATGTTAAATATTTTTAGAGGCTACAAAACTGAAAACTTAAATAAATGTAAAAAAATATAAAGCATTTTATTTTTCAATTTCTTAGCATGCATCAACATTTATTGTAACCTAATTAAGAGAGCATTCATTCAACAAAGATACGTTTACAGAATAGATGCTTTTATATTTAATTATCATTATTACTAAAATGGTAATTATAAGGTCAGTGATTTCCCAACCATGTACATTCCATGTGATAGTCATGTTTTTCAGTTATTATATCATTTATTAAACATGTCTATGTTTACTTCCTTTTGTCTGATTTAAAGCTTGAAAAAAATATTTAGCCTTCTTCCAAACAAATAACGTAAAATTCACCATCTTATGAAAAGAAGAATGCCTTAAAAGACATTTTTTTATTTATTAACTAATTTATTTATTACTTTTTTTTAAATTTTAGTTACTCAAGTTCATGGCTGAGAATAGAGACTTTCCCAAGAGGAAGTGATCTGTGACTCTTTCTTTCCCTGCAACTCAGTATGGCTTCAAGCTAAAAATGAAAGTGGCAGAACTTACGCATGAAGGTAAAATATTTGCTTATTATAAAAATTAGTCGTTCTTGTGTAGATTTTCCCACAGTTCTTAGTAGTTAGAAAATTTAAATGATTCTGCAGTACTCCTAATGTTCACATGAAAATAAAACGGAAATAACTATCATTTTGCTACATGAAGTTCCTATTGGTACTGGGTTAGTGTGCCTAGGAAATGGGGATAAGATCCTTAAGGTGCTTTTCAAAGCCACTCTTTTACTCCAAATCTGTCAATTTAGCATCAATTTAATCCCACTAGATTTCTTGGGTTAAGAAACTAAGTTAGGGAGAATATGAGCAAGGAAGTCAGGACCACGAGGGGTTGGTTGGTCCACCCACTGAGACAGTGGGTCTGATCAAATGGGAGCTCACCAAAGCCAGCTGGACTGGGATTGAAGGAACATGGAATCAAACTGGACCCTCTGAATGTGGCTGACAATTGGGGCAGACTGAAAAGTAAATGAAAATGGCACTGAGATTTGTTTCTATTGCATGTACTGGCTTTGGGGGATCCTAGTCTATTTGGATGCATACCTTCCTAAGCCTGGATGGAGGGGGGAGGGCCTTGGACGTCCCACAGGGCGGGGTACCCTGCCCTCTCTTAGGACTGGAGAGGGAGAGGGGGAGTGGGAAGAGTGGGGGAGCTGGAAGGAAATGGGAGGAGGGAAAGAAGTGGAAATTTTGAATGGTATTATTTATAAATCAATAATAAATAAATAAATAAGAGACAATACACATAAAAGAGTAGAAACAAAGTTATTGTTCAGAACAATAATTTTTGGAACAGTTTAAGCTTGTCTGAGTTCACTTAAATTCAATTGACCCTTACCTTATGGATGGATATATTCAGCCTCCAATTTTAATAGTAAATTTAAGATTTTTTAGCCAAATAACAATACGTTGACAGATTCATTGTTTCTTTTATGATATCACACGTCTTTCAAATTTTAACGAAAACGAACTCATTAATTCAAAAAGCAATAGTACCCTGATAATCTAGTACAAAAGGTTGAGCTTCTGAGAAGTAATGGGTTTTTCGTTATCATCCTTTTGAACTTTTGACTTAACACATCTAGTATAATACATAAATAATGAACAAAACCAGTTTTTCCCTAATACCAATTTATGTACCAAATTCCATCAGTCATTGGAGATTTGTGGAAGGTAGGATTCAGAAAATATCTTAAAAACTTTCAGCCAAATTAATACTGTATCTAAGTTAACTATAGATACCTATAAATAAATCATAAAATTTAAAGAGGGGCCAGTGAACCTCATAAGATTTTAATATTTTAAGAGTTGTTTTAAGGTAGGCCAAAATTCTCTTGATAAATTACTGTAGTAAAGAATATTTTTCTAGATGCTTTGATTTATACAAAAAATTTTGATAAATTTTATTTAAGTGGGAGGATTTGGAGGAAGGAAGTGTATGGCTAAGAATATGGGGGAAGGCATTACAGGTATATTTTGTTTATTAAAAGATATAATTTTAGAAAAAATATATATACTTCAAAATGGTTATTGTTATAGAATTGTTAACTTGCAGATCATGGACTGTGTTTCTTTTCTCCAAGGTTTTAAATTATATATTAATATCTAAACACATTCTGTTGATACTCTGAAGCAATAATAGTGCTTCATAGTAGCTACAGTTTATCTCGTTCCTTTTGCATTATGCAAGTCTTGTTCATTATCTAACCTATCAAGGAAGTCAGTATATCTAAGCAAAGGAGATACTATCAATTATTTCCTGAATGGATTCTGATTTAAGTCTTTGAGATAATCCTAAACCCTGTTTATGATATGATTCAGAAACCCTAGCTCAAGCTTAACACAATTCCCTGATAACTATTTTTTGTTCAGAGTTAGTTGTGTGTTTATGATGGCCCAAGAAGGCATCAGAAAAGCCTTGTGGTTCGTGATTCTGAGCGTTCTTCACATTAAACTGACAGTGAATGAAGTTTTGTCTCAGTTACCGACTGCTGTCATAATGTGGCATGAGGGAAATCTGTCTGGGGATAAGCATGAAATTTGACAGATGCTGCACAGAAAAATAAATCATTTAGAATAACAAACAAAACCCACAGTGTTCCTTTGTTTCTTGAAGCATGCACTGTGAAAGTATGTAATATCTTTTCACTTTTTCCATAGATTCTGACACATAGACAAGGAGCAAAACTTGGGAGCTTGCTAAGGCATAGGCTCTAGCCGTAGTACAGCGTTATTGAATCAGAGGGTGGATTGATAACTGTGGATGCAAATAAGGTGAAGAAGTTCTTCATAATCTACTCAAAACACATCCTAGTTTGAAATCATTGGCATGATCCATTTTGAGTTAAAACTTTCCTGATTACAATCAAATTGACTTAAGTTAATAAAAAGATAAGTATTTCTTTCAAAGAAAATGAACAAGTTACACTCAAATAAGTCACTACTAATATCAGAATCATATGTTTTTAAATACATTTTCTCATATTTTTATATATTTAGAGATTAAGATTATGGTTTTGTGTATGCTAGCAGATTGTCAATCTATGACCTATATGCCTAAGCTAAGTTTTATCTTATAACTCAATTATTTGAATGAAAACTAGAAATATTCTTATTCACCTTTGTTCTTAATCCTTCGATCAATAAAAGTAAATATATTACCTATAAACACAAACATATATATTCATGTATATTTATATAAACTTAAACATTAGTAGGAAAGATTTTTTTTTCTAATAAATCCTATGCACATTATGAGTTTAGCAGTTAATGGAAAATATTTTTCTCAGTGATTAAACACAATCCTAACATACACAACACTCGGGCTCTACTCTCAACATAGAAAACTAATTAAAAGAGAGACAGAATAAAACTAATAACATCTGTAACCATATATTTATTTATTCTTAGAGAATTGCATACATATATCCAATGCATTTTCCTTTTCTCCGACTCCTCCCAAATCTCCCTGAACATTTGTTTGTTTTCCACTCATCTTGATGCCCTCATTTTTCTTTTTATCACTAAGAGCATATGCACATTATTGTAGGACCATTCCCTGGATGATCAACAACCTACATAGAAATGTGACCTTGAAGAAAATTAATGTATCTTTTACCTGTAGCCATCAATTCCCTGTAGTTTCTTAGCTAGTGAGGGGACTTCAAGAGCCCATCCCCATTCATGTTGGGATGTATGACCATCTTGGTCTTTATAGAGGTCTTGTGCAGCATCTCCCACATCTACTGTGAATTCCTGTTACAGGTTTGTCTTACATGGAGAACAGCATTTCATAGAGTCCTCAACAACATCTGTCCCTTACAAAGTGATTCCTCATCCACAATCATCACTGAGCCTTGGGGATAAAAGGTGTAATATTGATGGTAAATTTAGGACCAGGCAATGCACAATTTGGTACTCTCTGTGTTTTCACTAGTAGTGAATCTTTGGTTCATTCATCTCCTCCACAAGAAAAAAAAGCTTCCCCAAGGACTACAGATGCATTAATCACTGTGTATGACCATGAGTTTTAGAGAACATCTTGACACTATGTTCATTTAGCAGGAGTTCTTTTAGCCAGGAGTTCTTTTGCAGTTGACTTTTTCTGGAATTAGTTCTATCTTATGCAGTAGGCCTTAATTCCAATTAGAAAACTGTTGGCACTATTGAACCAGTAGGCATTTCTTGACACTATGGAAACTATTTTAGCTCACAGGATTCATAAGTAGGTAAAACTGTACAGGAACCCCCGCCCCTACCCCGAAAAACCTGTATAACGCATTCTTGTATTAGGAAAGCAGTCTGGTAAGGAGGAACCTTCAAATTCAATATTAACTTGATTTTGACATGTCTTGCCAACAATTTGTGTGGTATTTTCACCAAAAGTGTTTTTTTTTTTTTTTACCATGCTATGGTGGACAATAAAAAATAATGCTAATATCATCTAATGTTTTAAATGTTTCTGTAACTCGTGTGAAGCTCCTCAAAAGCAAATTTCTTTTTCCTGACACTTGGCTTTTATTTGATGATAATATTTAGCTTCCATGGAAAGAACTGTTTTATGTGTAGGGAAACTACATTTTAAACTCTTTTTAAAATAGGTATTTTAGTTTTTTAAATCGTAACTTTCCATATTGCTATTTCAAATTTCTTAGGGTTAATATCTTTTGCTTTTAAGAATAAATTCATAATATATTCTAAATAAGTTTCTGTGATATGCATATGTGCATGTATGTGGCAATAAAGCTTAATCTATGTGAATTTTTCCGCAACACATTTTATCTTAAATGAATTAAATTAAAACATTTTAAAAATTTGAACAAAATTTCATAGTTGATTTTTATTACACTATGAAAGTGTAAGGCCTTTTCAAAATTATATAAATAAATGCTATTAATGTGTTCTTACATTCATCAACTGGAAGACTTTTAGACACATGAGCATTCAAATGTTAATGGACTATAACAGCTTCTTCTTATTCTAAATTAAAATTAGCTACATCATCTTTATACTTAATGGCAACTATCAATTTAGAAATTAAATTTTACTTTAAGAATATCCTTTCATGCTTTATATAAAATCTTTTAGAAGTTCCTAAAGAGTAGGATGTCGTTAAAACTATCCATTCATACAGTAGAAGAAAATGGCTTAAGTTCATATAGCAGTACTGAACGTACTAGAAAATTTACATTACTCTTTATACACTGCCACTCATGTTGAATAATTCTACACTCTAAGCCAAACAAGTTTTCAAACTTAAAATGAAAACCACTTTATTTAAAAATAATGAGGTGACTTTTCTGCTGCTATAGTCTTCAAAGATATGTATTAAATTATTATATTATATTGAATTATTATAAAATATTTTAATTTAAATTATTTTATTAGTTATTGGAGAAATTCACATATATTTGATCATACCAGTCTTCCTATCCCCTTCTCTTCCCAGATCCACTCTTCATTCTATACCTACCATATTAAAAAAAAAACACACACACACACATCGAATCCCATCACAACTGCCTAGACTGTCTTAGGTGTCTTGCCATCCATTGTGTCTGCTAGACATATCAGGGGTCACACCCTTAATGAAAATTTTCTCTTTGGCAGCTATTAATTACTAACAGCTCCTCAACTAAGATGGGCTTACTGCCCACTTCCACTCTCCATACTGGGAGTTCGTCTCGCTTGAGTATGTACATGTTTTGTGCTTGCTACACACTGCTGTGAGTTTATATATGCAGTTCCTACATTGTCTCCATAAAACAGTGTTTCTTCACAGTTATCCACTGCCTCTAGGTCTTCATGCCCGCTTTGCTGAAGTGAACCATAAGCCTATGAAAGAGAAGTATGACATAGTTGTCTCATTTAGTGGTGAACATTCGACAGTCACTTATTTCCTGTACTTTGACTAGTTGTTAACTTCAGTCTACAACAAAAAGGAATTTTTGAACTGGTTGGTGGTGGCTTATGCCTTTAATCCCAGAACTCAAAATGCAGAGGCAGGTGAATCTTGTTCAGTTTGCAGCTAACCTGTTACAAAGAACCCCCCCGCACACACACTCACCCCCAAAAGAAAGAAAGAAAGAAAGGAAGGAAGGAAGGAAGGAAGGAAGGAAGGAAGGAAGGAAGGAAGGAAGAAAGTCTGGAGGCTTGGAAACTCCAATAATCTACTGGTATATTGGTATGTGTTGGCACATAAACATGTGCCAGCTAAATCCACATATAACCTGAGATGCTTGGAAGGAATTATAGACACACACACAAAAACAAAGTTTAGCCTTATTGTTTATTATTTTATTTTATTTTATTTTGAATGGGCTCTGTTTGCTGGCAGTGAGAAAAAGTGCTGCGGGTTCTTTAAGAGAAGTTGTCCTGATGCAACATTGGCAGCAAAAATTAAACTGCTCAGTTTCTAAACAGCAGCTTCCTGGTCCATGATGTCAGCATGAACTCTGGCCCTCTCACGAGGCTGACCACTTGAATGGGGTTTGTGGGCAGCTTACTTGGTGGCAGCATGAACAGACTGGGCCAAGTGGTTACCAGAGTTATGGTGGTGAAGGTGGTTCTCACCGGGCAGTCTCAGAAGCAGTGAATGGACCTCTGCCATGTTGGTCTGGGTAGGGTCAACAGACAGGACTGTGGAGTTGGTACTAGCCACGTCCGCTTAGCAATTAAAAAAGAAAAAAAGCACTCTTATCTGAAAATAATTACAGATACACAATAAAGACCGATTTAGATTAAAAGAAAAAAACAACCCTAAACGGGTCAGAGTGTTGGCTAAGTGTGTATAGGCTTGAGAGAGAAAGGAAAAACAGCATAGGCAGTTATAATATAAAAGAGTACAGTCAGGCATGGATTAAAGGAGTAAAGATATCAATGAACATTAAAACTGTAGAAAAAGAGATACAGTTAATATAAATATGCCACATAAAGATGGGCTATACACAGTGAGTCTGGATAATGTATATTATTATGTTTTCTTTTAATTTTTTGACTGTGAAAGAGCTAAGTATATAGAGACATTTCATTGTATGGCTGCTAAGATAACCCAGTCATTCGGCAAGAAACTGCTCTTTCCTGGACTGCTTGATGTTATACTGTATGAGCTGGACATGCAGGACCCATGGAAAATGACTGCTAAACTGGCCAAAGGTAAGGTGGTCCTTCAGGCTTCCTGCTTCTTTAAAGAGTCTGCCAGACATTCTACAGGATACAGAAGAAAGTAAATGACAAACTACCATTAAAGGCAGAACAGATCCTCAAATTTCCTGCTTCGTGGAAAAGTCTGCTGGATACTATGGGCCTGTCGGATGAAAATTGAATGCCCCAATTTTACAGAAGAACTTTAGGTGACTGTCTAGGCAGCAGGATGTCTCTGTCATTTCTAGAGTTTTGGCAATTGCTTACAATGCACTTCCTGTTTACTTAGGTAATATTATATCCTTCTGGGCTCTTTGATGTAGTTGAAGAATAGCTAGTTACAATTACAGTTTTCTATAGTTATGATAAAAGATACAGTATAAATATTGTAACTGTAATTCTTGCTTGGTACCTGTTTTGTTATATGTAATTTTACTATGTTAAAGTTAAAAGCCTTCCTTTTTATTTAAACAGAAAAGAAGAAATGGCGTGGGAAGTCTTGTGTATGTGCTGCTTTTATTGGTTAATGAATAAAGAAGCCACTTTGGCCTGTGATAGTTCAGAATAGAGCTAGGCTCTATTAAGAGAAATGAAACTGAATGCTGGTAGAAAGTAGGTGAAGTCAGTGAGATGCCCTATAGACACCAGAGGAGACGGGTTACCCAGAACTGTGTCAGTTTGCCCTGAGCCTCATGATAAAATATAAAATTTAAGAAGTAAGAACTTGTTAGGAAAACGCTGGAGTCATTGGCTAAGCAGCATTTTAATTAATATAGTTTTGTGTAATTATTACGGGTCTGAGCAGCCATTAATAAACGAGCAGCCTCCACCTACAATCTATGGAATTAATGAGGTCATTAGGAATCAGCTTATAGAATGCATCATAACCAGAAGTGTTTAAGTATGCTCTCCCCAAGGACATTTGATCTGCCTAGCTACAGGTTTATATTCCATGACCACACCCACACACAATAAATGACCTCTTCCATGTATAATTTCATCGTAATAACCTCATCAGAAAGTAGATAATAGCTCTCATAGCATTTATGTCACTATTGGATCAGTGACCATATCTTGATAGAAAGACCACTACTACAGAACACATGTTCACACATCAATAAATCTGATAAACTGTATTTTTTCCAGTAGGATGTATAACATCTTCCACTACTATGAAGTCTAGCTGATAGGGATGAAACTTCCAAGTGAATTGCAGGTTCATTACTACATATACTACACATATGTGGTAATTTCAGCAAAAAGGTCCTCTTTTCAATTCCTGGAGGTTGATAAGCAGGAATAATGACAACACAATTTAGTAATCCAGGGTTGGTGTCTAGTGGACTCTGTGTCTAACAAATCCAATGGAGGTAAGCCTTTTTGAACAAATGAAATCTGACAAAGAACATATTTTTCCTCTCATTTGTGCATGTTAGTTTAGAATAATTAGACATTCATATCTCATTTGAAATACCCACAGAGGTCAGGATTAGTAAGGAGCCGTAAAGAGGGATGGTTGTTACAAGAGGGAAGATGGAATGCACTGCTATAAAGAGGGCAGGGAACAATGGAGCAAGAAAGGTTAAATAAGTTGGGTTGGGAAAGCAAAGTAAAGGAGATAAGGCAATTTGGGAGTGTTAGTTAAGACTGAAGACTTTCTTTGAAAAACAAAAAAATAACCAAACTAAAACATGAAACACTGGAGCTTTATTGAAGAGACTATATAAAGGAGTGACAATGTTTCTACTGAACATCCAAGTTAACAAATAACACCACGGTTGTTCTGTCTCCTACCCAACTTTTTCCTACCATCATTAAAACATAAACTTTTGAATTAACAAATTATACAAAAATGTTATTTGAAACATTCATTCTTTTTGTCCTAGGGATTTATGAATTTATAACAACAGCCCATTGTCTAATTTTATCTAAGCTAAATTAAAATAATCTGTCTTAAAAAAATGAATTACTTATTTAGGTTCTAATCAGGTAACCCCATTCATTTATGCTAAACAAATCTCTTGAATCATAACAACAAGACAGAAACAGTTGTCCAGCTCCAGGCTGAATTCTGTTTTCTAACTGAATGAATACTAAGGCTGCATGATCATTTCATCTGACAGAACCTAGCACACCAAGGGAGTGGACACCATCATGTGATTTGTGTTCAAATAAAGATACAAAAGTAAAAGAACTGACTTCTGTGTTTATTGCAGGCCTCTGAGAAGATTTCCATGAGTATCATGCACCTGTATACCAGAATGATTTAAGGATCGGTGGAATTAAAATGTTATGGTCAGAGTTTAACTAAAAAATGTGCTTTCAGAGGTAAACTAAAAATATTTGGAGGTAACTTTTGAAGTATTTAGTATTTTCAATTTCTTTTTGTTTTGAAACACTTTTAAAGCACCTAATGTTTTTATTATATTCTTTAAGTTTTTTAATGCTCTTCATTATTATACCTGATTATATACATATTAGGTTGATAAATTATTGCATACATATTGGTTAGATATAATCAGCTCTATTTTTTTATATAATTTTGTAAAGATCACATAATATAGAAAATTATGGGTACCAGAAACCAAAATTCAGAGCTCAGGAAGCAATATATATATATATAATATTTTTTCTAAAATATATATATTTCTAATATGTATATTTCTAATATATACATTAAAGAATTATTTTAGAAAGCAAACTATCAAGCAAGAAGATGACTTCTTCTATTACAATAGTGGCTCTACAGTTAGGAGAGTCATCAACTGTTTCCAATGGAAATTTTATACCCACTCCACAGGAAGTAATCCATACCTACTAATGCAAATCTGGTAAAAATAATTGTAGAGAAAAATGATAAGTCCTTGGTGACAACTAAATACTGTCATTTAGAGAAAGGTACCCTTAGATCTGCCTTTTAATTATTGATCTGTAAACTCATCGATAAGCACTACTTGAAGCCTTAATCAGATGTCTGGGTGAAGGGGTTAATATGGGAGAGAGAGAGGGAGAGGTAAGAGACGATTGGAGAGAATCAGAATATATTAAGTTCATGTAAGTCGTGGTTAAAGGACAAAATTGGTTTAGAAAAACTTTCAGAATATGTAACAATAATAATTTAAAGACAATATATGGCATGGGATAAAATTTCTATAAAATAATCCATTATATGTTCTAAAATGGTTTTGCTTAGACAGAAAAATGAAATCACACTTAAACATGGTTGTTCTTCCTTGGGATGCTATTATTTAAACTCACCCACTATTGCATATACCAGTCTCTCATTTTTATTTTATTTTATTTTATTTTATTTATTGGTTTTTCGAGACAGGGTTTCTCTGTGGCTTTGGAGCCTGCGAAGGAACTAGCTCTTGTAGACCAGGTTGGTCTCAAACTCACAAAGATCCGCCTGCCTCTGCCTCCCGAGTGCTGGGATTAAAGGCGTGTACCACCACCGCCCGGCCCAGTGTCTCATTTGATTGCTGAAAAAATTCCATTTATTGATATAGCACAATTTCTTAGTCCATCCATGAGTTGCTAGACATTTAAATTATTTTCATTTTGGGTCATTATGAATAAAGTCTTATGACCAATCAGTAAATTAAAAATATTGGGGTTAAAGTGATGGTTCAGTGGTAATAAACTAGTTGCTCAGAGTTCCCAGGGTCATTTTCTGGAAATGACATGGTAGTGTGTTTTTCTAATATCATGACAAAATATTATGACCTAGTTCAAAGTGTTAGAGTCCAAGACCATCATGGTGTGGAGTATGCTGGCAGGCAAGCATGACACTCTGCATTAGTTGAGAGCTTTTATCTTCATCCACAATCATGAAGCACAGCAAGGGCCAAAATCTTAACTCCTACCCCACAACTCCTACAACACACTTATTAATTCTTCCCTAAAAAACTCCACCACCTGGGCACCAATTCTTCAAATATATGAGCCACAGTGGGACATTCTTATCACAACAGTGGACTACAGCCATAAATCCAATTACAGGAAACCAACAGCCCTCTTCTGTCCTCAATGGGTACCTCACCTGCACACAGAACATATGGAAGCACACAGCTAAAACACTCAAACACATTAAAATAATTTTTTATTATTTTTGTAAAATTTAAAGAGCTTTACAACTTTGAAAATATGTTAATTATTGATATGCTTATTTATCTTTGTTTAGGGAAAGTCAATTGCTAAGAATATTTAATATTTATATTGTAAAAAAGATAGGATATGATGTACAAATATCCTGCCATGTAGCAGGGAAAATGATTTGCAGAAAAAAAAAGGATCTAGTAAATAATATTACCTTACATTTTTAAAGTACTTGATACTTTTGAAGGCTCTTTTACACACTATATCACAGAGCCCTAGTAAAGCCTCCTGAGCTTGCCAGAAACAATAAATTATTAACCCAATTTTACGGGTGAACAAATTTAGGCTTAGAAAGATTAAATGTCTTGTCAAATAATCCACGTACTTTTATTGTGACATTTATGTATTATTAAAGTCAAGATTTGTTTCTGGATTTTCTGATGTCCTTCTCTGGACAGTAACCTTACCTCAATTTTCAGAAAAGCTTATTTTGAACATCACAAGTAAATGGCTGCTATGAGATAATCTGCATAAAGACTTTCAAAGTACATAGAAATTAGTGTATTTGTAGTATAGAAAACCAAAATAGGAACTAAAGATCCTAAAATAAAATCTTCCCATTTATTGACACTCTTAGAAAGCATTCCCATCCTCTACATACATAAGTCAGCCATGAATTAGTTATATAGTAATTTTAGTATTTAATACTGAAACATTTTCAAGGAATCACTGGTGTTTTACGTCATTTTTATTTGAATGCTGATGAATGGTTTCAGCTCTGCAGATGCTGGGAGAAGTAAGACCAGACTCAGAGGCTTATCATATGAATTAATGCAATATCACATCCTTAAGCAAGACAGAGAAATAAATTTAAACTGAAGAAGTGGAAATGCCAGACACAATATTTTAAAATAAATCAGAAGCATGCAATAATATCATTTCAGTCCTTAATTTAAACCTTGAGGATTTCAGAGGTAGATATATGGATTTCATTTGCAAACACTCTGTACTAAGCTAGGAAAATTGCTGAAACAACATTACGAACAGGCAAGGAACAGAATTAATCCACATGGACGCAAGTACTGGTACTAACAATAATTCAACCAGGTTGACATGCTCTTTTTACCATGTTATTGGAACATAGAGCCAGAGTCTTAAGTAAATTTCAAGATTATATAATGATTTGTGGTATTGAAGCAGCTTACTTTGGCTACTTCTTCATAAGTATATTTAATTAGCTGCAAATTATTAACATTTTAGAAATATTATTAACATTTTAGAAATATTAATGGATTTTAGACCAAAAAACTAGATTCAAATGAATTTTTTTTATTTTTTTAGATTATAAACTAGAAAGCATTGTGAAATTGTTACCTGATACTACTGTGAACAGCTACAGAATTTAGCATACAGAGTGTTGATCTTCTGTTGGATATGTAGGCTCTCAGATCTACTGTTTATTCTTGTGCTAACAATTCTTAGGCACATTTGTTCCACCAGATTCTTCCTTTTGTCCTACTGAGAAATTAGCAAAGAGTAACAGTTTTCACAGTAGTCCTTTCTGCATCATTATCTTTTTATATGCTAAAGACCATGTTGCATAAAGCCTGGCACCAATCACATTACACTGCTATTTTCACTAAGCTTCTATTTCAATGCCCCTGCAAGAGTCAGGACTGTGTGGCTGAGTCTCTTGTCAGATCAGATTTCAATCTCAAGTGATATAAAATGTAGCGAACTTTAGTTTTGCTTTCTCCTTCCTTAGTTTTCAAGAAGATGATACAATGTTTAAGTGGATGGGATGCATTCTGTCCTGCTGTGACATATATCAAGTTAATTTAATAGAGGGAAACATCCTGAATGTAGTGGACACAGATTTATTATCAAGAAACAGAAATTCTGAAAATAGAAAACTGATGTATGTATTCCTGTATAATCTGTTGTGGCAAATTGTGTTGGATTTTAGAAATACTAAAATCACAGTAATTGACTTTGGCAGGTGTTTCTTAGAGTTCAAATTAGTACCACAAAATGATTTAATGTAGTAATTAATCCATTTGCCTATACTAGCACTTTCATTGCAATAAAGGTGAATCATCACGAAATCATAGCTTCCCATGAACATTTACTGATACTTTAGTTTGGTAAAACTTAATGAAAAATCACAATTCAACTCAAAGTATTTGATGATAATGAATAGTCATAATATTTACTAGAATCTTTTGATCATTGAGCAATAAATGTGGAAGTAACAAAATAAGTTGTTTGTGAAAACAAATGTAACTCCTTTTTTATTCTGGAAGGCTACACTGAGAAACAATGTCACAATAGAGGGTGTTAATAAGTTTGTTGCACTGCATATATAACAGATAAGCACCCTGACTACAGTCTTCATGTCTTCATTCTTATGGCATTGTGCAGATTCATGTGTCACTGGTTAAAGATCTCACTGTGATACAGGCTCTTATGTTTATAGTCAAAATTACTGCTTTGAGTTAATAGTCAAAAATAAACAAGATTATTAATTTTTGGTACTGTATTTTCTTACAATGTGTAAACTTTAATATATCCAAAGTTTAATGTTTGAAAATTAAAAATAATACATTCATGAACCTTTTTGTAGAAAGCAATGAATTGGAATATTTTGTGTGTTGTTCAGAATATATTAATGTCAATTCAGTTACTGGCAACGGGGCAGGGACAACCCTGAAAAATCCGCAAACAATTGAGACTGTTGCTAAGAAAGTGTGTGACTCTTCACAAACTGACTGTAAAACCCACACAACCCACTGAATATGGAGTTGGGCTGCTGCCTCCATGGAGCTTCACCCCTATGTCCAAGTAACTTTCCTGCTGGAAGGTTCACTACAGGCTACTAAAAGAGAAATGTAAACATCCACCCAACAGCAAAACCTTAGACAAAGCGTCTATCATCTGCAAGATATGCTCAAAGAATAAAATAACTCTTAATATCCTAATGGCATGCTGTTATATGAGTACCTTATTCAATCTAAATTAGAGAACCTTCCCACTGTAGCAGACAAGAACAGACTCAGAGACCAAGAGCCGGACATTACATGGAGAGAGTACTTGAAACACACATCTTTAAATGGGATTTCCTCATCAAATTGCTCCTCCTAGAGCTCAGAGAACTTCCATGGAAGAGTGGGAGGAAAAAGGATAAGAGGTAGAGGGGATGGAGGACACCAGGAAGAACAACTAAGCAAGGCTCAAAAGACATCAAAAGAACTGAAACAGTGAACACAGGACCTACATGAGTCTGTTCCAGGGCCCATGTGTATATATTTATTATAACTTTGGGCTTTCTATATGTAGGGGACTTCTGGATGTGTGAACCAGTTGGTGTCTTATTTTTCTTCTGGCTCTTGGGGCTCTTTACCTTTTGTTGGTTTGCCTTGTCTAACCACAATCTGATAGTTTTTGCTTCATAGTATTGTATTTTAATTTGTCCTTTGGTTATTTTTCAGAAGCCTGTTCAGGGAACCATATTGCTGAGATTTCTGCATGAGTTTTCCAGAACACAGCTGTGATACTTCCTTTCAGCATACTGTTACTGACTTCGGATATTTAGCCTTCACTATTAACAATGTTTATTTCTAGAGTTTTAAACCATAAAACTATAGTAACATAGCAATAACAGGAGAATAATGCATCAACTGCATTGTTTAATAAGAAGAATATTTGTGCAATTTTACTTATGTTTGCCAATCTGTAATTATTGAATTTTCAAAACAATTCCTAAAGAAAATGAGGGGGACAATAACTTAAAACATTAAGAATAATGACAGTTTGTGTGTTAACTTTGAATTATGAAATAAATCCTAATTATATTTCTTTACTTCTCCAGGCTGCACAAAAGGTTCCTATCTTTAAGAAGCTACACTAAAAAGGCACAATTTTCTGCATCCTACTTTATCAAACCAATGAAGAAACACAATGTCTATTTTGTTATTTTACATAATTGATGAGCTTTTGTGACTGAATTAATCTCTATAGTTACTAATTATTGAGAGTTAATTTGGTGGCTAATATCAGAAATCATATTTTAATAAAATCAGTGTAGTACGTGTGCCTTTCTTCCACAAAATTAAAACGATGTTAATATTGGATATCCACAGCCAAAATAGAATGACTATGAAAACAAGTATTTTTGAGGTTTTTAGGTTTTTGTTTGTTTGGTTTTTAGATGTTTGATGTGTTATCTAACTCTGCCATTACCTTTCTTGGCACAGCTGTCCTGCCAAGGATTTCTGCAAAGTAACATAGGGATGAATACTTTACAGGGAAATAAAAATGGAAAAAGAAGAGACTTTCTTAGATGAGTCCTCTCTTTCTCAGAAGCCATAAATGCTACAATCAATCAATATCTCAATTAAGATCCTAGTCTTCAAGGAGATGTAAAATTTTGTCTCACATCTGGGGGAAAACATCGATGAAGCAGAGGAAGAATGGATGCTGGGTTGACAATGCAAACAATTCCAAACCCATGTTGAGAAGAACTGTACCTACATCAGAGGTGGTCACTAACATGGTGATTTTCAGCAGAAAAATCCCTCTATTCAGGAGGATATGATAAGTCTGCTCTGGTGAGCTAAAGACAACTGAGTCTAGTTATCTATTATATAAAACAAGATGCAAATAAACTAATTTACTACTTAAGTGCTTGATTCAAAGTTAATCAATTTGTTCACACTCAGTAGGTAAAAGGAGAAGAATTAGATATGCATCTGAATCTTTTGTAATAAATTTATGCTTACTTTGTGGCGAGTGGCAGCCCTCTTGCCAAACACATAATAGTGCCATGCATCTTTCTAGTGTATCACGTCTTTAACATATTATCTTTAAGGATGTGAGTTCAGTAAGTAAATAACTGCTTGGCAAAGCAGTTTTTACAGCTTAAAGAAGTTAAAATGTGCTTACCTGAATTAGTGAAATTCAAGATAGGAAGCCCAACACCTTACCTAAATGAGTCATTTAAACAAGAAAAACATGACAAAGTAAAGAGAGACTTTTTTTTCCCTTATTAGCTTGCAAGTCTTCAATAAAACATTATGCATATTGACAGCTAACATTCAAAGGCCTCAGTTCTACAGAGATAGCCATGAAAAGAAGCTCAGTAAATTTTCAAAGAGCAAACTAGTGAGTAGTTTTTATCTATATGTAATTGCTGTATTTCATATGAAGAAAAATTCAAAGGAAGAATTTGAATATGATAAAAATAAGAATCTAAATTTAACTCAGTACTCAAAAACGAAGTTTCAGATCATTTTGACTGAATTTTTTACTGAAAAAATTTTTACAAGCTATAGTTACTTTATGAATTTATTATGCTGTCCAAATCACATGCTCATTATGCCCCAGAATTAAAACCAGAATTGGACTTTCTAAAATGCCTTTGAAATTAACTTTTTACAGAAGAAAGCAGGAAATCCTGATTAAATAAACATCAACACAAAATACAGATCTATTAAGTTTTCTCAAGAATTATACACTTCTTCACATATCTGCGACATTTAATATTTTGCTTATAATTCTTTTGTATGTGAATTGGATAAGTATTTATAAAGGTCTAAGGTTAATGTATAATGAGATCTACTTTTGACATACATATTTTTTTATTTCTATGTTAAATTTAACTTGGTAACTCAAATAATAAACATCCCCTGTTTCTTAATGCTCATTTGTGACCTTTCCCAGTCTTTTCCCAGGCACTAAATAGAATTAAGGACATTTCCTCTAGTTGTGACAGCAACAAGCAGGAGAGTTCCTAAATAAATTGGCAGCTGAAGAAAGAGGAAGAAAATTTATCTGGTAACTAAATTTCAAAACAAAAGTTAGAACACAGGCAGATGGATTTAGGGCCAAAGATTTTTATAATACAGTAGATGTCACAAATGCTCAGGACAGGATGGTAGTTCTTACAATTTAATTTTATGTTGTAAATCAATGACAAATCAAAGAAAGGTTGTTTCTTCATGTAGTCGAGAAAGACACATGCACAAAAACACATACACACATTTATACATACATCTCTCTATCTTTTTTTTTTTTGAAAAGTTTTAGGCATTAAAACAGACAACTATGCCCTTTTCATGGCGGCGGAACCTTGGTGAGTGCCACAGCTTCATATCCACCAG
>JAQHUG010000164.1:928781-947529 GCA_028555095.1 Dicrostonyx torquatus
TAAAGAAATGAAAAAAATAAATAAACCAGAATTTGTAATTTAATTAATACAATAAATTTATGAAAATAATACAATCTTTTCTCATGTTTGTCTTTTTAAAACATAGTTAGCACACTTTTCTCTTCACTTTCCTAGGAGTGTAGAATCATTGCTCGATCTCTGAGCTTTTCCTGAAAATAACCAACTTTAATGTGTAAAGGTGAGAAAATGGTTATGGTAACACTAGCCATTATGGTGTCACTGACATGAATAAGAACAACAAAAATCTTAATTCAGTTTGAAATGACATTCTTTTAAAAATTATAACTTTTTTATAACACGATTTTACTTTTAAAGTAAAAATAGTTATAAATCACAAAGAGAGAAAGATCACTCAAAACAGGAAAGTCATCTTTTTGTAGACTAAATAAAAACATTAATGATATATATAATTATATATATAAAATCTAAAATTTTTCAGAATATACTGTCCTTTTCAAATTTATTATTTAGTATAGGCTGCAAAGATCAAAATTAAAACTGTATTAGATTGATTTCTTTTTTAGGAGTATTCCAAATGTTTTCAATGTGCTGGTGATAACATCTCCAACAGTTTTGCTCATGTGCTCTGAGTATATAGCGTGTTCCTCCCAAGATTTGCTAAGATAATCCTTTGGAACCGAAAACAGTCATACTATTTTGTACACAGTCAACTTTTTGCACTTGAACAGAATTTAACTCCTTGTCTTCTAACTTCATAGACTAGTTAACTATATCTTCTGATAGTAGATAGATATTCCCAATGTATTTATCTAAGAATAATACATAATTGTACATTTTTTACCTTTTCTTCTCTTTTCCATCCACTTTAGAATATCGAACTTCCTTGTAACACTCACATTGGGTAGGTTAAAGCTGTATTTAGAAGGGTGTCCTTCTATTCATTTACCTCTGTTAGGTCTTGATTTCAAGGGTCTTTTCTCCTTATTTATTTTAACTCAGAAGGGAACACAGTGCCTCTGAATTATAGCTTTAAGTGTTTTCCATCTTAATGAGGTTGAGTATTCCCCTGAGAAGTACATACTGCAGAGTGAACTAATCTCCTGCTTGATCCTGTCAATACAATCTTGTCCTACCAATAAAGAGGACATTAAATGCTGCTGCCTAATGGTAGTACTGATTAGAAAAAAATGAAGAGAAGGTAAGTATCATTCTTTAACAGAATCCAGCACAGGGGAAAAATACTCTTACCAGCAGTGTATGTGATAGCCATTTGAATAGCCAGACAGCACTAAAACATGGGTGTTTCCTCATGGGTGGGCATATAACAAATGATGTAAAATTCAGGTAAATCATAACAAACAATGGAGCAAAGGTTAAACTAAAGCTCTTCAGATTTGAAAATTTATTTAGAGTTAATTGGATTAAAATATAGTTTTCAAAGAAAATATGGGACGACACAGATGTTACTAATATTAGTTACTCTTGAAGAGAATCTGGGATTTATTCTCAGTTACCACATGGTGACTCTCAGTCATACAGGACTCCAATACCAGGAGATCCAAGACCATCTTATGTCCTCCAGGATCACCAGAGATGTATATAGTACATGTACATATATATGCAGGGAAAGCAATCATACACCAAAATAAAATATTTCTTTAACTAGAGTATGTTTGAGAAGCTCTAAATCTGACTGCGGTCAGGCTTTTCTGAATTGTGATTTTATAGGTCCTCAATTGGGGTCTGCTGTAGTCATTTCTGTGAGCATTGTGTGCTGAGTACATTTTCAATGAAACTATACCATCAACAGAGTAGCACTGTGTATATTTGCCTGGGCTCCTCGTCTTCAGCCTTCCTGGTGATGTCTCAAAACTTTGGAAGAGCACTGGTGTTTTAAACCACCATTTTTTTTCTCATTTGTTCTTCCTTCTGTTTATTTGCCATCCACTGATGACTAATCGGCTACAATTCTGTTTTTCTTTTGTTCTGTCTTTTAAGATCTGAGTCAAACATGAGTTTCTTACTATAAAATCCCATTTAAACAGTCCTTCAATACTATCTTGCCTTCTTGTAACAATGCCATGAATAATTTTAGAGCTGACTAGAAATATATGAAAATTTATGTATTCTAGTATCAGAAGAGTGAAATTGAAGACAATCTAAGATAAAGGTTAAAAGAATATACATGTAGGAATAGACTGGAGAGAGCAATTGCAGACATTAAGATTCAAGGTGCCTTTACCGTTTTTCCTTTATTTGGCAAAGCCTTACATCTTTGTAGCTTATCACAGCAAAGCATTTCTTATCAATAAAATAATTTGTCACATATATGTCACTTTGAAGGAAATGTAAAGAGTGTGGTTGAATTCATATAGTTTTACTCAACAATATACTGTGTGCAAACCTATGAAACACAGAAATCATTATCATTTTGTCCTAGATTTCATGAACAGTATCCTCAAGTAATTTTTAACCAAGATTTTGAAATACTTTAGAAATTTATGTTACTATAAACAATTTGCAAAATGATCAATGCAAATTTGTTCAGAAAAATATGCTGCACTTATTTAACTAAGCTCACACTAGTATTAGTCTATTAACAAATAACTATACTGAAATACAATAAAAAATGTTAAAACTGGGTCACCAAATAGACAATATTCTTGTGCTCTGAGAGATGAAGAATAACCTCAGAGTTTATCAAGTCAGAAAATAAACATCACTACATCATCAGAAGTTATCAAAAAACTTAAATAATAATATGTTCTCTAACCACACATACAGAAAATATTAAATTTATGAAATTCTTTTGGAGGATACAGTTTTTTTAAAGTAAAAAAAAAAAACTCCTGATTTTTTATTAGGTTAATAAAGAAATTCTTTAAGGAAAAGACAATAATTTTCTGATATTTTGATCCAGGCATAATGAAATTAATGAGGTGTTTTTCCTCTTCCTATTTATACATGCCTTTCCATTTACAGGGTAATTTCAAGGTATTTCTCCGAGCATGAAGGAGGTACCTATAACTGCTTTATTTACTAGCATATTCTTAGTATCAATAACAAGATTCTACAGAGTGAGGACCTAACTACTTGGGACATTTTAGTATTATCTAGAATAAATAATACACAAAATTTAATTTTTAAAAATATCTTCATTGTGCTAATTTGATATTTTCATTGATTTTAACTATTAAAAATAATAATAATTTAAAATTTTTAATTTTAATAGTTAAAATCAATGAAAACATCAAATGAGTCATCTAAAGTTAAAGTTCTAACCCTTTTTCTCAGAAATTTTCTGGTTTCGTCATGTATCTTTAATTTTTCCTTTAACACACACAATGAAAATGTATTTTGTATTGGCTTTTCTTATACTGAAGCAATAAAAAATCTTTAAGGGTAGATATATTTACAGTACCAAGGCTATCCATGATGATGAAATGAGTCTCCAAATGAGTCTCATCTCGTTTCTCTTAATGGATTACTGAGTTTTGAGTATTCAATTAACAAAAAATAGTTTTATCTGCCTGATCATTTCTTATATCATTTATATTTTCATAATTTTATTCTTAAATTTTCACATACACAATTAATCAGCTATTCAACACATAGGAATCAAAAATAAAAACAAATCAGAGGTTATGTCTAGTAAGCAAACTAATTCGGGATAACAGACTTAAAAATTTGACTAGTGATCTCCAGTACCTTCTGTACCCTAATCTGACAAGTCATGCCAGAACTATTCATATATATTTTCTCCAACCTTAGCATAACTGACCTAGTTGACAGACATGCTAGGTAATGAGATAGAATCACAGCTCATCATATTTGTAATATACTCAGCTGATATAAAGCCCTTTGTTTTTGCTAACAGAAAGCATCTGCTAGTATCACTCCTCCTCAAAATAAAAACTTAAGAAATTTATTATTTTCAAGAACAACTTTTTTCAAAATATTAATTTAAGGTCTACAGTAATTGAGCCATTATTAGCTTCAAATGATGATGTGCTAAATTTGGATAGAAATCAATGTAAGTTTCCATGAATTGAAGACATATATTAAAATAGTTTCCATATTTGAATAATCAGCAATATTTTCATGAAAATTCAGAAAATAAAGAATAAAGTATGTAATGTTATATTTGTAGATTAGAGAAAAATGACTTTTACGTAGACCTGCTCCTTTGTTAAACAATGCGTGTTGATTTGGATATCAAATTGATAGAATATGACAGTAACTATTTCATGACAATAGACACAGGAATAGTTTTACTACACTTACCTTAGGCCTAGTTTGGTGATTTCTACATTTTAGTGAGCTGATTTTACTAACAAATACATATGATATAGTTATCTTCAGCTCAGAAACCTTTAAAAGACAGCAAAACATAACAACTTTTGGCCAGTTTTATGATGCCTTAACTATGTAGGAGGCAGATAGATAGAATAAACTTTTGTTTGTCTTATGGTCCAAGGTATCATTGCAGATAAAAAAATCTTTTAATAGGTCATCATTTCAGTTCTTGGAAGCAGCTGCATTTTACTTGAAATAAGAATTGATTTCCTCAATTATCAGTTGTCTAGACGGGTTGAAAGGTGATAAAGGCAGAGTGGTTTTCTTTTACCCCTCCAGTCTATGATCAACACACTAGAAACTGTTACATCATCTTTCAAACTGACTGGACAATGGCATGTTACATTTTAAGAGGCTTATGGTTGGGTAAAAAAAAAATGCAAAGGAAAACCATGCTGTAGTTTATAAAATTACAAAATATGATTAAACTTATTTCCCATATGTAGTTTACCATCCAAACATAGAACTATATTATTTAATAAACATAGTTTCTCACTTACAATGTCAGTAATCCACTCTTTGTGTTAAAGCTATAGAAATTCACTGATATAATGGAAACGAAAGGAAAGAGTGCTGTAAATGCTTGGGACCAGAGATGTATTGACACAAATATGAGTATAAAAGTTACTTTAAGCATAGAGAAAATCCTAATATTAATTCTGCAAATTACATAGAGTGTCCTTCAATAATACATTGAGATATTTCTTTTCTTCACTATGAATTCCAAATCTCTATTCTCAAAGATTAGAACCACTTACCTTTGTTTGTATTCTGAAAAAAGTCAAGTAAGTTTTAGTCTTCAACTGATTTGGAGTGGTGGGTTGAAACCTTGAAATAAATGCATTCTCTAAACCTTCAATACAGATTTTAATGTAATTTTTTGTTCATAGAATAGTTCAATCGGTTCTGAATGCTTGTTTTATGAGTATTTGCAGTTGTATGCTATTTGCATTTTGATAAATAAATATAATAGTGCACAACTACAGGTATTAATGTTTTTTTGTGTTTTGGTTTTTCAAGACAGGATTTCTCTGTATAACAGTTCTAGCTGTCCTGAAACTATCTCTTGTAGACCAGCTTGTCCTCAAAATCAGAGATCCACCTGCCTCTGTCTCTTAAGTTTTGGTATTAAAGACATGTGCCACCACTGCCTGGTGTTTATTGATGTTTTTGTTTAGATGCAACATAGGACAGAGGACAGCATCAGAGTCCCTAGAACTGGAGATAAAGATAGCAGTCAGCCCCTGTGTTTGTACTGTAAATAAAACCAAATTTGTTCGTAAGCAGATCAAATGGTCTTAAACACTGAGTCTTGCCTTGAGGCCCAGCAGCTACATTTTTGAAAAAAATTAACGCATATTTTAAAGCCTCTATTTTGAGCCATATTAGTAGTAACCAACACCAATCTGCTCTTTGCTTTTATTGCCCAGTGGATTGTTTTGTAAATTTAAAAACATTTCATATTTTTTGAAACCTGGCCCTTCTTTCTTATTATTCCAATATTATAATTACTAAAATTATTTATCACATTCATGAAATGCACTGTAATTATGTATTTTTATATAAGTGACTGGTAGGATGAAGAATAAGAAATTCTATTTCTGTAAAGTAAAGCCATTTTATTTCAATGCACTAGTAGATTTTATTTTGTCTACACATTAAGAAGTTTGTTGGTGTCCCCAAAACATTGAGAAAACCATGAATTAATGAGCTTAACGTATTATTTTGCACACATCTACAGTGTTATATATATTCAGACTTTTTATGGTTTATCTTATAAAACTCAAGTGAGTGTAACTATTCCAGTACAATTTCCTACTCAAGAAAAAGTTTTTCCATTTCTCAGTGTACATTTAGTGAGTTTAAGTTTCAGAGTTAATTTTTTAAAGCCATGAGGATTTTTACTTTCTAATGACATGATTTTGATTTGAGTACATTACAATTCTCCGAATATTCTCAACTGCATGAGTTTTGTTTTATATTTGCAATAGATGTGATAGAAGGTCTCAAATTAATTAGAATATTTAATATCAACCACAAAACACCAGCATTCAAACTGTGCATATATCAAACATTGCACATTAATTACTAAACAACTTAAATAAACATGATTTATTTTGTTTTTTTTTTCAGACAAGGTCTCACTTCATATCTGAGGCTATTCTAAAACTATGTAGCCTAGACTAGCTATCTTTGAAATCAGAAAATTCTCTAGCTCTGGCTTTCTAAGTATTGAAATATTAGACAAAATTAAATTATGAAAAGGGATGCATTTAATTTTTAATTGTAACAGCTGAATCAACTCACCATGTTCAAGAACATTCTTTAATATAATATTTTTCCAAAACTGGTTATGTTCATGAATCTCATTTAATATAGTTTTTAAAAAGATAAAGTATGAAAAGTGAGTGTTTAGTGACTAAAAATATATTATCCATTATTTGAGAATGAGAAATGTAAAATGCATGCTTACTCAGTTCTGTTCTTTCCAAAGCTAGATTGTTTTTTAATAGTGTAATATTACAGAGATAGATTTTAAAATTAACAAGATGCAAGAGTCCAGAAAAGTTAATAAAAGCTAGCTCAATACTGATGATGTTGGCTGATAATCACAGAATTCAGGAAGAATAAGTCCATCTGTAACTATTCCTTCAATAAATCTATAATGGAATTTAAATGAAACACACCATTATAAGAGAATAATTCTTACATAGCAGAGCAGTATAATGCTTTTTAATGCATTGTTCATATATTTATTAATTTAATCAATAAGTGTGTATTTTATAGATTTAATTTTCTGGAAATATAATATGATAATTTCTTTATTAGCACTTAGGGAAAATATGTTACACTTTGGGTGCTCTTAAAGACATCTGAATCTGGGTAAATTAGATTTACACACTAAAAAAGGACTTAAAATAATATGTAAAATATGTTATACTGTGGATAAACATATTTTAAACTCTAAGCATAATAAATCATACAAATTACATTAACATTGAAAATAATAAGATGAGAAATGTTTCTTACTCAAGTAAGTAGACTTTATTTAACTTTCAGAATCTCAGTTCACACTTTCTAAACTAAAAAATAAACCTACAAACAGTCAATGATTTCACCCCTAAGTAGGTAGTAGTGCAACCTGTCCTTCAAAAATGGGAAATTAAATTTGTTACTGATTCATAATTGGGTTTTCCTCACTTGTTAAATATTGAAACTTTTGTTGCTTTGAATATTAATTAGGAAACAACACAAAACTTTTTGCATTATTTATTACAAATTAATTTATTTTAAAGTGCACTAGATTTCTAATTTATAAAATAATTGTTTATGAAATTTTTGCAATTGGGTAGGAATATCAGCAAGATTAAATAGAAATATTTATTCCTCATCAGATATTCTTGGAAATAATAGTTATAAGAGTTTTAAAATATTATACACAAGTATATTTGCTGACCTTTGTAAAGCATTACCTTTGGCATTTGATACCATCAAGAAATCAAAGAACTGTTCCTAGTAATCCTTCCGGGTATTGATTGAATGGAAAGCCCATTAGTACTCAGATTAAATTTCAACTTCTAAGATTCATTTTTTATATAAAAGAATAAGCATTAATGCACTTTCCTATTATTTAAACACTTGAAATTATAGTTCCCAAATAATAAAATTAGTATTTTTCTCTTGCACTCAATGTGAATTTGTAAACTGTAAATGCTCAAATTATGAAATCATATAATAAACATAGTGTTACATCAGAATACTGTTCAGAGGTACACCACTTTGTGTCTGAAGAAAATCCTCCAAATAGTTGCTAAATTAATACACCAACAGTTCAGATGTCAACCTTCCTTCATTTTAGTAAACTGAATGTGATTTTATTTAAAAGAACTAAAAATTAAAATATTTAAGCTACTCTATTTTGATATTACTATATGAGAAGATTTATTTCATTTGAAGATGGAGATAATCAAACTAATAACATAAATCTAGGGATTAGTGTTTTCTTTAATATATGGACTATAAAAAGTCAGTCTATCAAAAACTGTATCTTATAAAATTGTCTGTCTTTTCATAAAAAGGGTAAAATTAAATTTAAATATCCTCACAATAAAATAATAGATACTGTGCTTCAGAAAATATACTATTTTTCTTGTTAAAAACTGCATAATAGTAAAACTCAGGTGGCACCACTGCACAAGGACCAAGAATACTTTATATTTATGTTAAAAGAGTTGCATCAACATTTTTTCTCAAGAAGTCATAACACTATTGTGACACTAAGAAATTCACACATAACAGAATCTTTTCTGTGATGAACTATGTTTTTTTGGTCAATTTGTTTGTCTTTAGTTTTTTTCTTGCCTTGTCATTTGAAAGCATTCTTTCCTCTCTGTTATTCATTTAAAAAATGGGAAAAATAAGTAAATATGGCAGGAAAAATGTTAGTAGAACAATGTAGACGAGGTGAGACTAGAGTAGTGTTGTAGGAGAAAGTGCTGTGTCTACCAACACTTGACCTTTCCATGTCCTTACTCTCATGGAGCTGGAGCAAAATAGGGAAGAGTCTTAGAAGATTTCAACATTAATCCAATATCCTGAACATAATTACAAACACATTTCAGGTTTTCTTTAAAATGAAAAAGAAGTTTATGCTAAGCTTGCCACATGTTCTTCTCACAATACCATTTATCCTGGAAATATTTAAATATTAGATTCAATTTTCTAAAATACTAAGAATATTAGAATCTTTCTCTTATCAGTGTTTTTTTTAATTTTATGATAATAGGAACATAATAAAATAAGAGCAAGAAATAAAGGACCTCGAGATAGTTTTACAATGGAGCACCAAAGTTTAGAAGGCCCACTGCTTTGTTTCAGTTACCTCTTGCATAGTCATGTCTATGAAGAAGTACTCAGGAAAGCAACTGTTTTGCATGTAATAAAACACCAGTCTAGCAACCCAGTAAATGGTAGGGAGAATTTGTGCATGTTTATATAATATGTGTGTGAACCTTTACACTTAAATATAGAGACTTCTTTCTACATATATCTGATTTGCTTAGCTGTTGTACACTAATAATTGTATTGAGAATAATCAACAGGTGTTATAATTTATAAATCATACATTTATGCTGCAATACTGGGTTTCCTTACAACAAAATAGCTCATGAGAGGATGTTATCATACATGATCCAGTTCAAAGCAAATAAAATTGATTCTTACAGGACAACCTGCATATTTCACTTCAAGATTATTGTTTAAATAATTAAAATGTGACATAAATGTCTTCTCCATTAGTCCAAAACTGGAGACAGATGCACATATCCACACAGAGACACAATGAACTGCAGAGACTAAAACACAAAAGAATTGACAAACCGAAATGTGTGAAGACTTTCTCTTGTGGGATAAAAACTACCTTTTGCTTCAAACTAAAAGTAATAAAAGTACTATAACTTTGCAATTTTCCCACCCAAAGTTTCAATTATTCTTATTTATTCAATATTTTATCAGTGAGCATTATAAGCAGAAAAAATCGATTAAGAGATCCACATCAATAAATGCAAGCACTAAAATTATTTCCACTAAAAATGCAAGAATAATTTCCTTGACAAAATGTTATTAACAACTGCATAGTTTAGGATGGTGTCTCATTAATTTGTTGGGTTTTGTGCTTCACCTTTTGTAAATTCTTAGTTCCTACAGCTATAAGCATAGTATTAAAAAAAAAAGAAAACACCAGTGATAATAATACATTAGACCATGCCTGTATATTGTCATTTTAGTTGACTTAAATCTGATGGTGGAAGAAATCTCCTGATTGCTCAAGCTACATATCTACAAAACTTTGAATAAAAAGAGGTATGTTTGGGATGTGTTTCCCTTTTCTTCTCATTTCTTTTTCAGTTTTTCAACTGTTTCTCTTATACGTTAAGATGTCTGTACCAGGTTCGTGTATAACCCTGCCTTTGGGCAACTTCCTCTTCCTCCTCTAATTTTACAAATCTAACCCAATACCAAACCCGAGCATTTTTGTTTTCAAGATTGAGAAAATAGAACAAGAATGTCCACAAATCATTCTCTCAAAAAGTCAAAATTACTTTTCGAGTTCAAGAGGCCCTTAATAGTTCTCCAGGCACCTTCTGTGTAGAAAGGTTTGTGACCCCAGCAATAGAGGCAGTTTAAGGCATTTCAGTAACTGCCTCTTCCATATCTCATTATGGCTACCCACCCCTCCTCTACCTCTCTACCCTTCCAATCTCTCACATAGGTCCATTTTATGATTTTTCTGCCACATTTTAACGTTTAGATAGGATCGCATTAAATATTTAAATGAACACAATCCAATCTTTAAAGGGTATTAAAGGTATTCATGAATGTGAATATTAAGAAGTTACGAATGTTAGGACCATCTGAAAATGTATGGATTCTGTATCTTGAAACGAAAACAGACTATGCAGTTGATGATATCGTACAGACATTCAGTCCTTACCTGGTTAACTCCATGATGACAAACAAATCAAAAGAAAAAGTCCCCAGAATCTGAATCATCTGTCTCCAGGCTGCCGTGACAGTCTCACAGCTTGAGGCTTTCTTAGCTTGCATATATTTGTCTGGCTCTCCTTTGAGAGCAAAGCTAGGGTTAATTTGTAACCCTGGTCACCTCCTCCTCTTTTCTAACAGCTGTTTGGCAGCTCACGCAGCAGGGAAAGTGCATTTTACCCTTTCAGATGGAGCTTACACTGCATCTCCCAGCCGCAGTCCGCTTACAAGGAGGTCCCTGCTCAGAAGAACTGATCACGTTTTGGACCAAAAGGAAAGTCCAAGGCTTTGTGCTTCAACTCTTAGAGACTAGGGGAAACAACCATCAAAGACTTCAACTCTGCCACTGTTGGGCTACAGTCGCAGCAGAAACCCGCAGCTTTGAAGTCACCCCCTCCCTGGTGGCCACCTCCGGAGCACAGTGCCCAATAATGGGTCTTATTTCTTCTCACCCCCACCTCAAAGAAAAGGGGTGAGCAATACAAAAGCGAGAACTTTGCAGTGGCCTTAGCATAAGCGTGTAGTTCCTAAGCCTTGAATTGCGGATAACATTGCATTCCAAGCCTTGGCTCCAAGTTGAAAACCCAACGCACTTTGCCCTACCGCTCACTGAATTATGTGAGTTAGTGAAGGAAGGAAAGGAAGTAGTGATGACGATTAGCAATACTTTAACATTGATCTAAAAAAGTCCTTCAGCTATCCTAAGCCCTACTAAACAAGCAGATAAGGAAGGCGATCGGGGCTTTACAAAACAGTCATCCTGGAGAAGCATTGAGCGCTGTGCTTATATTCAGCACATGAAAATAATAAAGAAATTGCAACACAGAAAGATGTTAAGAGATTGGGGGGGGACTAGTCTGTCTTTCCCGCAATAGAGGTTTGGGGACCCAGGAAGACTGGACAACAGGCATTGCTGGGGATCGCAAAACCCTTGTGAGCCCACTTTCCTGGGTAGCAAACGTCCACAGCGAGCAGCAAGGCTGAGAGCACAGCCTGCGCCAAAGGGTCGGGGACTCCATCCCTACCCTCTCGCTCCCGCACCAGAACTGAGCCCTGGGCCAGCTAGGCGACCAGGCGTTTTGCCCTCTACGTCCCTAGAACCCAGGAGGCTTAGAGGTAGCTAAACACAGCAGCGAAATCTCCAGACACAGTCGCCTGTTGCTAGCCCTCTGGTTAAAGCATCCTTGGCTGCTAGAGCCTGTTTCTTGTGTCAGTTCCCCTCATACAATACTGAGCTCAGGGTTCTAACACAGCAAAACGCACTTACCTAGACAGCGAATGTCTGTGCCTCACTGATTAAGCAGAAAACGGTCTGACTGCACTGAAAGTTTTCTCCTCTCTCTCTCTCCCTCCCTCCACCCTTGCGCAACAGCAGTAGTCCTCTAGAGAGGATATTTGAATTGGCGAATTACACCAAAGCCTCGTTTCTTCAAATGAAGTCACTGACGCTAATGGCACTGGCTTGTCAGGCAGGACGGACTGAACTGGCAAAGATAGCAGGTAGAAACTAGATCTGGGTGAGAGACACCAAGAGGTGCGGACCACTGTGTCAGCCCCAAACCCTCTCCACTCGGTGGGAGGCAAGGGGAAAGCCCAGGAATCTGAGAGGAGGAGGGGGATGGGGCGGTGGTGCAGCTGGAGTACTTTTATGTCTGGAAGCTTAAAAGGCTTTTGAATTAAAAAGAAAGAAATCATTGCCTAGATTGTCGCAGGAGCCATCAATGACTGGAATAGTTCTTTACCAGAAATTAAAAAGAACCCCCCCTCAATTAACTTAGGGAAAAGAGTCTTGAACAATTGAACCTCACCTCCATCCACCCCAATAAAGGGGGAAAGTCCAGAAACTTGTCCTTATTTGAGCGGGGGTGGGGGGTGGATATCACAGAAAATCCCTCTCTCTGGGTGCATTACAGATTACTGACACATGCAGATTTGTGTTTGATAAATACCAAACACTTGCCCCAATGTGAAGTGAAAGCCAACATTGAAGTGTTTCTCATCACAACTAGGTGGAATAGGAAGTGATCCTCAGTTAAAGCCCTTAGAAATGTCCATGAAAGCACAAGGCAGAGACCATATTAACATACTTATTAAAATCTGAGGGCAGGGGTGGGCAAGTGTGAGAGTGAGGCAATTACATTGTTCATGTAAAGCCCCTCCCTGAATTTCAGTGCATTAGAGCCTAGATAATCAGTGGCTTCTGATAGCTCTCTTCATCGGAAGGGAGACCTCCCTGACCAATTGACTGTTTGCCAGTTTAGTTCACAAACCTGAAATGCATTGCAAAATGCTGCCTCAACAGGAACCACAATGACCAAAATAATGTGCTCATATGTGATGAGGCTTTTGTATAAGAATTATGCCCTCAAAACTCAGACTCCTTTTCTTGCAGTATAATAACATGTTAGTGTTTAGGTTCCTATTCTATCCAAAAAGACACACTTTACCAAAGTGCCCCCTCAACCATTCACATACTTAGGATGCGATGAGCACACTGTCCTGGACAACCTTCTGAACATCAGAAAGACTAGTGAACTTTCTTAAACCCAGAAAGTCACTGCTCCTTCAGATATTTTCATAGACTAAGAGAAAAAAATACCCTTTTAAATAGTACAACACTGTATTCCAAGAGCAGTAAATTGGTAAGAGGTGATGTCCACATTATCAGATAGAGACTTGTAGTGTAAATGGGGACTTTTTTAATAAAAAAATTATTTATATTGGAACTAGTCATTGCATGGACTACCTTTTACTAGTTCCAGCATGTACTAATGGTCACTTAGGTATAGGTACTTGCAATCTGAATGTAACTACTATAGCTATGCAAAAAAGGCAGAAAGAGAGAGAGGAGAGAGAGAGAAGTCCTGCTTATTTAAAAATAATAATAACACTAATATTAAGTTACAAGTTGCTCACCACATGTAAAGGGATACTTACCAAAGGTAATTTCATGAAGCAAGATGACTGTGAGAGGAATACATCCAGGATTCAAGGAAATATTCCATGGTCTTCCAAAGCCTTTTAGGTTTGTGAGATGCAGGGTAGTAGGACTTGGATTTATTCAGCAGTTCTTGGTTGCAAAAGAGAGCCAGTTATTTGAGGGTCAAGATCCCCAAAGTAAAGAAGACAGAATGCTAAAGAAGTGATTTTTACTGGGACCTTTTCTATGAGGATCCTCAGACAAACAAATTTACTGAAATGTGTCCCCACACAGTGAGGAAAGACAGAAGCTGGGTAAGCCACGAGAAAAAGATGCATAACACAAACAGATCTGCAAAGAGAAGTAAAAGGATGTGTTGAAGCTACGGAGTAGAGAACTAGTGAGCTAGGCTGTAGTCATCCTCAGAGTGCAGCAGCAATGATTTAGGCTGCTGGGGACGATCCAATGAGAATTCAGGAGAGCACCGCTTCGGAAATCCTGCAGGGTCTTCCCACTCGGCAGTTCTTTTCAGAGTTTACCTGCTCAGGGAACGTTATCATTAGGATTAATACTATTCCATCAGTGCCTTTCACTAGTAGTTCCCTGGAACCCCTTCCCTCGCAGCAACTGAAGGAGGCATAGTAAGAATGCCTGACATAACCCACACCCTAAATAAGCAAGCAGGACCGGTCACATTGCCTTGATCAAATCGTCAGCGATTTTTGCATTGACAGGGACTGGGAGACAAATGGTTGAAGGTTCTAGTCGCTTGAAGGATTTGAGGGCGCTATGCTTTGGAGACTTCGCAAGGGGACCCTGGAGTGGGTGATGGGATGCCTAGGAGGCGGCAGCTCTCCTAGGTTCCAGTTTCTTGATCAATCGTGCTGCCTGTGTTTAAGGCAATTGATTTTAATCCGGAGCCCCTGCACCAAACCATGCTTTAAGAAGCTAGATTTTAGGACAGTCTGAGGACCTTCCCTGGTCCCTTGCGGGTGGCAGTCTGTGCCCTGCCTGCCTTGCATTTGATTTCTGCAGTTACGGAGCTAAAGTAGAAAAATGGCTTTGCTGTGGATTGCATTGTCGTGTCATTTTCGTGTCCTGATACCGCATAAACAATCACCTGATCAGCAGATCGAATGGGTAAGATTAGCCTGATCTCTTCTCCCTTTTTCTTTCTGTGACCCCCATTTTCCCCCCTCCCTAAACCTATTCCTCCCCCTTCTTTCCCTGCCCCTCCGCCCCCGCCCTCTTGTCTCCCCCCTTTCTTTTCTCTCCTCTTCGAAATCTACTGCCACTGTGAAATTGCCTGTTTGACTGAAAGACTGATAACTCTGCAACTGATTTTTTTTTTTTTGATCAAGGAATAAACATTACCCCCTGGTGAAAATCTTTTCTTAGGGAAGATTCTAGGTCTTCATCTTTAGAAATTATCTGAGTGACCCAGAAGATGTATAGAGAGTACAGTCCATAGACCTGGACTCCAGCTCAGTCTTGCTCCGGACCCTGAAGCTTACAAATTTTGCATCTGGAGGAGGTAGTAACCTGGACACAGATTTATTTCCCGTAGAAACTGAGTTGCTGAATGATAGCAGGGCTAAGCATTTACATGGGTAAAAAATGTTCTTGGTAAGTAATTTTATTTTCTGCGGTTAAAAAGACAGCACATCGCTTCTCAGTAACCCATCCCCCACTCCATTCATTCATTTCCTCTCTGAATGTAAATCACGGAGGAGCTGGGTCAGTGGAAATGTTCTTTTCCTCTTTACTGGGAGAGCAGAAGCCTGCTAGTGTGGACTTGAAGTGAGGAGGGGCCTTTGGAGATGGTATCTGCACTTTCATGTCCTTCCTATCCTGTATGAAAACAGGGCAGGTAAAGCAATCTTTGTATTTAAGGATCGCCCTCCCCTTTAACTCTTTCTTTTCTGGAGAAGAAGTGAACTTAGGGGATAGCAGCTCATTTTTATTTTTGCTAAAAGAACACTTTAGCTATGCTTAAAAAAGAAAAAAACAACACTCTTTCAACCATAAGAATAAAATGTCGCAGCTGTCTTATCACATTTTGCAGGAAGAATAATGCTACACATCTCTCATTAAGTGTTCATTTTAATTTCAATTTCTACATCTGATACAAATGAGGATATCCCAAGTAAATATTTTCTAGTCATGATGAAGCATTCTGGCTTGCCAAGAGTCTATAGCACCCCCACCTGTGCATGGGTATGTTGAAGAGAGGGCATGTGCGAGCTTGTGAAGAAGCTGGGCAGCTCTTGATACTACTTCTATTATATTCTGCTAAATATGAAGAAAAACAAGTCTTGAAATTTGTGTGAACATTGATTGCAAGTGCACACTGACTATTCTGGATACAAAACATCACAGGAGACTATCAAAGAGGAAGCATTGCAATTTTGAATTACAAAATACATTCCACTGGCAAAACATTTACATTAAATTTTTCCACTGTTGTTAATTCTGGTATAGCACCTCATGTCAAAAATGACAATAATAAAAGATATGCTAGCTGATGCAATAAGAGGGCTTCAGCCTCAGCAGAAATGTATACTATTGACTAAATCAAACTTCTTTTATGTTACTCACCACCGTAGAAATCTGTACTATAACCTACAGAAAGAAAGACAGCTAGATGTCACACCATGAAGGAAAATAATAAAATGTGTGTGCTTGAGGATCTATAGTGTTTATAATATCCAGTCTGTCAAAGGCAAAAGTTAAGTGAAGGCATGCTGTAACTTTTCTTTCTCTTTTCAGGATGCACACCTCCTCTAATAATGCCACAGAGAAGAAGTTTTTCTTCCTTGTCTCATTTTCCAAAATGGATGATTTTTGTGTTTATTATTGAGGCTGAAAATTTGTGCTGAGAAAATCTGAGTCCACCTAAAGAGAATCAACATCCTGAGATATGTTTATCATAAATACAGTGTAACAACTGTAGATTATACAGAGCACACTTCCTTGCCATAAGGACCACATTATGTTGTCCAAAACACTTATCTAACAGACTGTGAAGATGAATGTGTATTTGTGAGGACCGAATCTGACTTAAGTAAGACCACTGAAACAAAATTTTATTTTATACCCATCCATAGTGATGCACACATGTATTCTGTAATTTCAGAAGTCTAGAACTGAGGCATGAGGACTATAAAATTAATGCCAGCCTAGGTTATGTGGCAAGACCTTGCTTCAACAAATAAAGTTGTGTGATGTGTATGTTTGTGTGTGTGTGTGTGTGAGAGAGAGAGAGAGAGACGTGTGTGTGTGTGTGTGTGTGTGTGTGTGTGTGTGTGCGCGTGTGCCTCTGTGTAAAAGAAATGTAATGTCCTTAGATCTTAAAATTGGCCTGGAGAAGAAAGATTTATTTCCACGCTCAAATATGATATTAAAACATATGATTACTTAACTAAATTCCCATAGTATTATAGACATTCCATCCACTATCTTCTTTCTTTGGAGCAAGTTGATTTTTACAATGATTTGAAAAGCTAACTAATTTACTATCAAGTTGAGAGCATTTTTTCTTACATTTCACTACATTTATCTGTAGTTATTCATTTAGTAATCTTCATATTAGTGATGGGTGTTCCTTGACTCCCTGTCTCTTTTTCTTTTATAACTGCAAATCAATAAATTTTACCAATTACCACACTAAAATTCTGCCAAGGGAGCATTCAAATGAGGTAGTACTAGAAATATAAAATAGCAGTATACCTTGTTTTGGATGTTGTTGGATTTCTTGATTTGATGTTCAGAACACCCCCCTCCATTTCGTGTGTGTGCATGTGTGTGTTTGTGTGTGTGTGTGTGTGTTTGTACGCACTGTTGTCCATGGTTCATGTCTCTTCCCACTATGTAGGCTATCAGAACTGACCTAAACTTTCGGACTTAATGCCAAGTATTCACTCTGCTGAGCAGTGTCACCAGTCTCCTCAAAATAAATATTTTATTAAGGAGATCATGTTGTAATTTCCTTGTAAAAATATTTCTGTGTTCCATATCACTTTTTAACATTAAATCTAATTTATAGCAAAAATATGAAAACATAATGATAATAAAGAAAGATTCTCTTCCATATATTTACATATATAGGTATATGTATGTATGTTTACATGTACATATTATGTATATATATATTCAAATTGTTACTTGCATATAAAAGAGTCATATTTGACACAAATTTATGCTTGCATAGTTGTCCTCATTAAGATATTGAAATGTATTCACTTTAGTCTCCTTGCTGTGTATATTTTGTCTTCAGAGCTTTCTTGTTGAAGTATCCAAAGTTTTCTTAGTAGCTCTGTGTATAGTCATCTTCATATTTAATTATATGAGACCAGCATGCTGGTAAATAAATGGAGTCTGTGCAATGGACACTTAAATAAAACAAATATTGGAACTAGATGATCTATAAAGATCATTTAGTTTCTTCTCTCATAATTATGAAGAAGCTGAAAACTACAAAGTGACGTGGTTATTGTCAGCATATTCTGACTAGGGATCTAAGGGATTAGTGATGCAGTTTTCTGGGTTTCCCAACTACTGTGAATTCTCTATCAATTAAATGTTTTATCAGTTTTTACAGCTGGTGTCCTTTGAGGTTAAGATAGACAATAAGTGAAAAAAGATGAAAAAAAAACTGCAAAGACCAATAAGTTGTAGTTAGTTATCTTTGAGATTTTAGGACACTACTAACTCCATTTCTGCTCCAACTTTCCCTGCAGAGACTCTTCCACCCCCATATGAAGAGAAAGTATTTCACACATTTCTGTTTTCTCACAGAGTGCTTTCAGTGTTTTCTTTGTATATGTGTTGGATTGTCTTCAGACTATTTCCCCTTCACACTATAGAGTGTAGAAAGTTTATCTATCTGCAATAAACACTCCATTAAACCACATCTGATTTACCTTCTAATCCACATAGAAAATGGGG
>JAQHUG010000164.1:960571-976990 GCA_028555095.1 Dicrostonyx torquatus
ATATAGAGACACTATCTAGCCACAAGTTTCCTGGTCCTCCTCCGTTTACAATCTTCCTATGGAGTCTTTCACAATGTTTTCAGAGCCTTAGGTATTGGGGTTGTAATGTAAAGACACTCTCTATTTAGAGCAGGGGCTGGGCACCTCATGTCATTTATCCTATGTATTTTGACTAGTAGTGGATTTCTATGATGATATACTCCATTTGTTGCAAAAGGAAACTTCTCTGGGGAAGAATTTGAGCTGTGTTTTCTGTGTATATAAGACTGGGAATTTAGAACACAGTTAGTAGTTACACTGATTTACGAAGGGGTTGTAATAGGATATCCTTTATGTTCTGTGGCCTCTCCAGCCAGGAGCGGCTCTGCTTCACTGTAGTAGCCCCTGTCTGCTAAAGAAGATTCCTGGGTGAACAGTGAGAGCTACAATGATTTGCATGGAAAAGGGAGTATTCATTCGCTATGTTTGAAATTGCAAATGATTGAAAATACTATGGAAATGAATGTGGACAATTTCCTAGAAGCTAAACGTAGATATCCATGACCCACTATATCATCCCTGTTCATATGCCCAAAGGACTCAACCTTCAAATCAATACATAGTTATGTTCATTGCCTCTCTGTTCACAATACCTAGAAATTGGTTACAACCAAAATGTTCTTGAGTTAATGAACAGATAATGAAAATGTAGCATAAATACACATGGAATTATATTTAACTGTCAAGAAAAAAATAAAATCATGAAATTTTCAGGTGTATGACTAGAACTGGAAAGTATATCGAATGAGATAACCTAGACCCAGAAAGGAAAGAAGCTTATGTTTTCTCCTATTGCTTGACCCTATTCCTAAACTTTTAGATGGGTGTGCACCATCTGTAAAAACCGCAGATATCAGTAAAGTAAAATTGGATTGAGTGTCTCTAGAGAGGCAGATAGATAACAGGTGAAGAATGAAAAGAGGGATAGGGACTTTATCTATGGAGGCAGACAGAAGTGAAACACAGAAGGAAGGAAAAACAAAAGGGATGTGGAACACTATAGATGATTGAAAAGCCATAAAGAAACACACAGTATTATTTTTGGTTAAACTACATGTGTGTGTGTGTGTGTGTTCCTGTATGTAATATATTTAAATGAAATTATGACACTTGAGATGAAATTCTACCCCCAAGATCCAAAGACTTTCTAACAAAAAAGCTCTACAACCAAGCATGAGGAAACTTCTGTTTGAGGTCATGTTTAAAAGGGTTCAAGAGACCCCTCTAAAACCAGTAGAGGCTATTGCTACTGTCCTTGGGCACATCTCAGAACTTGAAAGTGACTCTCTATTATGAGGACACTGCACATTTTGGAGACATGACATGGAGGAATCCAGCTCTAATTTCCCAAGAACCCTCCTCTCTGTGTAGTCTTATAGTATCAGAAGGTGCTAAGCAAGCTGACACAGAAGTCAGTAGACCTAGTCTGGGCTAACCTATGAAGAAAAAGTAGTACCTGAAGACTGTAGAAGAGTGAAGACAAAGTGTTTGTGGTCATTCTATTTGCACCTGTGTCTCCAAGGTTTTTTTTGGCTGATTCTCATTAGTTTTGTTTTTCAGGATAGCACTAATATCTGTCCATTTTTACCATACTATTATTTCTGTGATTTTGTGGTATTTGAGTTATTTTCTTTGCACATTTTGCAAGGATAATAAAAGTTTTCATCCTGTCCAAAGGAATAAAGAAAGAAAAGGAAATAACTCAGCCTTATGTTGTTAAGGAAGTGCAAATTAAGAGGCCATTGAAACACAACAAGTGCATCTATTACAACAGCTAAATTAAAATAAAACAAAAGAAAATTGTGAGAGGTGCATTTTTTTTCTTGCTGGTGGGTATACAAATGACAAGCATTTTGAACAATAGTTTTTAGATTCTCATTGAAATTCAGTACAGTTTTATCACTCCGTTAAACAACCACATCCTTTGCCATTTTTCTTAGTAGTTTAAATGTATGCACACAAAATACCTGTGGCAGTTTTTCACTTGACACAATTTGGAAACACATAAGGTATCCTTTGAAAAAGTGAATACAGAAGCAAATCATCTTAGTTTAATATTATATAATTCAGTGTACAGAGAAGTGGGCCATCAAATTAAATATTAGATGCAGAAATCTTATTAAATATCATTTAGTGAGATAGAAACATACTATGTGATGGCAAGCATATGATAATTTTGGAAAGTACAAAAATATAAGGACACAAAAACTGTCAATGATTTATTGGTGCTTGAGTTTTGATAGTGACAGAGGGAGAGAATATTACAATTAGTAGGCTTTGAGGGATGCCTAATTCTATCCAAATCTGGCTAATTAATGATCTTCATTGTCTTTGATGAATTAACAACACTTAATATAACACTACTTATTAAAATATAATGTTGCTTTTAAAATGTGCCAGCACTTGAAAATCTTCTGTTTTTAAGATAAATTCTCTAGTTCATCGTCATGTAATCAAATGTTGGACTAAATCATTTTCTTAATTTATTTATTTTGTATGTATAAGTGTTTGTCTGAATATTTCTGTGTTTATCATGTGCAAGTATGGGGTTTGTGGAGGCCAGAAAACACATCATATCTCCTGGAAATGTAGTTATAGATGATATGAGCTACTATGTAAATGTTGAGAGTACCATGAGGTCTGTGGGAGGGCAGCATGTGTTTGTCACTACTGAGCCATATCTCCATTCCCATAGCTGAAATTCTTTTCAGGTCTATTTCTTTAGCTTATTTACGATTAGATAAACTTGATATTTTGTTTTCTGTCTGGTTTCATTTCCTTCTATTAACTTCTAAATGTATGTTTTCATACTTGTTCTTTCTTGACCTCCCAGAGTCCATACACCTTTCTATTCAACAAATATTACTAGGCAGTATAACAGCCTTTATATTGAAATAGATCAGAATTTAGCACTGTACCCTAGTCCTTTTCTGTTCCTACCCAACTCCATTTTCCCATTGTTCAACTAACAAACATAAACACTTAATGTCTTCATTAAAAAGACTTCTGAAGGACTCTGTGATGTCTCTCTTTTTATAGAATACTTACCCCACACTGGAAAATATTAATCAACTGATGATTGAAAGTTCCCTGCACAACTGGATGACATTGCTGATTGGCACTAACTTGTAAATATGGAAAGAGGTTTAAATCATAATAATTTTTTCTTTCATTTTCAACTTTTGAGTTGTCCTTCAATTTCCACAACAAATATTCATTTCAAAAAGTGCATGATGATTTTCCAACCTAATTATATACTTTATTCAACTCTAATTGAGTTCTGAAGATTATAATTGAACTACTGTAACTATTCATGCTTTCATTCACACTGTTGTACTTTGTCATATAATACAGATGATTAAACACTTGAAATTATTAATGTGAGAACATATTTCCTCAGTATGCATTGCAAAAGGAAATAAGTTTACATTTTTAAAGTAAGAAAATTAATTTTATCAAATATTATAAGCACAAAAATTAGATTTTTCATGTATTATATGTAATTCTGTTATAGATATTTTGTTTTTTCATCTTCACCATCATTTCAAATATGACATAAAAAATTATCATAAACATTTTTATGAAGGCAACATTGAATGTCTCATAGCTTTCATTGCTAAATAAAGCAATATAAAACTTAATATTTTCCATTGTCCATTATATTTTTGTCTATATGTAATAGATTAAAAAATCTTCAAATGCAAAGAAAATCAGTCCACAAATCACAATTCCAGAGAACTTAGACATTAATGAGGACATACATAGATCTAATCTACATGGGAAGTAGAAAAATACAAGCTCTCCTGAGTAAATTGAGAGCATGGGGACCTTAGAGGAATGTTGAAGAAAAGGGGAGAGTCAGGGATGGGAGCAGAGAAAAATGTAGATCTCCGTAAAAATCAATAAATAAAAAGGAAAAATTCTCAAATGAAGGAAGATGTAATAATAATAAGAGATAGGCATTTAATCGTATAGCAAACTTTAAGTAAGATATTTTATTAATTAATAACTTTTAAATTACTTCATTTATTTATTATAGTTTTTTTCTTTCCAGAGTGTATGTACATCTGTGCACCATATATTAAGAAGTCATATCCCCAGTATTAGAGTTACAGATAATTGTGAAACACCATGTAGGGACTGGGAACAGAACCCAGGTCCTCTGTAAGAGCCGTCAGTGATATTAACCACTGAGCCATCTCTTTAGCTCCTACTAGTCTAAAGAAATTATACTGAATTCACAAAATATTTACTTAAATAGTTTGTATAATCTGAGAAAAATCATATTCATTCATTTAGTCTTTCTGTGGAATAATCCTTTTGTACACTGTGAAAATTTGTTGCTGTTTGACCAGTAGTTGAACAAGATAAAGTTAGGTGGGGGAGTCAATCTGGGAATGATGGGATAAAGAACAAGAGAGAGATAGGAAGTCACCAGCCCGACACAGAATGAGTCTCACATAAATAGAATAGAGAGAAAAGCCATAAGACTCAGGCAGCACATAGATTGATAGAAATGGACTGAGTTGTGAGAGCTAGTTAGTAATAAGCCTGAACTATTGGCCAAGCATTTGTAATAAATATTAAACATTTTGTTAGTTATTTTGGAGATAGCAGTCAGGACAGAAAATCTCTGCCTACAAAGTCTAATACAGGGCTAATTATTGGATATGAGTTGATAATGGATTTTATCATCACTATTTCATTGATTGATTCTAGGAAAATTAAGTGACAGTCAAAGAACAATGTACATTCAGTTGATAAGCATACATTAGCAGGAGCATAATATTATAATGTGTTTATAATGCTTAAATTAGATAGTGAGTATTAGCAAGTCTATATGCATATTTAATGAATTTTTTTGATAAGCAACTCTTCTTAAGTATCATTAAAATTGGCTGGTCAGTAAAAAATTTGACCTATAGATAATTGTGACTATGATTAATTGCTTCAATTAGATTAAGAAAATCATGCCCTCAATTTGATTATTTCTTGTCTTCTACTCCTCCTGGGTGAGTTTGCTTTTTATTGTTCTAGAGCTTTTAGGTGTGCTGATAAGTCACTAGTGCGAGCTTTCTCTGTTTTCTTTATGTAGGCACTTAGTGCTATAAACTTTCCTCTTAGTGCTGCTTTCATAGTGACCCATAGGTTTGGATATGTTATGTACTCACTCACAAGTGAATACTAGCTGTAAACAAAGGATGTTGAGCATATAGTTCATGATCCTAGAGAAACAATGTAATAAGGTGAACCCAAATAAAAGCATATATAGACCCACCTGCTAATTGGGAATAGATAAGATCACCTGACAAAATTGGGAGCATAGGGGCTGCAGAAGAAGGAAGAGTAGAAAGAAAAGAGGATGGGAGAAGGGAAGGGTCGAGTAGAACTAAAGGGAATGGGATAGTCAAGATGGAAGGAGTACAAATATGAGAGAAAGGAAAAGAGATATCTTGATTGAGGGGGCCATTTTTTGGGGTTAGCAAGAAACCTGGCTCTAGAAAAATTCCCCAAAATACACAAGGATGACCCCAGCTAATATCCTAAGCAATAGAGGAGAGGGTGCATAAACTAGCCTTGCCCTTTAATCAGACTGATGATTATCTTAAATATCACCATAGAACATTCATCAGACAACAGATGGAAACAGAGGCAGAAACCCACATCAGAGCACTGTACTGAGCTCCCAAGGTCCAGTTGAAGAGTGTAAGGCATAAGGATATGAACAAAGATGTTAAAACCATGAAAGGTTCATCCACTGAAACAGTTTACCTGAGCAAATGGGAGCTCACCAAGTCCACCTGGACTGGAAAGAAACAAGTATAAGACCAAACTAGTCCCTCTGAATGTGGTTGATAGTTGGATGGCTGGGGCAGACTGAAGGGCAAGTGGCAGTAGCACTGAGATTTATCTCTACTGCATGTAGTGGCCTTTTGGGGTCCTATTCTCTTTGGATGTGTACCTTGTCCAGCCTAGATGTAGTAGGGAGGGCCTTGAACTTTCCACAAAGCAAAGTGCCTTACACTCTCTTAGGATTAGGTGGGGGTAAGGTGGGATGGTATGTGGAGGGAATGAGAGGAGGGGAGGGAGTGGAAATTTGGATTGTTATTTTTTGAAAAACAGTAGGTATATATTTATCTGTATTACAAGCATTTTTAACAATTTCTTTAATATAGTTTATTTTGTGCATTCAAGAGGAAGAATTCAAGCATTTCCATGGTTCTCTATGTCATATAGTGTAGCTAGGGTCTTGGATCTCCTCCATTATTTAATAAAGGTTTGAGTAGAACTTTGTCTTTTTACTTCCTGAAGCAACTGACAGAATAAAATCTGGGCAAGGTACATAATATAGAAGTGTGTTAGTGTTATAGAAATGCCATGGAACATTAATACAGCTGGGGGGTTGCTTAAATTACAGAAATTCCAGGCCTGAAATATACATAATGTTTAGCTGACTAGTACTGGTGAGACTTTTCTTCTGAGCTTGCTGCTGTCACATCCCTTCCTTCTCACTTGCGAGCATAATAAGCTTTTAAAATCCTGTTTTTCTAATATTGGAAAGAATTTCTAGTCTCTTCGTGTCTGAGACAATTCCTGACATAAACAAAGAATTAAATACATTAACTTCTAAGCAGTATTGTGTTATTCGGTTTGTCCTTTGTCTTTCCTCCCTTAAAGACTTTTTAAAATCTCTCATATAGTTAGTATAATATCTATAATGATAATTCGTTGAAATATTAGTTATGTGTTTGAAATCCATTTCCATTGGTGAAGAATGCTCCTTGGAAAGCTCTGATCTGGACAAGGAAAAGCCATAGATTTGATTGATTCCAGCACCACATATGTTTTAGATGGGTAATCAGATGCACACACCTATTAATGTAAATTCCCAACTAGAAACACAAATCTCCAAACACAGGAAGGGATACGTTTTTGAGTTTGCAGGAGACTCAGCAACAGCATCTAATTTTTAGTTCTGGTTGCAGTAGTAACAAAAGCCAATGTAGCATCAATGCCAGGCAGAAGCAACATTAGATGTTCTCTGGTACATGGGAGTCAGTTTTGCAGTGAACAAAGCAGCAGGGTGTAAATATTTTCACTACACTGGGGTCCCTAGTGTACTGTGTGTTTTAATTTCAACATCTTTTCACAATCACATTTTTTTAACAAAATGAGTCTAGTTTCAAGCCATGTTAAAGAATCCTTGGTGGGGGGGAAGGAATCCTTGAGCTAATAAGACCTCTCCAACAAACTCATGCTTATGTTTAGATGAGCCATATTTGTTTCTACTGCCTACTTGTAGAGCTTATTAACTAATAACTGGAAAAAGCATAATAATGTCCTAAACTTACATTGGGAGCTTTGGATTAATGTGAGGAATGCCCATGTACTGTGTCCACTTAGACTAATGTCATAAAGACCTCCACATAAGTAAACTCAAAAGTGAACTCACCATTTTTTTCTAGAATTAATTATTTGAGTGTCCCCATTAGAATAATGCCATTGTTATCCAGACAACTGTGTGAATCAATGTTGCATCACTTTTTATTCCCTTTAATAGCTACAAGACGCATCTATGCAATGGACAACTCAATTATGATCACTTCTTCTAGACTGTAACCCAATATACTTCACCTAAGTATCAGTGTCTCTCATTAGAGTACTGTACACATCGCTTTCCTGCATATTGACCAAACTTTCTACAACCAAAACACAGTTATAGCTTCAAAAGTGGCGTAGTCCCATCACTGTTTGCTAAGGATTCTTTAGCTTCGATATGATTCTTTAGTGTTCCAAGGATGTTTTGGAAAACAATCTGCCTCCAACTTCAGCTTGCATAGAACTCTTCTTGTTTTCATCACTCAAGACAACACTTGAGTTCTTGTTTATTTGTTAGGCTTCCATCTACTTCATGTTTTAGATACAGGTTATTTTTTTCCCGCCAGAATTAACTACTAATGCAGCTGCATCTGTTTCATTTCTACACAGCTTTTACACACACATCTGGCTCCCTTCTGTGGTGGGTAATCTACATCTTCGACTAAGCAAAATTTCTGCTGCACTCTGTATAGCCACACCAGCCATGTTGTATATAGCAATCAGTCACCAACTACTTAATGCATAAGAAAATAAATTAGGTTTTCAAGTCAATTTTAATTAGGTTGAGATAGTTGCCCTTTGATGTTCATACTCTAATATGTGTGATCAATGTGCCACAAAGTAAGATGTAATTACATATGCATGTGTACAAAATTAAAAAAAAAGAAATGCTCTCTAGCTGTCTATAAATAGGATAACATTAGTGTTTTGTAGATTCTAAGTAAACCTAATATCAGAAAAAATTCATAATAATATATGAATTTTTTATAATATAATAAACCTTATAATTAGAATAATATAATAATATTTTGAATAATATAATAAACCTTATAATTAGATATACAATCTTACACTGTCTTTATTACAAAAAATAATATTAAATGATCAAGTACAGAAAATACTAGTCTCTTCCTGTTGAAATTTACAGACAAAGGAGATAAAATGGGGACATGAGAAAAACTTTGACCAGTACATACTCAGGGAACTCAAAAACCATGGTATTGCTCCAAGAGGTATGATTCTCACCATAGGAGTATATCATCTGTGACTTCATGAGAGGTTGTGTGACACTTTGTGTAGGGAAATATATACAAATAACTACTCATTCCAGATTGGCATCCAAGAGAAAAGCCTGAGTAACAGTTCAACCCAAGTCAAACATGGTGAACCAGTTGTTTATTGGAGTTATTTATGGAAATATAAGGAAGGTTATTACTTATGGAAGCTTTGCCAACTCAAAGACAGCTGTTTACTGAGAGTAGAAGCCATCATGTTTCTTCACTCATGAGAGCATCTGCCTTATTTGCAGATATATCCACAGGTTAGAGAGTTTCCTTTCTTGCTAGATCATTACCAACAAAGGATTTATAGGGACGGGAATTGTGAATCTGATAAATTTTATGGACTTTTGAGACCTGTGAGCTGTTTGTTTCCTGAGTTTTAATGAACCTTTCTTTAGAACTTCCTGAGAGTTAGCTAGCTTTCCTCCTGGATGCCATGTCTCAATTTGAAGAGCAGGACTGGAAACAAGGATAAAGTGTCCCTTCTGAATATGATGGAGTCAAGAGATAGCAATAGAAAAGAGTAACTGAGATTTGCCCCACCATATCAGTTTCTTTGTATTTGTGAAAGTAGAAGCCTTTGACTGGTGGAATTAGAAGCCCAGGTGTCTTGTTCTATAGACGTACTGAACGCCAAAACACAAGGTTATTTCTGCTTTTAGACTCCCTGAAACAACTTTGTATTTGAGGTCAGAACATATCAGATCAATTATTGGCAAGTTAGCAAGGCTCTTTCAGTGATACAATTAAATGATAAGGCTTGAAATAATTCTAGTTACTCTAATTCCCCTTAAATATTTTTTAATATTTTTATTGATATTAATGGGTATGATATAGCAGTGCCTATTTTTATTGGGCTATTTGTATTTCTCTAGTATCCTGAAACTTACCATTACCCAGATAAAGCCATACAGATATAGACATTAATACTCTTTATTTTGTCTGTTGTTCTAGTATGTATGTATGCATGTATGTATGTATGTATGTATGTATGTATGTATGTATCTATCTATCTATCTATCTATCTATCTATCTATCTAGTTTAAATGTAATAACATTTGAAAGAGAAATAGCAGATGTCTTATTTTTTTAAGGTGGGAGTGAGGAATTGACAGAGAAGGGAAAGAGGCTTATGTGAGGAATAGAAGAAAGGAAGGAGAAAGGGAAAGAGCTACAGGACTTAAGCCTCAATTCGGTTTCCTCCTTTGCTTTCCTGAGTGAATCAATTATCTTGAAATTTTAATCTGAAGTGTTTAAATAACCTAAGTCTTTGGATGGCAGCTTATAGATTTTTTTTTCCTGCTCTCCTCAGCTGAAGATGTTAAAGAATATTTCGTGGATCTTTGCTGTTCCTGCTCCAGCAGATGTAAAAGAAAGCAATGCCGATTCAGTGCGGCTATAGTGAAGAACAGGAATTGCATACTTAATGCTTCAGCAACAAATGCATGCTGTTTGTGTGTAACTAGGACTAGCAGTGTTCCCTTTAGAATTGCAAATTGTAGTTTGAGAAGGCATAAAATCCTTCTGAGATTTTACTCTTCATAATAACTCATATTTTCATTTTGCCAGGTTAATGTGTATTTTTCAATAGAAACTTTCAACAATGTCTTGAATTGGACTTTTTTGTTCTGTTATATGCTACTCTATTTCACTGTTTTCAAAGGGCAAGGGCATGAGGTAAAGGCCCAACACATGCTCTGTAAGCATTACACCTAGAGAACCAACCTTAGACATGCTATTTATTTTGATTCTCTGTCCAGTAAATTGATTTTCAACATGCCTGATTTTATGCCTTGTTAGTTTTTAATGTTGTTGTGCAGAGATTCTAAGACTGAAACTGCCATCATGGTAACAGTGTCAAGTTTAATTATGATTTCACATAATTTAACAACCTCAACAGTTAAAACTTATGCTACATATGCAATCTTCCCTATATTAGTGGAATATATTAGGAAGCGTTAAGTACAACGTATATTATAAAGTAACAATAGATTGTACTTTTCTAATTCCAAAGGTATTTTTGAACTGTGAATTCAATCAATGGTAAACTCATAGACTCTTACCTCTTTGGGGAGTTATATACCCAAAACTTATTTTAGTGCTCTGAACAAGGCACAACACAGGATAAATACTTGCTCAATTACTGATTCTGTCTGCTTGGGGTTTGCTTCTTTTTCAAATCTCTTTCTAATTGCTCATAGATCTGAAAATATTTTGTGTGTTGTTATGATTGTCTTTGATTTGGGTACATAATAGCAGTATTGTTTCTATCTGAAGCAATAGCTTCAGAAGCAAGAACTATCATTGAATGCACATTCACAGATCACATTTGAACATTCTTTGCATGATTACGATATGCTCTTTCAAGTATACTCTTTTAAGTGAAGGTAATATATATGACTCCACATGAACTTCACACACATACGCACACATACACTATACAACCACCACCACCACCAACACACATGTACAGAACATTTCCTATCACCAACAAAAAGTCATTTGACACTGGTTAATGTCTCTAGTAGCCCATCTTAGACACAGACAATTACTAATCCTTTTGTTTTAATCAATATAAATTTAATCACTTTTTCTAACTTCTCCATATAAGTAGAATTTTACATTTTAGTTTTTTTAATATAATAGATTCAAGATTTACCTACATCATGAAATTCACTAGTTTCACATGCATAGATTTGAGACAGAAGATTTTTTCATTTGCTGATTACTAATTAAACCATTTCTGCTTTTTTCTCATATATTCAAAGCTGTCAAGAATAATAGCTTTCATGTCTTTGAATGTGTAAATTTTTATATTTGTCTGTTTATGTTTCTAGAAGTTAAATGATGAATTTTTCCAAAGCTGAGCTTTGAGCTTTGAGAATGAGGAAATAAGGATGACAAAAGTTTCTGAGAGACCAAAGATGTTTTCATGAGTTGGTGCAATCCTTACAGGAGCTGGGTAAACATCTTCCAATGCAGTCCAGGCTTTGTAATTTTGAGAATTATTAATGTATCATTGTTTCTATGATAGTCCATAGCTTTTAAAATTCTAAATCATATTTATATAATTATTTGCATAATTCTATTTTCCTTAAGAGTTTTATAAATTTGGCCTTTGTATTTTTATCTATAATGCATTTTCATTAAAGTGTATGCTTACTTTCAATTAAAGCATAGTAGCTGCACACATCTGATCCACAATCAGTTTTCTGCCTATTGTTGTGAAGTCATTATAGTTATTTATAATTATCATGCTATATAACAAAAGAGTAAAAAATGTTCCTTCAGTACTCCTGTGAATTTTCTGTCTGTCCTCTGCTCTCTTCTCCACACTCTTCAAGGTTCTGGAAATGAGTACTCCAGTTTTTGCTTAACTGACAACAGTATTTTGACTTCACATGTGAGTGAGATATGGCAATATCTTTTTATGTGTCTGACATCTTCTCTTAATATAATGGCACCCAATGTCATTTGTGATATTTCATACAATAAAATTCAATTCTTTTTGTTTATAACTTTTTTCATTTAAAAAGTATTTTTATTAATAAAACTTGTTCTTTGATATTTTCATACCTATGTACATGGAATTATTGTATCTACCTCTATGACCTTGCAACAATCTCAACTCCATACCGTACACTACATATCAACTTTCCTTTTTAGTTTTGTGATCCACTGATTTTAGCAAAGACCACCTGTGTGTCTATAGGTTTCCAGTTATTCACTGGATCCCATTGGGTTCACTGTTTGACACAAAACTTCAAGGAATGACAAGCAAAGATCTTCAGTCACCAGAATCTATCAGTAAAACGTAATTCAATAGGGAGTAGAGCCCGATTAACCTCTCCTTATCCATGGTTGGCTGTTGACATATTCAGTCTTGTAAGTTTCATATGAGATGTCCAGTCTTCTATCAGACCAGTTTAGGCAATTATGACTTATAAGATATCGTATTTGCAAATTTGCAATGTCTTCGCCATGTTCCAATACTATTTTAGTGTTCTTATCACAGTCCTGCTCTTAAAAGTCTTTCATTCCTTTTGCAACTGTGTAGCGTTTCTGTTGATGCAAGGACACATCATGACCATGGCTACCCTTATGAAAGAAATGATTTAATAGGGGCTATTTTATAGTTCAGAAGTATAGTCTATTATCATGGTAGGAAGCATGGTGACAAGTAGGCAGACATGGTGGTGTGCTGTGGGATCTTCTTCTGCTACTTCAGCCAATAGCCTTTTAAGATTCCACCCCACTTGGGCATGGTCTCTTATACTATAAATGCAGCTGTAGCATGTGATCGCTCTCTTGCTTCCAACACTCACTTCTGGCTGCTATACTATGTTCCTGTTCCCCATTCATGCAGAGGGCTGTTATCTAGGACAGTGACCTGTAAGTTTCCTCTATATTAATAACCATTTATTCTTCATAATTCTAAACTAGTGTGGGATTATTTTGTTGACCTTTGCAATCAATGATGGAGAAGAAAGACCAAACTTCTACATCTGAATATCCAGGAAGCTGGAAGGTATAGCAAACCATTAGGACTGGATTGAGATTCTAAAACCTCAAAGCCAAACTCCCCACTCCCCCACCACAGTGACATACTTCTTTCAACAAGGTCAGTCCTCCTAGTAGTGCTACTACCACTAGGACTATGGAGGATTATTTTATTCAAACAAACACATTTCAATCCCTGGACTCCATAGACTTGTAGCCATATCATAATGAAAAATGAATTCAGTGCAACTTCAAAAGTCCCCATAGTCTATATTAGTCTCACACTTGTTTAAGTTCCAAGTTCAAACCTAATCCTGAGATTCATTTAATCTCTTAGCCATAACCCCCTGTGAAATCAAAATGAAAAGCAGATCACATACTTCCAACATAAAATGGTACATTATAATTCCAAAAGGTTAGAAAAAAGCATAGTAAGAAAATATTGGACAAAAGTAAGACCAAAAACCTGATAGGAAAACTGCAAACTCTGCATCTCCATGTCATGTGTCAAAGTTTCTTCAGATCTCAAACTTCATTCAGCTTTGTTGACTGCAGCACATTTCTTTCTTATGAGCTGGTTCCACTCTCTTCTAGCAGCTTTCTTCAGCAGGCATACTGCAACTCTGGAATCTTCAAAATCTTGGGGTCTCCAAGGTAATCCAGGTTTTATTCACCTTTACAGCTTAATGAAAAGACCTCTCTAAACCACCCTAAGGACACCCTTGCTTTATCTCTTTCCTCAGTCACTTTCTTTAGTCACAGAGTTAGATTCCATAAACCCTTTCTTGTATCCTGCACTCTAAACTCAGAACCATGTGGTTGAAGCTACAAAGTTCTGCTGTTTGCTAGGGCTGAAATGTTGCCCCTTGTTCATATATCTCTTTAACAGTTTTCTGTTTTCAATGGTTTCCTTCATTGCCTAAGGTTGGCTGTCCAAGAACTCAATCTGTTTACTACACTGGCCTCAAACTCAGATAACCAAAGGCCTGTGTCTCCTGAGTGCTGGTTTAAAGGTGTTCACCACCACACCTATCCCTAAGCTTTTCTTTAACTCCTTTTTGAAAACTTAGGACATTTAGCTATGTGGGATCTTGCCCTGAGGTCACCACTCTCATTATATCAGTTAATATCAGACTTTCTTTTAACCTATCTGTCTCTGTGAACACATGATTCAGCTTCACTAAACTTCTCAGTGCCCCCTTTCTCCTCAAATTGTATTTTTTGATTTTCCTCATTCAGCTTGCTCTTTTTCATTATAGATCTGCATAAGAGTTATTGCTAATAACCACATGGTATAATCAATAACTAGGCTGTTTTGAAATGTCACCTGCCAAAACCAATAAACAACTCTTCAATTTAGCCTAGGCATTTTTGAGGGGACAAGTTGAGAAAGCAGCCATGTTCTTCAGCAAACTATCACAAAAGTGAGTTCTATGTCAGACAATAAAATTTTTCTTCTTTGAAACTTCTAAGCCAGGATGCCAGAGTTCAAATCACTCTCAGTATCATTGTTTTTCATGTTCCTACTTTTACAGCCTATTACAGTTTTCAGTTTTTTTTCTAATTCAAAGTTCACATTACTCCAAAACCAAACTGGTCATGTTTATTAGAGCAATAGTTCAGTCTCTAGTATGGGCTTCTGTCATAGTTAGGGTTTCTATTGCTGTAAAGAGACACCATGACCATGGCTACTCTTCTAAAAGAAAACATTTAATAGGGGGTTGCCTTACATATACAGAGGTTTATTCCATTATCCTTATGACAGGAAGCATGGTGGTATGTAGCAAACACGGTACAGGAGAAGGAACTGAGACTTCTATATCTGGATCTGCAGGGAGCAAAAAAGACACTTCTGGAACCTCAAAGCCCACCATTGCACCCAGTGATACATGTCCTCCAACAAGGTCATACCTGTTGTTCTTTTTAATTATTTGGGGTCCCCGCAGCTTGCACGGGCCAAGAGCATGTGGCAATGGCAGTGGCAGCAGCGGCGGGGAGGCAGCAGGTGCATGAGACCAGATGGGTATTAAAATTAAACATTTATTAGGTGGATTATGGAAGAGAAAGGGAAGAAGGGGAGAGAGAGAGAAAGAGAAAGAGGGGAGAGAAGAAAGGGGGGGAAATAGAACAGAAGAATCATGCCTGCTTCTTCAAGAGCAGGGGACAGAGAGAATGAATCTGCAACTGCAAGCAGGCTTGCGGGCAGACAAGGAGTGGGCAAGGCTTGCCCTTAAAGGGACAGAATCCATTACAATACCAACTTCAACAAGGCCACACCTACTAATAGTACCATTCCCTATGGGTCTATTGCACCATTTTATGGGTATATGTGCACAATATTGATTCAAACAACCACAGCAATGTTTCTTGAGCTTTTAAGAAACTTATATAAAGTCCTTTTTAATGCAGAACAATCTAAAGTCTTCTCATTTTTTTGTTTTATTCTCAACAACTTGGAAGTCTATGTACATCTGTATTCCTTGTCATTTACTAAGAGAAGATTTTCTGATTAAAGATGTGAGTATCATTTCTTTACAGCTATAAGCATAATATTTAGTCTGTAGTTTGGTGCTATTTAGCTAAAATCACAGTATTTCTTTTGAACAAGAGCCCATGACTACCAGCCATTACTTTATGACCAGTTATAGAGTATCATGCATTTTCCTTACTTTGTATTTGCCCTTAAATCCAATCAAAAAGTAGCTGCTTACTCTTATATGAGTCATGTCACATCACTACTCTACCATTGGCAGCACAACATCTTGCCTTTCAAGTTCACATTGTAGCTAATATAGTTCACAGTTGGTTAATCTCTGGTGGTTCTTCTCCCCAAACAGCCCATGTAGTACTTCTGGAATCTGGAAGTCTAAACAGCATGAAAGAACCAACCTACTTTCTCTATATCTTGCAAACATGGTGTATCATGTTTTCAGAAGTAAGTTTTGTCATCTTATTCTGGTAAATGGACAAAAGGAATGGGAAAAAAAAGATCAGAATTGCTTTGAGTACCTCGGGGGCCTACCAAAAAAATAACTCAGTGAGTGCTCTCACGATCAACAGTGCATAAGGAGACACATTACACTTGCATTTGAAATTTTTTAATCAATAGTGATTTTGGACAACATCAATCCTACAATGCATTTCTAACTTTAATTTTTTTGCTTATACTTTTAATGGCATACAAGACAGTAGGCTTCCTCATAACTTTTAACAGAAATCC
>JAQHUG010000164.1:986268-1005733 GCA_028555095.1 Dicrostonyx torquatus
CATTCACATTGTTTTTTTTTTAATCATTTGTTTCAAAACATGGTAAACTCACCTCCTGAGTCTTCACTATAATACTTTTTCTACGTAGCCACCATAGTCTTTTACTATTTGTTTCATGAAATATATTCTGATCCTTGTGCATGTAACAAAATGTGACTGATTGTCAACCTCATCGTTTTCTGTCAGTCTTTATTATGCTCAATTTAACAGTGGACTTGCACACAGTCAATCACAATGTTCTTGTCACTTCACTTCACAGGGTATCAGCACATTCGCATCTTGCATCTTATTTTTCCAATCATCTTCTTGTGCCTTTGTGGCTAAGACACATCCTAAGATTCCCAATATGTCATTTAGAGCATACAATTAACAAGCAGGGTTGGTTGAAACACTGTGGGGTCCCTTTTCTCCCTGTTATTCTTCCTGAATTTACAGTCTATGTAGGACTTTAAAGTAATAGATGCACACAGAGCCTACTATGAAGAAACAATGCATCACTTATCATTACCAAGGTTCTTCATAAATATCCTATGTTCTGAATTTTGTCTTTCTGTTCATGAGGCAGACAACAGCTTTTAGTGAAGTGTATTTCTAAATCAAATCAAAGAGAAACTATTATAGTTGCCTTCAATCAGAAATACTTTATAATAAGAAGAAGGTATTGGATAATATTGTATACTAATGCATATAATTGGTATAAGATAAGGTTTTACACTGCTATTAATGCAGGCAAAAGTTTCAAAAGACAAAGAATGGCATTAACCAAAATTATTAGTATGTAGTCTGCATAATATATGATATGTTGATTTTGACATTGGAAACACAAGAGATAGTTTTAAAGTAAACATTGCCAAGTACTATTTAAGAGATTAAAATGAATACGTATAGTCTCCATAAGACAAAGATATGCATTCTTACACTGCAAAATAGTGTCAAGAGAGACCCAGAGTACATAAGAAAAAGAAATAGAGCCTGTTAACATTACAATGCTTTAAAAATGACCCTTTAGGTAGAATATAATATGCCATGTAAGATAATCTGTATAATCAGAACTTCAGTTTGTGTAGTTATTTACAATTTGTTTGAGAGCTCATGAGTGTTTCAATATTTCAGTGATAACAATACCATTTTGCAACTCATCAGTTAAATAACTAAAAGCCCTGTGATTTTTTTTAAAACCATGCTTGCAATGCTTTAGAGAATGCAATAAGGCACTCTGATATATTATTTATGATATTTACTAATTTATCCATTCAGTAAACTATCCTGTCATCTAATTTTCTGACTTATACACTCTATACAAGTGTGTTTTGAATTATTTTTTACATAAATACATGTGAGATTTACTTTGGGCTGGAGAGATGGCTCAGAGGTTAAGGGCACTGACTGCTCTTCCAAAGGTCCTGAGTTCAATTCCCAGCAACCACGTGGTGGCTCACAACCATCTGTAAGGAGATATGGTGCCCGCTTCTGGCATGCACGCATACATGGAAGGAATGTTGTATACATAATAAATAAATAAATCTTTAAAAAAAGAGATTTACTTTGGAATGCAGCATTTATGAAGAAGCAGGAGTATATCCAACTGACAATTCAGATTTGAAAAAAAAATGACTCTTCTCATTACCAATGTGTGAAGTGTTACAAACATCAAAACCTCTGTGTATGCTTTTGAGAGTTGCATAACAAGCATAATAACTAAGATACATACTGAATCTTTCTTCCACTGCATTTAGTTTATTTCGAGGGAATTTAATTGAGTCAAAATGTTAAGTTATTCTCCCACTCCACAACAATAAAATTTGTGTTGTATTACAGTGTTAAATACATGATGAAGAGTGATGGACACAAAAACCTTCAGCAGCTAGATGCAGAGGCAGGAAAGAGCTGCGGGAAGGAGCCTGTATAGCTGAAAACCAGACACTTGTAAACTCAAAGAAAGGGCTTTATAGAAGCAGAGGAAAAGCGAGTGCACCTGAGATTCAGGAATTACTAGGAGTTATTCTTCTCTGGAATGTGGATATTATTGTATGGTATGTGGAAAAAAAACTAAATAAAGCAAAGATTTTGGGAACAGTAAGCCGGAGTTTCATGTGGAAACTTCTGTCTGAGGCCATCAATAACTTTGAGTCACACACTCTGAGTACCAAAATCATTAAAGAAAGCTTGCTGTATGAGAAACAATCAATTAAGCATGCTCCTTTATGATAACACACTTTATAAATATTAATAAAGTGCCAATTTTATCATAAGATAATCATAAAAAATTATGAAAGAAACCTCTAAAAATTCCATTACATAACATTGACAATTTCTAAACCCTTACCTACATGAATTAATTTCTCTTAAACTTATCAAGATAATAAATGTACTGACAACTTCTCTCAGAAAGGACAACTACATAATTCAGTCCAGCATCTTTGATGATAACAATGAGAAGAAATCTATGAAAAGTAATATTAATCGGTTTTAAAACATTAAGGAGCTAGTTAGGCTGTAATGTCTACAAGGAGAGTGTTCAGAGGAAAAAATTCACATAGAGATGAACTCACTGTTAACATTTCCTTTTCTATAATATTCAACCTTCTGGAAGAATGGAACAGAGATTCCAGCGTCTGCTGCACATTGAGAGCAGGGGGACAGTAGAAGCAGAAGGAGAAAGGGTGAAAAGGGCAGAGAGGAAGGAAAGAAGACAGGAAGAAACAACATGAAAGAAATATCAAAAGAGATGTGTATATGTGACAAAGAGAATATGGTATCACTGAACACATTTCTTAGAGCGACAGAGCTTCTAACTGTATTTTAAATAATCTAACATTATACCCATAGATAATTGTAGATCTCACTCTTCACCAGAGAAGTTTCTTTTGCAACAGACAGAGGCTACTGCATATATATTCAAAATACAAAGAATGAGTGATTATGAGGTACACAGTCCCCACCACAAATAGTGGATCTGCAAGACAGCCAGAAAAAAGGAATCATTGTGGAAAATACAATAGAAAGATTGTAAGAGCCAAAGGACTAATAGAGTCTTCTAGACAAGACTGAATACTGTTCCATGAAATCCTACCAAGTTCTTGCTTAAACAAGACCTGAGCAATTACAACAAAAGTCAACATGCTAACATAGATATGAAAATTTTAGAAGTTCTTCACTAGATTAAATATTCAGGAAGTCAATGATGGCAGAGTAAAGAAGAGTCAGTTTTCTCTAGGAAGGAACTCCCTGATGGATTATGCGACCCCAAAAAACACAGTTATAAATAAACACAGAAGGTGTTGGAGGGATGATAAGGGGAGTGAATGATGCTCATACTCAAGTATGAAATACCAACAAAATAAAAATTTCAAATTACTTAATAAAGAATCACCTGAACAAGAAATACATGATTTCCTACCACATATAACAAACATAGAAATATTCACTTATTTGAAAACATCCTCAAAAATGTTTTACCAGGAGTTGTCTTATATTACACTAGCAAATTTCCAGCAAATGCAAGCATGAAATCAAGAGTAGAAATTTCTAGGAACAAAAACACACTCATTAGAAGACTGAAATAAATATTGATTGTGAGAATAATGAATATCATGTTTATTTGGAATGTACAGAAAAATAGAAAGAACATATAAATTTTGCAAGGAGAAAGCAGCTATTGCATTCTAAAGTATTTGTGTAGGGAATAAGAAATAAAAATATCTATTAGCAACTAGCAGTTATTAGTTCCTGTAGCTTTTTTGTAAGACAAATCTGTAAGAAGGGAAAATTGAATTATATAATGATTTAAATATAATCTTACTTATTTTATCCCTTTGGAAAATAGTCATGATGTCTTTATTGATGAACTTATAACAGAAACAAATGTATATTTAAGCATGTAAAGATGGAATGAGAAAAGCATATGTAGAAATAGACATTTAGGAAGAAAAAAATGGTCAACGTTGTTAAATGTATTATTTACTAGTTGCATTCAATACTGTGTCTCAGAGAAAGAACTTTCTTAATCTCCTTTTATATTAGTTGCTCACAACATATTAGGGTATGAAAATTTTGGTGACAGTTTATTTTGTTTTTTAAAATAGTTTTATTTTAATGAAATATTTTATAAGATATTTATGTTGTGATGTCATTTGGCACATCATCCTCATTATAAGTTTATGTGCACCAGTATGGGTTCTTGAAATCAAACACTGGACATTCCTGAGCCATCTTACTTTTTTGATAACAATGAAGTTGTTCTCAGTTACTGGAGACTTCAAGATTCTGTCATCAGAGTCCTAATTGAAACAATAGCTATCTTCATAAAAATAATAAGACTTCCCCTCATCTTATCATCAGTATCTTACCTTTATTATTTAGAAAATGAGCAACTCAGATGACATTTCTTTTACTGCCAGCTTGGTAATACTTTATTCAATACCATTTATGAAACAAGAATAAACACAAGTGTTGTCTTGTTTACTCAAATTCAAAAAGTGTGGGTTATAAAAAATTGATAAATCTTAAAGAATGAATAAAGGGAGAGGAAGTGAAAATGAGAGGAGTATAAAAGATGAGAAAGTATAAAAGACTGATAAACTTGAAAATGTATTGGTGTTAACAATAATATTTGTGTCAGTCATATCTAAGTTTGAAAATTATGATTAAGAATGATGAAAAACAGTGATGGTAGTATTAAGAACAAATGTAAAGAAATTCAAATGATTTTTAAAATAAATGTTTAAATATAATTTTAGCATTCAATCATTTTAATTATTAATTTCTATTGGCTATGTTCCAATGTTTTTTCATAGATTAATAAATTTCTATGAAATATGGTGTTAGACATCATTTTCTCGATTTAATTTAGAAAAATTCTAAAACATGATAATCCTTAATTAACCTAGGCAAGGTGACAGAGACAACAATTATACAAATTAATCCCTACAATGACATTGTAACTCTATATACAATGTGATAATTAGCTTTCTGTTTCTGTGAAAACTATCAAAAATAAACAGTTTTAAAGAAGGGAAATGTTGATTGGGTCTTATAAGTTCAGAAGGTGAGTCCATGGTCTTTTCATTGTTTCAAGCACTGGTAGCTAAGTACCTTACCATGGTAGGTAATGTATACTGGGAAATACTTGTTCATTCCTTGCAGAAAAAAGAAAAAAGCAAACAGAACAGAGAAAAATGGGGAGGGGAGGATTAGTCAGTCAGTCAAAAACGTGCCTCTCGCGACTTAATTGCCTAAATCTCACTTTCTACAGTTTATGAAAACTTACAACCTCATCACAGACTTGCAGTTAAGAGAAATTAAGAATAAAGCATACAATATTCTAACCATCATAAAGGATGGTTACCTAGTGATGCTAAGAACCTACTGTATAAAAGAATGTTGAAGTTTCCAAGGTAACCCTCCTGCTACAGACAAGATTGGATAGCTGCAAATAACAAAAATAACTCTTCTATTCAGCTGGAATTTTTTGAGGTAGTTATATTTGGATTTAAAAAAAAAGTATGATTATATGTAAAGGCTATATTTAGAGTTAACAGATGTGATTATTGTTTATTTTATAAATCAATCTATTTATAATAAACTGAAATTTTAACAATTTATTGTATATTGACCAAAATTGGGGAAACTTTTATGAATTGGATGCTCTTATGGTTATTATTATAATGATTTTAATATGAAACATATTACCTAAACATAATGATCAGCAGTATTCCTTATGTTAATAAATAAATATGGCATTTTATTTTGTTTGAGTTGAGAGTAGAAGATGCCAATTCAGTAATATAAATTCATGGAAAACCCAATTCCATTGGGTCTGCATAATTTGAATTATTTACATGAAACAAAGCTACTGCAATACATTACTACATATCGAAACACAGTGAAACATATACATGTGGATATAAAGTTTGTGTGGTAATAATGAACCACAATTGCCAAGGCTTGGAGAAAATATTCAAATTCTTTGCAGCGAATACTAATTTCCTTTCTGACTAATACTGAGACAAGTCTTTGACCCACATTCTGATTCCGTATCTTGTCTTTATGCACTTCATTTCTGATTTTGTCTCAGGAAAACACATAGAATTTCTTTTACATCACCATGTGATAACACAATCCAATCAGCTGTCTTCTGAGTCCTTTAAATAATCCCACATTTTATATAGGGTTTTATGTGACATCATTAAACACGTTTACAGTGAGGTTTCTCACTTGTAATTTCCTTTATAACACATTTACACATGGAGCAGTGGTGCTAATTTTATTTGCATCTTCTGCACTATACTACACTGGTTAGTGCTTGCCACAAACTACTGTCAGCTCAGAGAATGGAACATCAGCTGGGGTGGTCTCCACCTGAGAGCATGTCTGTGGAACAATATTGTGATTCTGATATAGGCCAGGTCCAGCTCACTGTGGGCAGTGGCATCCCTTAGCTGTACAAGAGAAGTAGTTGAACATAGTATAGGGAGCAAGTCAGTTATTGGCATTCCTCCATGATCTCCCATTGAAGTTATCATTTTGAGTTACTATTTTGACTTCCTTCCACGATGCACTGTAACCTGTAAGGAGAAATAAATCCGTATATACACAAGTTGCTTTTTGGTATGTTTTTTTTTCTCAAAATTATATGTTACGCATGTGTATATCACAAAGGATGTAATTGGCTGATAGAACATGATATGAATATTTTACCAAGAACTTAAATTCTAAAATTTCCCCTCTAACTTTTTTTAACAGTATTTTACTAATTCTTCGAAAATTTCATGCCATCTATTTTTAACATTATTACTCTCCCTCCCTCAATACCTTGCATAATTGCATTCTCCATCTTCCAATCTCTACCCATCCAACACTGAGCTTTCCTTTTTTCCTTCCACAAAGGCCAATATGTGTAGACTTTGATGACTAAGTGAGCAGAATTTGATCTAGTATCTTAGATAATATGTTCTCTCAACTAACTTCACTTATAATAGTGGACACATGGTATGTGCTGCAAGACAATCAGTTAGAAAGAGTTTAGCTATTTTTAGGTCAAATCAACAATGAAGACAAGCAATAAAGTTTAGAATTAGGTGGAGAAAAGTAAAGAATGTCTTGAGAACTGCTTCATTTGAAGATTCCACAGAGTAAGATTCTATGGTCTTTGGTTCTTTGAGTTACCTACATAAGTGTTAAATGACAAAGAGCTGTGAACACCTAGAAAACTCAGGAAAAAGAACAACGAAGTTTTTAAGACAAAATATGAGCACACACAAAAAAATCAGCTAACATCTCAAAGTGAATAAGGGTGTCTCAATACGTTCCATTCCTAGTTGTAAAAACTGCATGCAATTAATACTTGCTGAGAGAGATTCATCCTCATATTAGCTATGCAATCCAAAGGGGTTGTCCCTGAACACATAGCCATATACAGATAAGTAAGCAACAATTTAAGACTCAGGAGAATACACACACACACACACACACACACACACACAAATTATTGCAGAAGAAGAGGTCATGAATTCATAAAATTGATGAGTTGGAGCAACAGGGGAGTTGCAGGAGGCTTAAAGTTGAATGTCAACGATATAAATAAAGTACTAATATATAAAATTCTCAAAATTACAATTAAAAACCTGTAAAAATACATTTGTATATGCATTGAAGGCATGGGGAAATCTTTTCTTTAAACAAATTATACAAGTTTGAACTTAGTGATTATATCTTGTTAAATGTGTTCAAATTTGAAGTCTTAACTCGATCTGTTCAACAGTGCTAAGTTTTAATCTCTCAATAGGTCTGATTAGAGAATATGTGGATTCATAAATCCATATAATCTTCTTCTTTCCCTCCCTAAATCTTAGCAATTGCTTCTGTTCACTGCTGCAGTGAATGATAATATTTAGTTTATATTATGCTTAGAAAGCATGTGCCTTATACTACTTGAAATATGGGAATAGAACTAGAGTTTTAGACTCTTTCAGTAGAAAAGAAAAGAAAAGGGCTGGAGAGATGGCTCAGTGGTTAAGAGCACTGCCTGCTCTTCCAAAGGTCCTGAGTTCAATTCCCAGCAACCACATGGTGGCTCACAAACATCTGTAACGAAGTCTGGTGCCCTCTTCTGGCCTGCAGGCATACACACAGGCAGAATATTGTATACATAATAAATAAATAAATATTTTAAAAAAATAATTCTGAGTCTGATTTTAGACAAGTTTATAACAATATATACATTCTATTATTCAATATAATATTTGAAGCTCAATTTTAAATGGAATTCTTGAGACAATATTTTGGTTGCAAGTGGCTATTAAAATTAGAGTATTAATACCATTTAGAAATATATCTGAGCATTAATAACTAACTAGTTTGGCTCTACGTAAGCTCTTTTATGGCCATTTACTTATGGACTTTGTGACAAGTAACTTTGGGGGAAGTTGCAAGATTACACAGAATCCTTTGCAAGATTTTATGTTGTTCCTTTTGTTCGTAATGTCAGAGCAGTACATTGCTGCCTTCTGGGCTTTGACATCTATGTTTCTAGGCTGGTACAGATTTATACCACTATTTGAGAGAACAGACATTCCCAGGGTGCTTAACTGGTAAGGGTGTGTTGAGACTAGCTGAAGTGGCTTCCTGGAAATAGACTTTCTGCAAATACCTGCAAGACCCAGCTTCTCTGAACTTTGGCCACACATGCACAACAGCAGGGATTTTTGTTATTCTTCAGTATTTTAAAGTCAGAAACAACAATGAAACAAGGATTTGTTTCCTTTTTTCTTTGCAATACAGAAAATGTTTCAAAAAGATGATCAGACCACAACCTACATTTAGGTTCCAGGTCTAAGATGAATTTCAAAAACTAAAGTTATTTCTGCCTAAATTAAATGCTTTTTGTCTTTCCTTTTCCAAGGAATTAAAAAAACAACCAAGGAACAATAAAAAAATGGCCTGGCAATTTTGGTCATGTATAGTTTGCAATTTACAGAAATATTGTTGTTTTGAAGCAATGTATAAGAAAAAGAGGTAGTAGAAATTGTAAGCTATATGGTAAGGTAGCTCACATGCTGTTTCTAAGAGGCTAGTTTTCCACTTCTCTGGGAAAAAATTCATCAAAATAACACAATTTTATTTCCCTTCCTCATAGATCTTGAGGCTATTTTGAAACTTAAGAAATTGGAGAGTAAATAAGTATATATTTGAGACTGTCAAAGCAGTACTTTTGTGCCTAGTAGGAGTTTAAAATATACACCAATGCACATTTGGTAATAGCACATCATTTAGGCTATAACAGAATATTGGAAGAAGTGCATTTAGATTAATCCAAACAGGATTTTATTAGATTAAAATGGAGTTTTCCCCCTGTATTTTTAAAGAAAAGTAATAAAAGAAATGAATACAACTGTGTGTCCTGTAATATTCTAACCAACGACATATTCAAAAGCAAAGATATAAAAAAGTGGAGCAAATACCTCTTAATATTATTCTAGTGACGGCAAAAGGATTCAGTGGACAAGGAAATTTGCCACCCTGCATAAGGACCTGAGTTTGATCCTTGGAAACAGAGAACTGACTCTTGCAAATTTTCCTTTACCCTTCATATGTCATGGCACTTGTGTGTGGATATGAACATATGCACACAGCTACATACAAGCGCACACACATAAATAATTAACTGTGAAAAGATGAGTGATTTCGATAAGCTATGGAACCCTGTTCTTTGTTCCTCAGTAATACAGGTCTAAAGAAAGCAGAATGCCAGAAGGACCTGCTTATGTGTTACTGTAATTTCGTATAGAACTTCATTAAAACCTTGTCTTCTCCTGTTCCATGTTTTCATATATGAATCATGAATGGGTGATTATATATATTTTCTGTTTGAAATATGAATAACTTTAACATAAATCCTTAATTTGTGATGCTTACTTAGAAGGATAAGTGCTGCGGTGCTTGGCAAGGCTGTATTGTATCCTTTATCCTATTTTCTGATATTATGATTATGATGTTTTAAAAGCAATATTAGATGCAAGTAAGTGTATTTGAATTTTATTGAAAATAAGTCTGAATTCTTTTTATTTTATTAAGTTTTCATCTATAACTGTATTGTCAAATCAAATACGGATTGCCACCACCACAAAATTCTTGAATGCTTTGTGAAATTTTTATAATATTTTTGAAGAATTTTTTAAATATAGTAATTGAAAGTCAGTAGTACACAAAGATATCCAGAAAAAGAACCAAGTATTTGACTGCAATTAGACTTATTTCTGTGTACATCTGATTCTTTTGAAGGCATAGTGACAGAGGAATCTAACTTCCAGTTACATGATTTTTCTTGACTTAGTCATGCTGGAGGAACTCTCCACCCACTTCTATTTTGAATACCATATTGCTCTTCCAATGACTAATAAAATAAAATCATATTTGTGGGAGGAGGAATATAGATTTCTCACTTGTGTTTTAATTGTATGCTGGCTAATGGTACTTAAATCAAACTGCTTTGACATTTTAACTTATCCTAGTAGGAATGGGAAAGAATAAAAACAAAACAAACATTTGATAATAAATGTTGTGGGAGACCTATGGAAAAGAGAATTTGTTTATTTATTTTTACTTTTTAAATTTTATTTTACATTCCATCCACAGTTGCCCCCCTCCTCCTCTGACCACTCCTCCGCACCCCCCCCCACAGCCTTATCACACCTCCCAGTGAGTAAGCACTCCCATGGGAAGTCAACAAAGTCTGGCACATTAAGTAGGGGCAATACAAAACCCCTGCCCTCTACATTAAAGCTGAGCATGACATCTCATCATAGGGAATGGGCTCCAATAAGCTAGCTTATGCACCTGGCATAGTACTTGGTCCTACTTCCGTGTGCCTCATAGATAGGTAAAGTTTCAACACCGTGCCCCACATATGGAGCACCTAGTTCGGTCACAAGGATTCTCCTTAGATGTCAGCCTAGAGATCCTGAGTTTTCATGAGCTTGGCTCAGCTTTCTCTGTAGGATTTTACATTATGATCTTGACCTCCCTTGTTCATTATTCCCTCCTCCGTAACTTCGATTTGATTCCCGGAGCTCGGCCAGGTGGCTGGTTGGGAATCTCTACGTCTGGTTCAGTGAGTTGCTGGATGAATGCACTATGAGTGGGAGAGAAAAAGATATATATATAGAGAGAGATCTTGATAGAGAGAGACACTATAGTGTAAGGGAAAAACCTGGTGCTAAGGAAATTCCCAAGAATCTATAAGGATGACCCTAGCTAAGGCTTCTACCAATAGTGGAGAGGTAGCCTGAACTGGCCTTCCCTTGCATTCAAATTGGTGAAAGGAAATATTTATATTCATTGTTGGTGAGAATGCAAACCTCTGTAACGATTATGAAAAACACTATGGAAAAGATCCCAAACGTCTAAAATTGATATTGTAAAATCTCTCTCTCTCTCTCTCTCTCTCTCTCTCTCTCTCTCTCTCTCTCTCTCTCTCACGCACACACACACACACACACACACACACACAGACAAAACAAAAAACTAAACAAAACAAAAGTTTGGTGGCGGATGGAGGAGAGAGTTGATTTTTCCATTGATCTATGGGGTTCAGCAGTTATAGGTTTATGATTTATTTGATTTTTTTTCTATTTGGGGAACTGTGGTTATTGTGACACATTCATGAGTATATGTCATTTTATTTTATTCTTGCTCAATACCCACCGACACTCCTGAACCCTATTTTATCTGTCCTCTCTTGCCCATTACCCTCTTCCCACATATATAGTACCTGTTTTCTGGTTTTCTGTTGTATTTCATTAACCCCTCTTTAATTTCATTAAACTAAGACCACCTCTTTCCTATCCCAATATTTTGTCTCCTATCATGACCTACACAAGCTGTCTCTCTCTCTTGCTCTCTCCCTCCCTCCCTCCCTCCCTCTCTCTCTCTCTCTCTCTCTCTCTCTCTCACACACACACACACACACACACACAATGACACACATACATATACACAGGTGCATGCATGTACATGTAAACACACATATAAATCTAGATTCTATATATGAGATAAAACGTTTAACATTTTTTAAGTCTGTTCTGTTTTGGTTTCTAAAAAATTTTATTTACTTATTAATATTTTGGATGTTTCATTTTGACACTTTTATTGAAAATAGATTCTCTTCTCATACAGTAGATATTTTGTCCTGTTTACATTTTCTCTTCCCCCTACTTTTCCCAGTTCCTCAACACCTCCCTTCCCATCTGGATCTATTTCCTTTTTGTGTCTTGTGAAAAAAGAACAGAGTACTAAGAAGTAACAACAAAGCATAATAAAATAAAGTATAATAGGATAATAAAAGAGCTGTCATATTGAAGCTTGATGAGGCAAACTAGCAGAAGTAAAAATGGCCAAGAAATAAAAATCCACCCTTTCACACATTCAGGCCTCTCATATAACTCTAAACTGAAAGCCATGTTATATATGCAGAAGACAAGGTGCAGACTCTAAATGTCCACAATCTGGAGGTGCCTGTTTCTGTTGTAGTTTGTTATGTAAGAATGGTTAGTTGGAGATGTCCCTTAGAGTTCTCAGCTTTGTTGTTCTAATGTCACTATGAAACAAAGAACACAAGCAAAATTGTTCACATCTATCACATCACAAAAATAAAATAGGGATAAAATAAGAAATAGGGATCTGTTTCCACAGCAATAGAAAAATCTACCTATGGGTTTTATTGCTATCTCATTGCTTCTCAAGCTCTTGTTGATTAGCTATGGAGGTTCACAAAACCGTAAATTATATACAAAAGTTTAAAAATTAGTGTCTTTGCCCATATTGACTTTAAAAATGAGCTCCTCAGTAAAGGTTAATTGAGTAGAAACAGAACCAGCTGCCTTTATTCTTCATGTTGGAAGATTTGATTCACACCAATTTCAAAAATTTTATTAATTTTATAGGCTCACCTACCTACATTTGTTGGCACATTTTATTGGTTAAAATTCATTATAATAGGCTACTGTTTGAAGTGTTGAATTATGTTAGGCTTTACATTATGGATGATAAAGATAAGTTAATGAGATTTAGAACATTATAGAAGGAATTTATTAGACATGTGTTTTAAGAATTTTATAAATTAGGTTAACTGAGATGGGAAGACCCAGACCCATCCTAAATGTGAGTTGCAATATTTCAAGGGTTGGGTCCTGGAGTACATCAAATGGGGCTGGTTGAAGAACAGTACTCATCAAACTCTGTTTCCCGACTGTGCACCTAGTGTGACTGGCTCCCTAGGATACTGTGTCCTTGACTTTGCTACGAACACAGACTATGCTCAAACTGTCCACTGTTTATGTTGTTCTTCATTAGGTATATTTTCTGATGAGATTCATAGGCTTATAATTGTTTGTGCTGCAGCACATGGAAAACCCAACTAGAAATCCAGGAATCAATCACTCACTTACTCAACAAACCAACCAATGAGAAAACTCTCTGAGTTTTTAAATATTGATACAAAATGACCCTTCAATCTTTTTAAAGAAAATCTTGGGCCAAAGGTATAAGAAAAAATTCACATAGGAATGTAGCATCCACTTGTGTAACTCTGACACCTCCTCAGAGTTGAGATCGAAGTACAACCCCTTCTGATATCTTTTATGGACATTGAAGCATTGTTTCAAATTTTAATTGCCTTATCCATAAAGTTTATTTAGACTATTTTAAAGTCAAACTATAATACTCTTTATTACATACTATATTGCTAATATATTCTAGTTCCCTAGTTTTATTTTTCTTGTATTTCTTTTTTCTCTGTGTTAGAGAAGAGGATATGTAACCACTCACACACAGCACACAGGTACACACCCCTGCCCCCTGCCACCCTGCATAGACGCATGTGTTACAGAACATGGAGGTCAGGAGATACCTTGTAGAAGTTAACTATCTTCCACAGTGTAGGTCCCATAAATAGAATTCACATTACCAGATTTGGTGCCAGGTGTCATATTCCCTGGAGCCATCTCACTGGCTCCTTAGTTTCATTTAAGAGATAAATTTAAAAATGTTATTATAGAGTATAAGTAGATATATAAAATATTATAAACATGTCCTAAATTAGTAATTTCAAACAAAATTTTTTCTATTCATCCCAATATACATCAAAATATTTTTAGATGTGCATGCCAGTTTTTTAAAGTACATTAATTTAGAATCAATATCCATAAAACTTTCTACCAGAAAAAAAATGCAAATACTACTAGTCTCCATTAATTGACAATGCATGACTAGTTTTTCTTAAAAGATACTGTCAGTTAAAAATTTGCTATATCTTTCAAAAGACAAAATGCAAATGAAAACACATAGCATTTCAAATGTAGTAACATAGGATCTATAGACTTCACTAAATGAATTCCGGAGTGCAATAGGACTTGAGAAAAGGAGTGATATTGGGAAAAGTGCAAGCACTCCTTTAACAGGTACGTGCTGTAAAGTACAGAAGCTTAAAGTAATTTTACCCTAACTGAAGTTTTCTTTAATTTTATCAACTTTTATTGAGCTCTACATTTTTCTCTGCTCCCCTTCCTGCCTCCCCCCTCCCCTTCAACCCTCCTCAAAGTCCCCATGTTCCCAATTTACTCAGGAGAGCTCGTCTTTTTCTACTTCCCTTCTAGATTAGATCTATGTATGTCTCTTTTAGGGTCCTCTAGGTTCTCTGAGATTGTGATTTGTTGGTTGGTTTTCTTTGCTTTATGTTTAAAAACCACTTATGAGTGAGTACATATGATATTTGTCTTTCTGGGTCTGGGTTACTGCACTCAAAATGTTGTTTCTAGCTCCATCCATTAGCCTGCAAAAATCAAGAAGTCGTTATTTTTTCCGCCGGTTTATACTCCATTGTGCAAATGTATCACATTTTCCTTATCCACTCTTTGGTCGAGAGGCATTTAGGTTGTTTCTAGGTTCTGGCTATGACAAACAATGCTCTTATGAACATTGTGACACGATTGAGAATACTTTGGATATATACCCAATAGTGGTGTTACTGGGTCTTGAAGAAGGAAGAAGTTAGTTTTCTAATTTTCTGAGAAAACTCCACACTGATATCCAAAGGGGCTGTAACAGCTTGCACTCCCACCAGAAATGCAGAAAAGTTCCCTTTACCCCACAACCTCTCCAGCATAAGTTGTCATCAGTATTTTTGATTTTGGCCATTCTGACAGGTGTAAGATGGAATCTCAGAGTTGTTTTGATTTGCATTTCTCTGCTGACTAAGGATGCTGAGTGCTAACTGAAGATTTTTATGGGTTGAATTTAAAAGAAAGGTGATAATGTTGAAAATATTATCTAGGTTTCTTTTCTAATATTTAATTGCACATCCAAGTAACTTAAACAAAGTGTTATAATAAATACTACACACACACATATATAGTTAAATTGTATTAATGTTAACGACCATAGAAGACATGGAGACGACTTTAACTGGCATATTTACACTAAATCTTTGTTATCTTGAGAGGGAAATTATGTTGAATCTAGAAACTGTATTTACTTTTGACATTTACTCAAACTTTAATTTCAGTTTACAGATGTATTATATATATGCCTTAGCTTTATACAAATGGATAACTAAAAGTATCTTTATTATTTCTACTAGTAGTGGAGTAAGAACACTTTTTTTGTGTTTTCTGTTTCATTAGTATTTGTTCTCCAATGTTTGTAAACTATCACTTAAGCAATGTTCCCCTCTGAGATGGCTCAGTGGTTATATGAGCCAGTCTTTCAGAAATACTGAAGTGCAGAGGGTAGTCACTGTGATCCACATCTAAGTACACACACACACACACACACACACACACACACACACACACTTAAAAGCAATAGTAAGTGAGATGAGGTCTAAGTAAATTAAAAATGCTTTTGAATGTCCTAGAGAATTAATGAAAAAGTTATTTTAGAATGCAGTCATCATTGAAAATGCAGACAGTGTTTCTGTCTCAATTGTTTGAATATTTCTTGAAAATGTATATTTAGTAATGCAATCAACAAATGCATTATTTTCTTAAATGATAGCTTTAGAATTAAAAGACTCCCTTTCACATCTTTTGAAAAAGTTCTGATTATGCTTCCATAGGCATTATGCTAAAGCAATATTTATTAGACAAAATGAATTAATCACTGGAGAAATAATTCAGAGTACTTGAGATCTGATTGAGTAATCTTCTAGGGAGATATTGGATTGAGTGAGATACAGTTAAAGGACTCCTGATTACTGAAGCCTTTTCAGAGCAAACTATTTTAGGCTGAGTCTGCTGAAGAGTTGAAACTCCCTTCAGTGACATGCTGATTTGAAATGTAGATTGTCAGCCAAGTAATAGATTAAGTCCTCTAGGAACACAAATGAGTCACTGGTGAAGTAATGACCATAATAATACTTAACAATTTTAATTTTCAAAATATTTCATAAACATTATCTAATTAGCCCTTATATCAATCCCATGAGACTGATGGATGGCCTTATCCTTAAAACTAATGATAAAAAATATTTATGAGTACTTTCCAAGTTTGTAAAATTAGTGCTGGCTCTAATGGGAACAACTTAAGGCTTTTTAAGTGAGTCATATCTTCAGATGATTTAAGTATGTTTAGATATCAAATGTACTCTTCTGAATGTTTTTGCACTCTAGAATTACATGAATCCTTAAAATACATTCAAATTATTTAATCTTTAGCTATAAAAAATCATTTATTTTCTTACTTTTTCAAATTTCATCCAAGACTGAATAATGCTTTTAGTATTGGTGTTTTGATGTATTCATTGTTCAAATAAAACTATTTTGTAAATATTTATATTGTTTTTAAAGCCACTTTGGATTTTTTTAACTTGAAAAAGTTAATACAACCTTACTGTAGAAAAATATATTGTGCAGATTAATAAAGACCCATTTATTTTCAAACAGAATGCAGCACTGCCTGTTTGTTCTGTTACATATCAAAGACAATCTTGAGGTAATACCCTCAGCTTCCACGGACCCATAGAACCTTTTAAGAACTGATAGGATTGCTTTCTTGTCAAATTTTATATAGTAACTGTTACATACCACACACTTTACCAACTGCTTCTTTTCCCTTCTCATTTTACAATAAGTTGAATCTCCACCTTATCTTCCAGCTCAAAACATTAAAGGTGTTTAAATTGAAAGTCTTTTGGGGGGGGTCCTCCAAAGTCCACTGTGAAACTCTTCCAGGCTGCCTGACTCGTGGGTTTCCTTGCTCACTTTCATAACTGCTTAATATGCCAAGGCCATTTGTTACTGTTTTTGCATGACTCTGTGTTAAGGACTTACCTTCAGATATCTGACTCAACCCTTCTCTTTTTTATATTTTCTGCCCAAATTTCATTTCCCTGAAGATATTTCTAAGAAAAACGAATGACAGTTCCTTTCTTCCCATCATTCTTTGGTCTTTGCTGATTTATTCCTCATTGTAGCATTAACCAGAATGAGATATTTGATTTGCTTGCCCTTCTGTTTTTAGAAAAAAAAATCATAATTTTCAGGGCAGTCAGTAAATAGTAATTATAGACTGGAACTTTCATTAACTCCTCAAACACCAGTTTCTCTGTACATATGTAATATTTGTAGAAATTTCTCTCTTGTGATTTTTGCATTCTCTGTCAAGTATTCAGGAAGCATTTCTTTTTTAGTTTTAGAATTCTCTTTCATAAATATTAGTGTTCTGCCTGTGATTTCAATGGGATTTTTTTTTATCCTTTGTTTTAAAATGGTTCAGTTCTGAGACATGGGAAGAAGGGTCACTTGTTACCAGGCTTATCATGGATGTATGAATGAGAATCCAAGTTTGCATACTAAACATCCAACCACATGCTGAGGTGGTGCTTCTGTAACCCCAGACTTGAGAACGTCGAGAAAGGCGGAACACTAGTGCTTGTTGTCCAGCTAGATTAATGCATGAGCCATAGATTAGGGGAGAGAAACTGTCTTTTAAAGAAGAATGAGTAGAGCAAAGAGGAGACAGTTAACCTCAGCCTGTGAACAGAAAAAGCATAGGCACAAGCACCTATATCATATGCTCTTGTGAACATACCCACAGAAACACACGATACATAAAAATGAGATTGCCTGCTGACATAATAAAGCCTTTACATCATGACTGTAGCAAAATATAACTACATCATCTTCTATTGCCTCTGGCATTGGGAATCTTCTTAACCTTAAACTGTATTGGCTATTAAATGTTTCACTTAAATTTTAAAATTAAGTACCTTAGGTACTTTTGAAGTAATTTATAGAAATTTGGAAGGAAAGGTTCTGCTATTTATCTCTTTAAGATATACCAATAGAAAAGAAATTGATAAATTAAAATATTATATTTGATTACATATTATACACTCGGCATTTATATATACTAGCATATATTACATGTAAATATTATGCATTATATACACTAGCATGTATTACATGTAAATACTATGCATTATATAATAGTAAAATATGAGAATTGAATAACAAAGACATATTGATAGGTATACAACTGTTTCCTTACACTTACTGGTTACTTTATGTGCTAAATTATCTGTATTGCTATATTGCGTTATTAAATAAAAATCATTAAACTACCTTTGCCAGGTGTTCCCTTTTCTTTTCTTTGTTTTGCACATATTCAAACAAGCATGCACATATCCACATACACACATTCACACACAGACACACATGTACATGACACTCTCACACACATACTACTACTCTTAGTTTATGAATAGAAAAGAATGGAATGATCTTTAGAAATTCTGTACAATTTTTGTTTGAGATGAAAGAGATGACCTTTGTGGAATATTGCTATAATATCTCTTTTATAATAAGCTTAACAACTTTATGAATTAATAGTATCAAATAATGTTGTAATCACCTGAAGAATAACTACAGATGAATTTATTAACAGAAGAAATTAAATTTATTTCCAGACACTGGAAATTTTTAAGTGAAAGATCTGTGTTCATTTTGAACGTTGATGAAAAAACAATTTAATAAGCATTCATTAAAACATCTACTCAAATCTTCGATTTAGAAATAAAAAGGTAGAAAGCTACAGTATTGAAAACAGCTTGGTATTGGCATAAAAACAGAGACACTGACCAATGGAATCGAAGTGAAGATCCGGATATTAGTCCACAAACTTATGAACACCTAATATTTGACAAAGAAGCTAAAAGTGTACGATGGAACAATGAAAGCATCTTTAACAAATGGTGCTGGCATAATTGGATGTCAACCTATAGGAGAATGAGAATCGATCCCTGTCTATCACCATGCACAAAACTTAAGTCTAAATGAATTAAAGACCTCAATATACATCCGACCACACTAAACCTCATAGAAGAGAAAATGGGAAGTAGCCTGTAATACATGGGCACATGAGATCACTTCCTATGTAAAACCCCAGTGGCACAGACAATAAGAACAACAAT
>JAQHUG010000164.1:1192903-1210144 GCA_028555095.1 Dicrostonyx torquatus
AAAATGGTGATCTGCCTCTACAAAACCTCAGAATAAGACTGTGACTGAGAGCTGTCTCTTCTCATCTTATACCTCTCTAGTATGGTATTAATGGAATGCATCACTATCACATGGTGTCTATGTCAAGATAGTGTGGCTACTTAGATTAAAGGTTTGTGTCATTGTGGCTACTGGCATTAAAGGTGTGTGTCATTGCTGCCTGGTTTGTAAGACTGGCAGGTGTGACTGCTTTATTTTTTTGATCTTCACGTAAACTTTATTATATACAAACAGATTGACACTATATTTCCTGTTAATAAGATTATAAATTACTCATATGCAACATATTACTGTAGTTTAGACTGCAGCTTTTAAAAGCTATTTAAGTTACACCATGAACAAAATCAAATATTGATTTATAATGAACACAGTTTTCAGCAGTAATTTTCAATTTTGTTTGATCTATTTGAGTAAAAAGTTTAATTCTGAAGAGTTAGTTAACTGTACCCTCAATATTTATGGAGCTTGAACAAAGTTTTGAAAATGAAGGTTTTATTTCCACTAAAGCTTGCTTCATATCAGTTTTCTGACTTGGTGCTTAAAATGCCTTACCTCTTTCTGGCAGCTCACCTATCGCAAAATCTACTCTACAAACCAGGATATGAATTTACCCATCCATCCACTGAATATGAAATTCAGAGCTTTCAACGTCATTATACTTTTGAAAAACTTTGGATGCAATTATTTCACTTACAGCCTTCTGAACTGAACATTTTAGTTTTCATGTCTTTTTTCCACTCCTTGTGCCTTTAAAGTCCAATATTCTTTGTATGTAAATTTCTGAATGAATCATTATCTTATCTTAAACTGTGCTGATTTCAGGTCAATTCCTTCCATTCTAACACCTACTTATTTCTAAGAGAGCTGATTCTTTTGTTACCGATACAGTGTCTTATGGATGAGATTATTTATTGTGACAATAAATCAAAGATCACCTCGTATGCATTTTCACGTGCATGTAAATGTCACTGTTGGTTCATTTCATCTAATGGGCCTTTGTTTTGTCAATTTAAGGTCCTAAGGTAAAAGCTTTCAGTTACTTGCCCTTTAAATATGGCATCAAGAAAATTTATGACATGATTACAATGTTGGTTGCAAATTTGGCCAAAAATTTCTTCATAAATATTGATTTTTTTGGAATTGGGAAATATTATAACTAACATGTTTGTAAAAATTTAGAGAACTGTGCAACTACCACACAATTTCTCTAGATAATTATTGTAGTTGGTTTTAATGACAATATATAATTTAATCATTTGGTTAAATGTTTCTAGGAAGATTGCCATCTACTTGACTATTTGGGAGACACAGTGTCTTCACAGTAAGTGACAAACTATTGAAAAGTGTAATAAACACATCAGAACATAACCTAGAACGAAAATGAGAATTAGAAATTGAAGGCCATGGACAAAGCATATCATTAATAGAAAGCTGAAAACTAATAATATTCAACCAGTCAGTTTAAAAAAATTTATTGTTCACTTTTCAATCAAATATAATACATATACTAATTAGCTATGCATTTTAATAATATTTATTGAAAATGATCTTTTCGTACAACCTAACAATGTCTTAATATGATTGAAGCTTATTGTCATACCTCTGTAATCCCATTTGCATAATAACCTGCAGCATAAGGCTCACAATTTCATGACCTATATTAGCTAACCAGTGACTAACCCTAGCATGGACAACTTACTGAGGTCCAGATTCTTAGTAAAAAAGAAAGGAACTTGAGAATATATCTTAGTGGAAGACTACATGCCTTTCATATGTATTCAATTTCCAATACAAATAAATTAATAAATAAAATCATTATACTATATTGTGTTGCCAACAGCTTAATGGAACAACCTATGTCAGAGGTCATATTAACCATGTTCATAGGTGTTCACATATTGGCCAACCTCTTCATGAATTTGGCCTAGAATATCTAAATTGATGTTCTAAAAGTGAAATCAAACATGATTTCTCAAAACAAGAATTTTAAGTCAAGGTTAAAGCCAAAATAGCAAATTATAATTCATTTTTCAAATTTAGGAATATATTTTCTGAAAGGTTTGCTGTGCATGGGACAAAAAGCCTATGTTCAAAGATGTGGAAAAACATCATGGCAATTTCATCAAATTTACATTGAAAAGAATTTTATAAATATGATATGAAACATGCAGCAAAGAAATACTTTTTTAGCATAATTTTATATAATGCAATTTTTCACAATCATAAAACTTCAAAGACAAGATTATGAGATATAGAAATCATTAGCCATTTTCCATATCTTTTGTTTATAAAATGTTTGTACCACTTACTAAAACTCGAATTATACTTTAAAACTTTCACAGATATAAATAGTATTCCCCAATTTTATGGAAGAGTAGGTAATTATGAGAACCAGCATACTGAATTGCAAAAGAAGAGGAAACCTACTAAACTTAATTTCAGTTTACTAATATTTGCTAACATTTGATAATATATTTAAGCTTGAAGCATTTAATTTATATATTATTCTTCTAAAATTATCATTCATTTGTATTTATTTATAATCATTGCATGTTTTGCATCAGAAAAAAGAGGATAAAAGTTAATATTTCTAAATGAAGCACCTGGATCATTTTCAATTACATTTTCTCAATTATCAAACTTAGTTGACAAGCTTTTAGTATTAATTACTATATATAGTTCAGTAAGAAACAAACAACAGATGTCTATTAAATAGTCTTAAAACGTATACTCAATTTAAATAGTCATCTCCAATTTAATTAATTCAGTCATTCCCCTCTCAATGTTCCCTTTCTTTGCCTCTTTTCTTCACTCTTTTGCTTCCTTCCTCCTCTACCTTTACTTTTTAAAGTATTTTTTCTCAGATTGCAAAATAAAATAAACAACATTACTGATTAGAGAAAATATTTATGAAGCAGAAAGAATTGTTTCTTGAACTTATAAGTTGAGAAACAAAAAAATCTAGGAATTACCATATATTGCTTGATATTGCTCTAAGGTCTCAAAATTTTCTCTTCCTACAGATTGCTTTAGAAACTGGTTAAATTAAGCAATTCAAATGAACAGCTTAAGTAAAGTTTCTATTTAAAAAAAACTTACACAATATTGAAAAATCTATCTTTAGACAGAATCTAGCATATCCTTTAAAAACATCAAAATTGGATTATTCATATTTCCTGATTTCAAATTTTAAAACTTCACTTTCCTTAAAGAGTGGATTTGGCAAAGCCTACCATCATTTGTTCAGCTTCCTCCTTCTCTCTGCTAGTAATCCTATTTATAAATAAGAACATCAGTTCATGAGAGCATTTGGAGGTGAATAATTAGGAAAAAATTTACAAAATCAGAATTCAAAGAACTACAGAACTAGAAAGTAATCCCTTAACTTGAAGAGTAGCATTAACAAAGGACTCATAGATAATATTTTTATTAATGAAAAAAGTGCTAAGTTTTTTCATAAAATAATATGTCCAAAAAGAAATGATTATATGCAGTATTTCTACTCTTTTTGAACCATGCCTGAAGGTTTTGGCATAGGTAATTACACATGGAATCAGACTAATCGAAAGTTGGTGTAGGAGTTTCTTCTGTTTGTGTGTTGCTTTTCATTGGTTAATGAATAAAGAAACTGCCTTGGCCTAGTTGTTAGGGCAGAATTTAGGTAGGCAGATTATACAGAACCAAATTCTGTGAGGAAGAAAGCAGAGCCAGGGGTAAGTCGTGGGTCCTCTGCCTGAGATAGAAGCAGTTAGAACTTTTTCCCATAAGCAACTGGCATGTGACAATACACAAATTAATAGAAATTGGTTAAATTAAGATGCAAGAATTAGCCAGCAAGAAACTAGATATAATGGGCCAAGCAGTGTTTTAATGAATACAGATTCTGTGTGGTTATTTTGGGGCTAAGCTAGCTGGGTGGCCAGAATGAACAAACGGTTGTCTCCCTGCAACAGAGTAACTAGGTTTTTAAGTAAAAATATTTATTTTTGTTAACGACCTTTACTTTTATATAGGAAATGCTAAAAAGATGCCATATATAAAAGTTAACATGTGGAATAATTGACATGGTAAACTGAGAGACCAATACAAAATGCTAAAATACAAAACAAAACAAACAAATGAGCAAAAAAAAACCAGGAGCTATAAGATGCAGAGATGGCTAAACAATGAATGTTCTCTTTGCATTTTTAGATTCCCAGAGTTTGGTTTCCGACAATCAAATGAGACAACTTACTTCCACCTGTAACTCCATCTTCAGGGAACCTGACATTCTCTCTTGGCCTTCATGAGCCTTTAAAGTGCATACCCACTCATCTATAGTTTCTTATATCAAGAGATTGAGGGCAGAGATGGGTACAAGAAATTAAGTATCACCTTTGGTAGTTAACCAGTCCTAGCAAGAAAGGCTTGTTGGCTAATAATGATTGGGCTGATTTGTTTTTGTATTCTGACCTTAACAGATTTTTATTAAACTATATGTCTTTCTAAAACTTTAGATTATCTTCTGAGTATTTTACCTCAAAGCTACTCAATGAAAACATAACCACCAGCAATAAAAATAGTTCCTTTAGTCTTAGACAAATAGTGGTTTATCAAACCTCAAGCTTAGAAGAATTGCAACTTATTTTAAAAGAATTTATTCCTCTCTTTCCATACTTTTGGGGAAAGGACAGATTAAAACAAAGAATCAAAGAAATGAAACAAAAACCTTTATTGTTTATAAAATTAAGCATTGATGCAAGCATTCATCTCTTAGGCATCTTCGGGATAATCAAAGATAAATTTAAAATTCAAGCAGTAAAGTTTGTGATATAATTTTTCAATAAAAATGATGAGGAAAACTGCTGAGAGATTATCTCTTTCTTACATGACTGGAAGACATGCTCATTAAATCACAAAAATGTGGCATACTAAATAAGACCTGAACAATGACAATACCAGTTGGCATGCTAAAGTGGATGGGTAAAATCTTGTGGGGTCCCTCCCATAATGAAAATTTATAAGTGATTGGGAATAAAACCCCAAATTACTTATACAATAGGAAATGGTCATCTCTAACAAAACATAGAGACAAAAAACACTAAAAAGACTCACTCAGTTATTACTTAATTTTGAGAATAGTGAATGAGTCTGTACCTTGATAGAAAACCAAATGGCTCCACCTATCTATCATGAGTGATACTGATAGATTGATATATGACTTATTCCCAGGAATACTAAGACTAAAACTCTATCAGAATAAATTGAGGCAAGATGATAACTTGAGTATATTCAAATTCGATCAATAAAATTGCTTCAAAGAGTTTATCTAACATACAGACTGAGGAACAGGCAGTTCACTCTCCTGGATCACTTAAAAAAATAGGTATCTTAAACTTAGTGGTTCCACCAACCTGTCAAGTTACTGATTACCCACTGTGTGTGCTAAGGAACCAATAAATACTGTTCCTATCTATTCCATGAGTGTCTGATTGGTTGGGTCTCAAATGTTGATGCAGCCTAAAGTTTCACAACTGCATGCAGTCTGGCCTTTTGCTTTCTGTCTTCCATGTCACCTCACCCATGCAGCTTGACTGTGATCCTTTTGAGACACCAACGAAGCCTCTTAGAGGAAGACTACTCTATTGCCTATTTTATTTTCATAGAGGCCTCATTCAACTCTGTTATTTTCTCTGATTTATATGTATACACATATGCATATATTGTGTCTTGTATGATCTGAGAATTAATTTTTGTAAATAAATTTAAAACTAAAAAATAGTCTTGCTTTCAGCCAGGGACACTGGCTATTTGGAAAACTGTTCCCAAAGGAGCTGCTATACTAAGTGAAGTAACAGCTCTTCAATAAATGGCAAATTTTGGATAGACACAAATATATTCAACTATATTTCAAACAATATGCCCATGACAAGACTAATATCAATATATTAATTATTACAGTTCATAGTAGACCCAATAAAATTTCATCAGTCAAGCCACAGTAAAACCACATGAATTCATTTTCATAATTTATATGCTTCTCTATTTCTTCATTTTCCAGCTTTTCAAAGTATATGTTTTCAACATATTCCCTAGTGGTACTTTGGATTCTGCTGGATTCTGTCCTTATTTCCTCTTATTTTTAATTTTATTCCTTATGTCTTTTGCCTCTATGTTTGGTTACTTTTTCTGTGAGGTTGCCAATCTTGTTCATCTTATCAAAGAATCAGTATTTTATTTGATTGACTTTACACATTGTTGTTTTTGTCTCAGTTCCATTGTTTCCTCCCACGGTATTCTTTTCTTCTAGAATCTTGAAGTACATCATTCGATTATTTATTTGAGAGGTTTTTGAATAAATATAAACTTTCCTCTTAGAAATGCTTTGGTTGTTTTTCAAAAATTCTCAGAAAATGTGGTATCATTATCACTCTGGAAATTTTTTTCTCTAATTTCTTCCAAATCATATTGCTAAGTGTCAAAACCTCTGAAAATGGTGTTAACGCAATTCTTGCAGGCATGGATGTTATGAATTAAATATGTATTATTTCCCAAATATTCAGTGCTGGCTTGTTTGTCCTCAGAATAACAGCAGAAAAGTGTTAGAGTATCTGTGCTCAGAAGAGATTATGTAGATTCTTATGGGGTATTTGAGGTAGTTCTCAAGGCAAGAGTTGATTGTAAAAGTCTGAAGCTGATACTGAAGTCACTGTTTGCCATTCTATCTGGTAATATGATATCCACCCAAATATGGTCATGCTGATTTATAATCAACTACCATACAGCCAGCCAGAGGACAATGCAAGGCAAAAGACTAACTAAGAGCTTTCATTTTCCAAGATTATCATCTGCATAAAACTATTTTCACTGTATATTTCCCACAAGCAGATACTTTGTTTAATTCACAAAAGAAACTAAGATCTTTCTTTAAACACCCTAATTCATACTGGGGGTCTATTTCATATTTCCTTCAGTTAGCCAACCAGTCACTTAAATTTATAATATTAATCTCAATTTAAAAGAAGAATAATAGAAGATTATAATATGTTTTAATAGGGTGGAATTGCTCTTTGAATATTGTGATTAACTCTGATAATAAAGAAACTGCTTTGGACTTATAGCAGAGCTATAAGGGAACAGAGGTAGGCAGGTAAAATAAACAGCATGCTAGGAGAAAGAAGGCGGAGTCAAAAAGAAACCATGAAGCATCCAGAGGGGAAAGACAGAAGCTGCCAGCTGGAACCTTGCCAGTAGGCCACAAGCCTCATGGTAAAATATAAAATTATGGAAATGGATTAATTTAAGAGAAAAGAGTGAGAAGTATGCATAAGCTAATAAACAATCAGTATAGTAAATTAATATAGTTTGTGTGTGGTTATTTCGGGACTGAGCAGCCAGAAACAAACAAGTTGCCTCCTACATTTTAATGTGGGAAATTATACTTAACGTTGCAATGGAAGTTTTCATAATCTTCCATGTGCAGAGATAAATTACCATTAGATATTTCTGTAGTTACTCTGTTAACATCAAGTCTCAAGATGATGATAGTTAGTNGATTGTTGCATTTTCATAAAAATCTGCCTGAAAAAATTAATTTTGTTTTTATTTTTATTCTTTTACCTTTTGGTTCTTTTCAACCAAGATTTAAAAAACAATCTTTTGCCATATACACATATTTTTGTTCATCTTCTCTGGACCATGTTCAGATTCTAGAATACACTGTTATATTTGGAACTCTGATATATAATGTAAAATTTCATGCATGGCATAATATGTGAAAACAAGACCAGGAAAGATGGTCCTTATTATCAGGATCTGAGCCTCTAGCCTCATTGTAATAGCACACAGAGGAAGGATATATATAAACACACACACTTTTGTGTGTAACTATAAAATATATACTCACATGCATACACATGCATGTTTACTTACAACATATATAATAAAAGTTTTAAACTAATGCCTATACCAAATATATCAGTACAGATTTTATTTTGTTGCACTCCATTCATGTGTTTATGTCTCTTCTGTGCGAACATTGCTTTTATCAACACATTAACTTTTTAAAAAAATTTCATTAAAACATAAAATGTGTTTGAAATGTTGTCTCACCCTCAGAACTCCTCTGTTTTGACCACTACTTGCTTCTCTCTCCCCTTTCTTGTCTCTTCTTCATCCTCATTTTCCTTCTTCATTTTTCTTTATTGTTCTTTAAAATTGAATTAGTTATTTAATACATCATTGAATTCATTTGTTCTAGATTACTAAGATTTTTGTCTCCTTACTGATTGTTTTAAAATTAAAAAATTAAATTTGTGCAATGTAATTCAAAAATTAAATCTCTAAAATAATCAAAGGTCCCAAGTGATTCTCTTTATGATTTACATCCTGCCTTATTCTTTTCAATCTTGACAGGTGAGCTGCTTAAATTTTTGTAACTTTGAATGAAATACCTGCGATGCTATAAGAGAGGCCACATTGAATTTAAGGAAAGTTTCAGATACTTCAGCTCATTTTGGGAGGGAGGGGGCATTCTCTGTGTGGGCACATGCCAGCTGCATTGGACTGTGAGTCAGAGCTTAAAAAAAGCACAATAAGGGCAGAGATGAATTCTGGCCCTATACTTTTTCTTCTTTTATTCTGTCTGTGTTCTGAGCCCACGAGATGATCATAGTCACAGGCAAGATGGATTTCTTTTATCAGTTTCTTCTCTCACTGAAATCTTTCACATGCATACAAGAGGTGCTTCAGCAATGTCCTAGGTACTTAAAAACCCAGATGTTAATCAAGTTCAAACCATCAATAGAAATATTAAAATTCATTGATCTGATGTACATTTTTTCTTGTGTTTATTTTATATAATAAATAATATGTTCACTATTTAATTTTTAACTTATTATGCATAGTANAAAAAAAAGAAAAATCCCCATTAGATTTTACAGTGAAGAGAGTAGCATGTCTTAGTCTTTTCTTTGCCTCACTAAATTAGGTTATAAGGATTTAGTTTGAAAACTCAAAATATCAGAATATTTGTTATCAGATCATACATTAATGTTATATATGACAAATATCAAATTGAGATCATCAAAACGTGAGTTTCCTGCTTATGAAGAAGAAATAAATTCTCATGTTTCAAAAAATATTGTTAATTAAGATGCATATAAAGGGCTTAGAACACTCACATGCCAAACATTTACTCTATGCCAGCAATGTGTCAGGCATCACCAAAGAAACTGGATAACCAGCTGAAAATTCTCTGTACCAATGAAAGTTAAATCTAATGAGAATAAAAAAGTAAATAAACACTAGTGATTCATACATAACTATTACTTTGAAATAAATATGGGAAATAACCTAATCTGCCAGAAGAGGCACGATCACGTGACAAGAAATGATGGGAAAGAAAAGTCATCTTAATATAAAAGTCCAAATCCTGTCTCAAACAACCAAAAAAAAAGTTTTGTAATTGAAGATCTGTAAATAGGTCAACATTCCTAGGAAGCAATTACCTTTGCTTGTTTTGGGATCTTAAAGATGGATTCTAGGTCAAGGGCAGGTTAATTGATGGATGGTCAGGAAAAAGACACCAGAGCAGTTACTCTCAACAAAACTCTTGAGAATGATGACAGAAAATTCAAAACTCACAGTTCAGAGCTTTGGACTATAGTTATTTTGCTTCTCTAGATGTTGTGAATAGTTCTGATAATCTTGAGTAGAACACACTTTGACATACAATCTAAAGAGTTTTTTTTATAGATTGGATTACTGTTCTTCTCTAAGAGAAATTAAATTGTAGATGACCACTAAACTGAGAAGAACTATTCGAATATTCATAATGTGAATAAAAGTAACAAAAAGATTATATGCCAAAATAGATGTTGTTTATGCTAAGGAACTTTTCAGAATAATAATGAAGTTCATTATTGCTAAATATCTTGAGTTTAGCAACTATTGAAGCCAAGAGGTAGTTAAATCAGACTTTATGTTTTACCAGGTTGTTACAAGGTGCATAGAAGAAAAAAGAAAGTTAGGGGTGAAAGCAATTGGCAGATGATATTTATTATGTTTGGGGTAGAGAAAAGAGTTTCTAGGAAAATGAGGCAATATTAATTTGTGGTGATTCAGATAGTTAAATAGTGTTACTGATGTAAAACTTTTGTTTATGAAGCTGTAGATATTTTTTACCTGACTGTAACCTGAGTACTCCTGATGCTGAAGCAGAGAGTTCAAGAATTGGAGACTAGTCAGGGATACACAGTGAGATCTTGTCTCAAATAAAACATAAAAGTAACATGGAAAAAAACTTCACTGAATTATGTCAGCTTGAAAGGACTCAAAGTGTAACCTAACAGATGGGATGTTGAAATTGAGATGTTTCAAAGTATAACAAGATTTTGGAAGTAATTAGAATAATGAAAATAAATAATATTAACAGGAACCTTTGAACAAGTTATACCATACAAGTGAAAAAAAAAAAAAACAGCAGTAAAGCAAGTAACTCAAAATGGCATTCCCTAAAATGACATCTCATTTCTTTCTGCACCGTCCGCTCATAGACAAATGATAAACCTGAAGATGAAAACTCTTGAAATCAATTCTGAGAGTCAAATGTGCCTTTGCATTTTTCTTAGTTCAATCTTAAACACATAAGAAAAAATCTGATTTTAGAAATTGTGTACAAGATAATTCCCCAAATTTTTCTCCAATGTTTCTCTAGATAGAACCACACTTGGGTCTGGGGTAGTAATATTCACATGTTGACATGCTCAGGTAACCAGCTGCCCAACAAAGAACAACAGCAATCTAGTCATTTCAAAACTAAGAGCTGTAAGAAGATGCAAGTCTGTTAAGGGCCATACACCCAGCTATCTTGTTTCCTTTCAACTTTCCTATGAAGAGGAATAAACTCATATTCTAAGAAGATCAGAGCATAAAGATAAAAGGCTCTCTTGTCAGAAAATCCATCTCATCTTAGAATGTCTTATAAGGAAAATCACAGGAAGTAACCAGTATGACTCTTTCCAAATGTTTTCTTCCATATACTCAGCGTCTATTACTCACTGCCCAGAAAGTGATAATATAACCAGAGAGAAATCATGGAGGTATGGGAGATACAAGATAAGTTTTATATATTCATTAACAGTGAATAATAACATCGTTGGGAGAAATTCTGCCGCAGTTTATAAAATAATTTTGATTCTTGAATTTAAAAATTGATGGTCTTGATCCAGATGAGATGGATATACATGTAAAGTAAACATGGCAAGAACACACCAATGTGCCACAAAATATCATGCTGTCAAAGGAATGATAATTTGTCAACCTCCATTTTATCAGTCAAAAGCAAATCACTAGTTCTGCGTCTACTCAAGGACAATTCTCATTACTATAGCCCAATCAATTTATGCCATGTCTACCACAATAAAATATTCTTTTATAAACCATTGCAGGCACTGGATTTCAAAATCACTAGAGGAAAATGTATGTGAAACTATACAATTTGAATCTATAGTTTATATTTACTTAGACTTTATATTTTAAATGAGTAAGAACTGAAATGTGGGTAATGTGTTCAGTGTAATGTTTAAGTATATTTTATTAAAGCTTTACATTTGAATTAATGTATGTTCTTAAAATATTTGCATTCTAAAAAATCAAGCACATCATGCTTTCAATATTAGAGACAGGAGGTTCTTATATATAATTTGGTGATAAGCAAAGTAAACCCTTAGAATATAGATTATTTTTTGATATAAGGATGATCCAAACGACAAGAAAAAATCTTATGATGATGAATAAATAGTAAAAAAGAAAAGGTTGAAGTTAGCAACTCATGTGTAGAGATAAATTAATGACTATAAAAATGCCATGGAGGACATATGTATGAAAATCTCAGTACTATTGTTTGCTTTTTCTCACTTACAACTTTATTTCTAGAGAAGTTCAAAAAACATCAAAGATGTTGTATGCAGTATCACTTAGCATAGAGAAAAAAAGGGCAACTTTAAAATTTGTCAACATACTCAAATGCAATAAGGATTGAATGCTGTTTCCACACTACACTTTCTGCACAACTGAGACACTAGTTGCTTTTATGTGCTTAACTAATAAATCTAGAGCACACGTGAGGATATTTAAAAGCCAGGGCCAGGATGAGCAAGGGCCAGACACAAAAGATGGCACACACACACAAAAAAAATCATAAAAAAAGAGAATAAAGAAAAAATAGTTGGGCAATAGTGGAGCATGTGTTTAATCTCAAAACTTGAGTTCAAGGCCAGTCTGGTCTACAAGAGCTATTTTCAGGAAAGGCACCAAAGTGAAACAGAGAAATCCTGTCTTGAAAAACAAACAAGCAAGCAAAACAAAACAAAGGCAAATGATAAAGGAAGACTTTAGTGTGTGCACTATGAGAGTAAAGTGCATAGAAGAGTACAAGTGGTTCCAGGAATAAAGATGCCCTGAGATTTTGTTATTGCTTTTTTAGTCCCAAATTAGTCATAAACTCTGATCTTGCAGAATGTTGTGTATGTACTCATATTTGTGTCCTCCATATTAGAGATGTTGTAACATGAGGGACCTGCTCATGGGGGTTTCTGTTCCACCTGGTACTCCACAGCCAGCAAGCCCCAAAGAAAAACCACACAGAGAGTCTGCATTAGGTTATAAACTGATTGGCCCATTAGCTCAGGCTTCTTACTAGCTCGTATAACTTATCTTAACCCATTGTTCTTATCTATCTTAGCCACATGGCCGGTACCTTTCTCAGCAGGGCAGCTTATATCCTGCTTCTTAGATGGAATGGGCAGGAAGGCGGGAAGAGCTTCCTTCTTCCCAGCCATTCTCATTGCCCTGTCTCTACTTCCTGTCTGGTTGACCCATCTATATTTCATTCCCAGCCAATCAGCATTTATTTAAAACATGAATGACAGAATACAGAATTGTCCCCCACCAAGATGTGACCATGTGGAATTCCTTAATCAATTAATAAAACATTAAAGTGTTTGAAATTCTCAATAATATAAAAATGCACACATGAAAGTCAGTTGAACATACTAGCTCAAAAAAGCAAACATTAAAAGGTTAATAATTGTTTTTAGCTATTTTAAAAATAAAACATATATGTTATAAAAATAGAAAAAGAGTAGGCTATGGAGATTAAAATAAACATAGGAACATATAAAAAGTACAAGAAAGTATAAACACTTTCTCCTAAAATAGCATAAAGTTGTCTTGGCAGGTGTCTAAGGAGTTTGAAGCTCTGGTACACAGGCCTGAAGACCCCAGTGCAGTACCCAAATACCACAAGGTGGCAGGAGAGAATTGATCAGAAAGTTGTGAGTTGTTCTGTGACTTTCAAACACACACACACACACACACACACACACACACAAACAAAAACGAAAAAAATGAATGAATGAATGAATAAATGCATAAATGAATGGGTTTTTGTTTTATTTTATTTGTTAAGTGGGTCCTTAGAGATGCCTTAAGTGTTAAGAACATTCACTTTTCTTCTAAAGAACTCTAGTTCAATTGTCAGAATTCATATGCTATCTCACAACATCTTCAACTCATACAAAAGAAAAAAAATACATGAAAAAAATCCAGTGATTCAGCAACTAGAGAAATCTCACACACACATACACGTTTGTTACATATATATGGTACAAAATACACAAATAAAAAATGTCCTCATATATGTAAAAACATATAGAATATAAAAAGCATGTATATATATAGTGACATAATATACATTTATTTATTTATATCTATAAAATCTTGGGCAGCATCATCTCTTCTGTTCTTTTCTCCTCTCCTCTGGTCTCCTTCCCTCCTCTCCTCTCCCTTTATTCCCTGTACTCTTGCCTCCTCCCCTTTCTCTGCCAGAGGAGAAAATAAAATAAGTTTTTGATTTTGATGTGCATGGGGAGGGGTAATTGTCACACATTTTTAGCCTGATTCCATTTCACTGAAGAATGCAAACACAAACACACACACAAACACACACACAGAAATATATACACACACACACACAAACACACACATATATATATATATACATATATATGTGTGTGTATATATATATATATATTGAGAGAGAGAGAGAGAACAGATCTCTTATTATCTTGTGTCTCTCCCAAGACACTTACATTGACCACTCAGACAGTCCTACCTACCTGTTTCTGCCTCCCCTGAACTGTGATTGCAATTGTAACACCATCTTCTTTGGACATAGGTTCTGGGCATTGATCTAGTTCATAGTCTTATTTGTATATTATGTACCTGATTCCTTCTAAAATGTCTGGGTTGGGTCAAATATTTTTCAATACTATAAGCAAGAAACAGCAGAAATGTGAGCATTATTCAAAGCCTAATTCTATAAAAATATGATACATGACACTGAACCATGGAATTTTTTTCCAACTACCAGTCATAGCAGATAGGATTAAAATAATGTTGTATAAAAGCACCTGATTTATCCTAGTTTATCAAATAATACAGCAGTGTTTTATGCTAAAATGTGGAAAATGAGAAAATAAAATTAACTAAATATACCATTTTGTACATGCATTCCAGAAAAAAATCATATGAAGAAAAGGTTTGTAGCAAGAAGAGTTCTAATACCTTTGACAATTCTCATCTTTTATATTTACTTAAATGTTACTAAAAGGTAGCTTTACCAATATTAAATGGAGGTAAGTTATGCCATGCTTATCTCCTGTACTACCACGTTTTGATTTTATTACAAACATAGTAATTGGAAACAATTTAACAAATTGCTGTTTTGTTCTTTTTAGTTTGTGCTTTGTTTTGATTGAAAGCAAGGCTTTTTTCAAATTTATTCTTTTATACAAAATAGATTCATATCTCATACAATATTTCCTGATTATGCTTTATCTAAATTCTACTTATGCCAGTTCATCCCATCTTCCCTCCCCTCTGGATACACCCCTTTTGGTAAGAAAAGAAGAGGATTGAGAGAGATAACAAACAAACATGACAGAATATGATATGACCAAGTAAAGTCAGACTATCACGTCATGGTCAAGGTTGCTCAAGGCAAACTGAAGGAAGGAAAAGAGTCCCAAAGGCAGACACAAAAATCAGACCCACTTGTTTATACACTCTGGTGTCCCAAAAATAAACTAGGCTGAAAGTTATAGTATATATGCAGAGTACTTGGGTCAGACCCTTATAGATACTGTGTTTGATATGAGCCTTGTTGCCTTGTTGTCCTACATTCTCTCTGCCTCTTACACTCTTTCCACCAACTTTTCAATGTTTTTTTCTAATATCTGAGGGGACAGATTTGTTGGAGACACCCTATTCCCTATTTAGAGCTGGGTATTCGAAGGACTCTCTCTGTATAATGTCTGACTGAAGGTTTTTGCATTGACTTCCATCTGCTACTGGAGGGAGCTTCTTTTATGATAACTGAACAAGGCACTGATCTATGAGTGTAGCAGAATAAAATTAGGAGTCACTTTATTAAGCAAGAATTACAGTTACCATATTTATATCTGTTTTATCTTTTATCTTAACCAAGGAAAACTATAACTATCCATTCTTCAACTTTTGTTATATGTAAGTAATGTTATATGTAAGAAATGAAAGCCTTTCTTTTTTGTTTAAACAGAAAAAGGGGAAATGATGTGGGAGTGGTCTCCTGTATTTTGCATTACTCTCATTGGTTGAATAAATACTCTGTCTGGCTTGTAAGATAGGTCAGCCCTTATGTGGGCGGAGTAGACAGAACGGAAGTTCTGAGAAGAGAGAAGGAAGTGGGCCAGTCACCATGAGGCTCCCGTCGCAGATGGATGCAGATTAGACCTTTTCCGGTAAGTCACCACGTAGTGACTTACAGACTTTTATATTGGGTTAGTTTTTGAGATGAGGGCTAGGCAAGAAGAGGCTAGAGATAATGGGCCATTCAGAGTTTGAATGAAAAAAAAAGGAGTCACTTTATTCATAGATCAGTAGTATTTAGTTTTACCCAAGGTCTCTGGGCTATCAAATCTCTAGTTCTTGATTACCCAAGCAGTGTTGGTTATGGGTTTTGTCTCATGTAGAGTGCCTAAAGTCAAATCAGACATTTGTTGGCTACAGTTACAAGTCTCTGCCACTATTGCCTTAGCATAACTTGTAGTCTGCACAAATTGTAGATCAAAAGTTTTTGTGTCTGGGTTGGATAATCTTTCACTCTTGGTAGCCTGGAGAGTACCTTCCTTCAAAAACACTAGAATGTAGGAGTGAAGAATCCATGTAGACAACAGCTCATATTTTCCATGTTCACAGGTCTGTATGTATGTTGTCCTTGGCAATAGGGTCCACCTATCAGTTTGTGGAGAACAAGCAGTCGTCTGAGGATCAGTCCGGGTTGCATGGATATTTCCATGAAAGCACCCTCACCAAGAACTCAGTTGAATACAACCTAGTAGTGCTATTTTGGTAGCCTTGTTTGGTGATAAGAAATGGCCAGTTGACGCTCCATACCCCACTTATTAAGAGATGTCATTAGGTTCTCCTTCAGAAAACTTAGGAATTTTCCACTGCAGTAGATTTTCATATTGTCCCTCAAACTCCCCTAATTCTTATCTCTCCTTCCCATTCCCACCTCATCTTCTAGTTCCTGACCCCACCCACCACTATTTGTCTTGTAAAATCTGTTCTATTTCCTCTTCCAGGGAGGTACATATGCCCCCTACTCCTGCCCAGTACCTGTTTTGTGTCAGAAGATTCTATTTTTAGATTTAATGTTTTCTTTGATTATATCCATTTATTCTACCATACCTTCAATGCCTGAAATTCTCACCTACATCTATTATATTCTGTAGGAATATTCAGGACAAGTATGGGGAAGAAGGTCTGCAGGATCTGTTGAGAGTGGGGGCAGAGAGGAAAGGAGGACACAGCATGTTTTCTGCTACAGAGCTGAGTATGATACTGGAGCATTGGATTTTGAGAAGCAAAATTGTGTTTCCAACTTTAGTCTACTTATTTTCCTCAATAGATAGCAGTTTCAAGGAAAATGGACACTGTGAACTTTAGCAGTGATAGTTGGAATTTCGAATATGAAGCATGGTTTTAAAAGTGATTGCTGATGTCTATACTTTTAACTATCGATTGATTATAGAAACTGTAAGGTGGAGATGAAAAAAATCAAACATGTATTTTCCATTTATTTATTTATTTTATTGTTAAAAGCAAAATTTACATTTA
>JAQHUG010000164.1:1213706-1265795 GCA_028555095.1 Dicrostonyx torquatus
CACCATCATAAGGAAGCAGGGGGAGGGCAGTGGGGCAGTGGGGGAGCGGGAGGGCCGGGAACAAGGGGAGTAAATGTAAATTTTTCTTTTAACAATAAAAATTAAAAAAATTCTGTAGTGAAGATTGATTGACACAGTAGAGATGATAGAAAACTCCCTTTAACACAGTTGTGTAACTGAAAAAAAATACTTTAGTACATTTACAAAATTTAAAAGGAAGAAAAAAAAGTGAATGTAAACAAACGGAGGGGAGTGCTGTTTCTGTTCATGTCAGTGAAAGACACAAATCTACAGGCGCTCTAGTTACAGACACCTGAGAGCATAATGAATGACACTATAGTGAATGCTTCGTTTTCATTTTCCTTTTTTTCTTTAGAACAAAACTTTGTTTAATAAACAGGGTTCTTGACAGATTTGTCAAAATTAAATATTATGTATGGCCTTTGAAAAGTGGTGAGATTTTGTTAAGAAAATTTGATCCTTAATATTTTCAGCTCTTGAAGTACAAAGTGAAAATTATGTCTAAGGAAATTTTTCAAATTAATAAATGATCCATTAAATTTAATTACATTTCTATAGTATTTATACTGATGATGCTTAAATAGATGGCTAAATATATTTTATTGCTGCTACCATCAACCCAACATTAGCACACAGTTAAGAGAGATAGAAGCCTTGAAAATTTTAAAGTATCTAAAAACTTCAGTATGAAAATCACAGGAATTTAAACAAATAAGCACACAAATAAAAGCCCACCAAATACTTAAAGGAGACAGAGATGGAAAGGTTGTTTGTTTGTGGTGTAAGCATAGGTATGTAGGTTGAGACCACAGCAGCCACATAATATGAGTATAAGCCTAAATCTGTATTCTCAGTGATTAGGACACTTGAAATAAGCAGATTTCTGTGGCTCCTTGCCAATGAACCTAGCAAATGATGGGCTGAAGCCTGACTCAGTGAAAGCCCTTGTTTTATAAAATAAGTTAGGGAACCACAGAAGAAGACAGTCAGTGTTGACCTCTGGCCTCTACCTGTAAATTCTCACACAAGTGTACACACTTCTCCCACACATTTATACAGATATAAACAAATATAGTCACCACACATACACACACACACTTGAGAATTTAAGAGAATATGTTAAAGTACTTGACATAGCATAGAATGCCTAGAAAGATGCCTCTGGTACATTACCAGCACCTACCTAACTGCTCACAGCTCCAGTTTCAAGGGATCCATCACCATCTTCTGGCCTCCATAGGCACCAGGCAACCATATCATGCACAGGGATATATGTAGGCAAAATATCTGTATTCAATAAATAAATAAATAATCAAAATATAACTGACATATAACTAAAGAAAGAAATATAATAAACAATTTCCAGAGCTTAATTTGGAGATTTGAGTAATAAGATGAGTTATAAATGGTCACTAACAAATGCCAAGAGGCTGATAGTGAGACTAGCTAAATTCAGTTATATTATATTAAATTCAGTTACATGATATTTTGATAAGAAATATAACAATACTGACAGAGGGGATGGTAGTCACACCCACGCTCTTTCATGCTAGTCCACAGGACATACACAACAGTGAGGCTATAGACCAAGGGAGAATAAGACAAAGACTGTACATATATCCAAAGATATTGATAAGAAACTGATATTGCTAGTCATCTCTCTGACCATCTGTGGTCATGGGGATTAACTCAAAATTTCACATATTCCAGGAAGACACTGTGCCATGGAGCTGTATCCTGAGCACAGCATATCAAACATTCTTGTAATTTTATAGTACATGCCTATATGTAGACATATAAATATATATTAGTTCTTTGAGAATTTAACACAGTGAGTTTTAAATATTTTTCTCCCTTTTTCCCCCAATTAAGTGAAGAAATAAAAATGTTTTTTAAGAATTGAATACAGATATGATAAAATCTATGTTAACATTATTTCCTTAATAAGGAAAACAATCTACTAAAACAGAGACAAAAGAGTTCAGACAACCAAACACAAATAAGAAATATTTTCTTTATTGCTAAAATATTTAAATACATATAATTTCTAGTGGATAGATTTAATTCCTTACTTTTTTCTATTCCAAATTTACACAAAGCAAAAACAAAAGATAAAGAAAAAAAAGATGATTTAGTCTCTATCAATCTACATAAGATTCTCAAGAATAAGTGTCTGAGTGAAATGACCCTATTCTGTAATTCCTTTCCTCTACAGTCCAAGGTAGGAGGACACTGAATTCCCTATAATAATGATGGCAGTGATGAAAGCCGAGCTTTTTATATATCTGAGATAAAAGAGAAATTCCTTCACTCTCCTTTATCTTCCCAAGTTAACGTCAAAATTGATTTCATCAGCCTGGAAATATTTTACCTATGTGAATTATTCTAAAATACAACAAAGGTATTATTAAATACAAAGTGTATTCAACATACAGAGATAAAACTATAAGTTCTGAAAAGTAGACATTAGCATATATACTTGAAAGGTAAATAAGAGGGAAAAAATGGATTTGCACTCTTTCCTTAATATTTCTATCAAGTGAAGTGATTTAATTTTTTCATCCAAAGATTTCTTCTTTCCTAAGTACAGTAGCTGTAAACTAGCTCCTATCTCTTAAAAAACCTAGGAAATCATCTCTGTCCCACAGTAGATTCTACTTCACTCCTGTAGTAATAGTAAAGAGACGTTGTTATTTCTACACATAATAAAAAATTGATCAGTTGAAAGTCTATTATCTGGAGACTTTAAAGATATAATTTAGATTGTGATAATTTTTTAAAAATTAATGATATATTTTAGGGTTAATTCTATGTCTATCTGTCTGTAAACATGTACTCATGAGTGCAAGTGCCCATAGAGGTCCCAGAAAACATGCCCTTGCAGCTAAATTCACAGAAAGCTGTTAGTCTCCTAGAGTACTTTTTTTTTTAAAAAATCAGATTTAAAAAATTACCAATCCAAATTTCCACTCCTTTCTATCCTCCCACTTCCTCCACAAACCCTCCTACCTGGGGTAGTTTTTTAAAACCAATATATGGTCCTCTAGAAGAGAAAAAAGGGCTCTTAGCTGCTAAGATGTCTTGCCTGCACTAGGATAATCTTTATTTTATTCACTAAGAAATTTTCTTCTAAAGCAAATTATCAGAGCTCACTGACTCATTTGAACTCATCTAAATCATCACTTGATGAGTGTCCTCATTGTCATTATTCATTTGCATATAGTACTTTGGCTCATTCACAGTATATTCAAGCATATTTTAGTATTTTTCAAATATTGATAATTTTAGTTTTTCCTTCCTGTCAAATTTTATGTTTTCTCACCAATATTTACCAAGAAAAATTTATTGGTTATTTGTTGTACATAATATATTTCAGGCAATTTAAGTTTACTTTTTAATATCTATCATCAATCACTCTGTCCTCTGTGTATTTAAGCATCTGTGTACCTGTCTTTATATCCAACCATCTGTGTACATTTTTAGTGCCATATATGGCCCAGATATTTATGATTTTATAATGAATGCTTATTAATTAATGAGGAGTATGATTCAGGATTGCAATTTCAATAGTATTTATAGAGATAAAGTTCACAATTATATTTGATAGGATGGTACGGTACAATTCTGTATTATGTCAATTATGTTTTAAATAATCGCTGGTTGCCCACTACCCAGGCAGGAAGTATAGGTGGGACAACCAGATAGAAAGTAGAGGTGTGGCAAAGAGAACAGGAGTATTCTGGGGAGAAGGAAGCTCTTCGCACAGTCCTGACACGGAAGAAGCAGGATGTGACCTGCCCCGCTGAGAAAGATAAACCATGTGGCTAACATATACTAGAATAATGGGATAATATAAGTTATAAGAGCTAATAAGAAGCCTGAGCTAATGGGCCAATCAGTTTATTACTTATGGAGACTTCTGTGTGATTTTCTTTGGGACTTAAAGTCTGTGGAAACTGGGCAGGACAGAAACCCCAACAAAGCAGGCCCTCATGTTATAATAGGAGATGGTTCACTTTCCGTTTTCAGGAAGTACTATTTATTTATTTTCAAACAGGGGTATTAGAAACACTTTAAGATGTCAAACAATACGTCTCCATCTGCTTAGTGGAAACTGACTTCTCTGCATCTCATCTCTGAAAAATCTTCAATGATTCTATAATTTAGGAACTTTAATTAACTTTATTTTATAAATGAGAAATCTGGGGCTCAATGTTATAATTAAATTTCCTCAAATCATAAGGCAAACATGTGTGATCCATGATTCCCATTCAAGTACTGTGATTCAGGAACCCTTGTTTTAACCACTACCTGCTCCTGCTTCCCAATATTTCTTTTGTAATGTCCCCTTGGAAACATATACAACAGTAACTTACAGCATGATATTTTGCTGATAAGTTTTATGGCAAGTTTTGTGTCATGTTTTAGTACAGTGACACCCTCAGGAGCAGTTATGTCTTCTAGGACCATTTTTCCCTGTATTAAATGGTTCTTATACTCTATAGACTACACTACTAATCTTGGACTATTTTTAAAAAATTAAAACTTTTCCAGAATAAGTTCTTTGCTTTAGATTTCCCAAAATATGACTCATACAAGAGCTATTGCCAAGAAATGCACAGTAAATTAATAAATAAACCTCTGCCACACTATCATAAGAAATGTGGTAACTCTAGTTGCAATGGGTTTTAAAAGTATGCAAATGTTTTTATTCTATATCTAAATAGTATATTTTAGTTGTCAAAAATATACAGTGCATCTTATGTACATTAAAAACACTTGAAATTATTGTTGAAAACTTGTGCATTCATTTCTTTTTACTTCTTCCTCCTTATTTGCATAAGTAATTGCTGTCCTGTTTGGATTTTACAGTTCATGTGCATTTTCTTATATAAAATATACTCAGGAAAGCAGTGCAACTGTTTTCTTTGATTTTTTTAATCATTCTATAATAGTTATATGTATTTGTAGGATTTACATTTATCACATTGCTTTATATCATTTGAAGTTTGCTATTATTCATTTATATATATAAACTATGTTTATATATATCCCAGTCATGTAATTTTATATTAAAACAGTATCAAACAGTATCTTATTTAAAATCCTTCAGTTATTTATTTTTATATATGCACAAAAGCTTCAGTGTTATATTGCGAATCCTATAGTACATTTATTATATTACTAACAATATATAAAATACTATGTGTTTATAATAGCTTAAGCTAAATTCATTTTCTCTCACTGGCTATAATTAATATACTTTGTGTGTGTGTGTGTTTAATCATATGTGTTATGTGTGTCTGACACTTTTAATGTTGTTCATGCAGAAGTCAGACTAAGACAGCTAGTATCCAGCTCTTTCCCTGTCTGATCTAATCCTTAAAACAGGATCTGTCGCTGAACCTGGATCTAGATTAGTTACCAGCAAGTCACAGTAATCTTCTGATCTCCTTATTTCCCAGAGCAAAGGATCTACAGGCATGTGTATACATGCTTAGCTTTATACACTGATGCTGGGATTTGAATTCAGGTCCTGATGTAAAAGCCCCCCCAACACTCCTAACAGCACCCTGGATTTACATTTTGCAAATAGTTATTTGATATTCCAATAGAACATTCAGTGATTTGTTCTATTTATGACCTTTTATTGAGTCCACATTAACAGAATTCTACTAAATCTGTTTAGATAATCCTTCAGATTTAATCCACACAAAAATACTTAAATATTAGATGTTTATCCTCCTGCAGATTTTTGTACAAATTCTACTTGGTTTAATTAAATAAACACCTGGAGTCAGATATTACGGTGTGAAAACTGAAAGATTAGAGAAGAAGAGCATCTAACTGTTAGAGTTCTTACCTCTTCGAATGCTCAGACTGAATAGGCAAGATCCTGTTTCTCTGAATATTCAAACTAAATTAATGCAATGAGCTCCTGTCTCCTCCTGCCTTATATTCCTCTCTCTGCCAGTCATATCCCTTCCTGCCACCTTCCAAGTGCTTAAAATAAAGGCATGTGACACCCAGTTACTGTAATTAAAGGTGTGAGACATCACAGCCTGGTTCTGTGTAGGCTGTAGATCAGGGTGGCCTTGAATTCACGGAAATTCTTCTGCCTCTGCCCCTACCCGAGTGCTGGGGTTAAATGTGCATACCACCACTTCCTGACCTCTTTGGCTAACTAGTGGCTATGGCTTAGCTCTGTATCCTGATCTTCAGACAACAGATGATATTTTGATTGCCATTTAAAAGTTCTTTAATGTAAATTTTATTTAACTGTTATAAAGTAGGTTTGGGAATATATTCCTATAGTATTCTCAAGCTTCAGTAACTATAATAAGTAATGTTTATGATTTCTGTTTGATTTATATTATTACAACTCTGTTTTGTGATTAGAGTTTTTAATGTCTGTTTATTTATAGATATTGAGGAATATTTGCTTATGAATATAATAATCAACTACAATGTAATGAATATTTAAGAATATCTAGAATTTTATTATGTATTCATGCTTCTTGCGTACTTTTCCTTTACATGCATTTCACACATTTTTGTAAGCCTATTCAAATATTGTTTTACTTCAAATGTTAAATTTTTATTTTTTATTGCCACATATTATAATGTCATTCTATCATTTTATTGTGTTATTTGTTGAAAAGATTAACTAATAAATCATTTATTATATTTGGTGTGTGTGCTTATGCATATACTGCAATGAGTATTTTCCTATGCTAATGTCATAAATATGTTCTCTTATATGGCTGGTTAGAAGACATCATTTGATAGGTTAAAGTTGTTGCCTGACTTCAATCCCCAGAATACAGAGTGAATAGAAAAGCTGACTTTAAAAGTTGTTTTCTGAACTCTAAATAATCACCATCCCATTCATGTATCTGTAGATACACTAGCACACATATGCATAATCAAGATGATGATGATACTAATGATAATGAATTAAAAATAATATTCAAAACTTATTTATGATTCCTTAGAATAGTTACATTCTTGTTATATAATACAAGTCCTCATAATTCCACAAATCTTTGTAAGTTTTTATAGTTTTTTTCAATAACAAAAAGATTCATCTCTCTTTACATATGTAGTTTAAATTTTTTTATTCATTTAATTTTTAAAATTCACTATATTTGTAGTGTCATATAAAAACCATTGCATTCTGTGGATCAGAGTCTTGGTCACTTACAGAGTTTTGACCTTGCATTCTCTTCATTTATATGCTTTTAAAATGTATTGATAACTCTCTCTACATTTTTTCTCTCAACAATAACTTTTTTATAGTGTTCACAATGACAGGATCAATACAACCAGCATTTGATTTTCTACACAGTGACAAAATATTATTTGAAAATCAATGAAATTATTTTTTGATAAAAGTAAAATATACGTCTATTGTATTTAATTCATTGATAAATGTATAATATACTTATTATTTAATAGAAACTATAATTTCATTCATAATGTATATATTTTCATTTTCTTGTTCTATGGTAAAAATAGTAAAGCAATTTATTCTTAAACATTGGCTTTAGAGCCATTAGGTTACCTAAATGCATTTATAACTTTTCATCATTTGCTTAGAGATTCCTTCATTGTTTTGATGGACTATGTTTGAACCTGGGTCTCACTTTGTATTACAGGCTACCCTGGAACTCCCTCTTGAGCACAGGCTGCTTGGTTAGATCTCGTGCATTCTAAAACTATCAACATCATTCATTCATTTTTGAATGCAGTATTGACCTCTATTAGAGCTATCAGTCAGCTTTACATTATTGACGCAAAAATACCTGAGATACCATAACTTAAATATAAACATTCATTTATTTGACTATTTTGGTAGCTCAAATGAAAAGTTTAGATTATAGTTGGGCATTCTGGAATTGTAATAGATGCTAATACATCCTGGAGGTAGAGCCTATGTATGAAATAACTTACCTCACCAATTGGAAAGTTAAAAAAGTCTGGTTCCATAATCAATTGTGAGGACATATTCCCATAATATAATCACTATTCACACAACGTTCCAAAACTCCCATCTTGCATCAACACATCTATTAACAATGGGCATTTGAAGAACTCTATTCATATTCAAAAGATAGAATTTGCTGCTTCATTGATTTTGCTGCCAATGTGTTATTTTAAAGAATCCACAAATTTATTCATAAATGCTTTATGAATGGAACTCCTTCCTGAATGTAATGTAGTGCTTATATAGTTACTTTAATGTCTTGACTTGATGTTTTATCCTGTATTTATAAAAACTAGAATGTTAATTCACAGAAACATCAAGCTGTAATCATGACTTTTTAATAGAGATTCATTATCTTTGTAACGTTGCATCCTACATTGGAAAGGTTTGTTTATTCTCCTCCATCACTTAGTTATTAAACACAAATATGTATTTAAAATAAAGGAAAACATACTTCAAAGTCAGTTATGGATTGTTGCAATTCTCAACTCTGATTTCACTTTTAATTACTATAAATTGTATTTGGTTTTGGTTTTGCAAACTTGGCATATTGCTTTCCAATGTTGCATTGGATAGTTTCTGGAATAAAATATTAATAAAAAATCCTAAAAGATTACCTTGTTTTAAGGGATCAGGCCTGTTCAATTCTATATAGTACTTCACAAAAGTCAGAGGTTGGCAAGAAGTGTTCTGAAAAACCTCCTTCTGGACATGACTTGATATTTTTCTCATAAATTCTTCAGCTGTAATAGTCTACTCAAGGACTAAAGAAAACCAGGATAGTCAGAACTTCACCAGTAGTTGAGGAGAGGCTCATGAAACTGTCCCTCAATGAAGAGTTGCTGTCACTTGATAGCTACTGTGAAAAGTCATTTGGGTTATGGTCAGTGGCCACAATTAGATTACCCATACATACTCTAGTGGCCCGTATAATATTGAAATTCTCAGGTAGTAATAACTGATTTCAGTGTTTTTTTTTTAAATGTGTATTTGGGTTCTGATGGGGAATTGGGGTAGAAGAAAAAAGGGGGTGTATTGAAACAATTAAATTGTACACATGTAAACAACTTTCTAATTACAAATGTAATAAAGAGAAACAGCTGCATTTATGCTTACGTATCATGAAGAGTCAATTAGCCATACAAATATGTAACAGAGAAAATGTAATGGTAATATAAAAATTTGGAAAGAAATCTCAAATTAGGTCTGTCCAAATTATCTCGGTTTGTAAAATAGTTATTCTTCTTTGGTAAGAGGCAGGACCATGGTAGAATGATGGTTTCAAAGAGGAAGTGTAGGAATCCCTTTTCTGAATTTAATCACTTGCTTGAGGCAAAATGCTCTAGTTCCTATGATTCCATAGCAGCATTTGGTAGAAAAAAAAAGGTTTTTAAGACTCTTTTCAAGAGATAGAGGTAAATCAGTCACTTTTTAATTTCTGTGTCAATATAGCTAAGAATATAATTTAATAGATGAATGTTTTATTTGGGCTCAGTTCTTAGCAGGGTACATAGTGGGGACAAGACAGAGAACAATATAAGAGACCACACAAAGAAGTAGCTTAGAAAAATTGATTTTATCTAATGCCAGTATTATTTTTAACACAAAAATAGAGCTCATTTTAATCATAATACTAATAATGAATAATACTAACCTTTTTTCTTTTCTTATAATCTACTGGGTTCAACTTGTGTTGCCATTATTCTCATAGATTAAGAATCATTCTCTGAATCACATTTAACTTACAGTTAAAGAAAAGTAACTGCTCTCTCCTTGCAGCTCTTAAATAGGAATAATTCCTAAGTTTGCTGTGGGTGCTCATAAAACGAACCCCTTCCACATTGTAACATTGACTGGCTTCATCTTAAGCAGTTTTTGTGCAGGCAGCCACAGCTGCTGTCAGTTCATGAGCTTCACAGTTCTCTCATATTTAGGGGACACTGTTTGCAATAATACTTCCACATCCTTAGCTCTTTCAGTGTTGCTTCCCTTTCTAAAGCATATTCTATGAACCTTGAGGTGAGTGGGTGTTAGATGATCCATTTTTGAGCTGAAACCTAAGAAGACACTTCCTCATTGGCATGCAATAGTGAGTTTCTGTTTTAATCACTGTTTTATGCTGCTTAAAGAAACTTTTTTTGATAAAACTTTAAACGTGAAGTTTGGTACTATGTACATTGAGCAAAATAATAGTTCATGAATTCCCCAGACATGAATTTGGGGTAAATATACAGTGACAAGCATATGTTGCTTTCTGGAAAGAAGGTTTTAAATCCAAACAGCAAACTTTGGTTGCCCCAATAACAATTCTGGTATGATTGCATCATTGGTCATGTCTTTCTAGGCTGGCCGTTATTATATTATTATATTATTATAACTCATAATGTTCACAACTGGGTAGAATAGACTATCCGTGACTTCTTCCCCAGTATCCTGCAACCACCTTCTGGTACTCAGAAAGTTAACAAGCAGGAAGGAAGTTTTCTAGTTGGTTTAAAATGTATTTGACTCAAATTAGGCAGTCCAACCACAGAAGGAATATCTGTCTAAAATTTTTTTAGTGTGAACATAACTCATCTACCTTCAAGGCTGTAGGTACAAATGTAAGAGTCACTAAGATGTCTTACTTTGAGACTTCATAATGCCTTATTCTAGACCCAACAGAAGGAACATGGGAATCATTTAGTCTTTATCTTAAACTATCAATCATCAGTTTAAAGTGACAATAGAGTATAGATATAATACTCTTCATTCATTGAACCCCCTCCCACCAAATAGGAGCAATAGTCTCACAGAATTGCAATGTTCCACAAGCACTACTCACCTCTCAGCCAACTTGCAGAAGGAGATGGGAGAAAATAATCAGTCATACCATAGTTGACTATCTCTTCTTAGCTATTCAAGACTCTCTCTCCTTGTCTCAATAATTTTTGCACTTTAACTTAGAGCTTATATTATGCCTGATCCTCTAAAATAGCTTTGTTGATTCAAATCATTTCCTGAATTTGCTCCATTACTTCCCTTTACTCTTCTTGTGGAAAGTCACGGGACCTGACATTTTTGGATTCCTAGAAAGATATAAAAGAGAAGTATGACATGACTTTCATTATGTGTGTTTGTTTGCTATTGCTTTGATTTTATTATTTTTAATATATAATTTAGCATAGTCATCTCCCACTCATTCCAGTACTTCCCAGATTCTTGCATCCTTTGTTCTACAACACCTTAGAAAAGAATGTCTCTCAGCAGCTGTCTATATTTTCTGACTTTTACAATCTACCCAATTCTCTAACGTTTCTCAAACCTTCATAGTATGGGAGTTGTTTCATAAATGTATCAATTGAGGAAGATACCACACAGTCAGTTGCTCTCCACATTTTGACCAGTTATGACTTTTTATAATGATCTCTATCTATTGAAAAAATGAATTTCTTTGATAAGGAATGAGAGATACACTTCTCTTTGATATAAAGATAAGTATTTAGAGTGCAGTTAGAGATTATTCTGGTTTAGGGAAGTGGTGATTACATGTTCTTTTCTATATTCAATGACCTCAACAACCACTGATTTCTGGCTAAATTCGCAATGTCAGGCATGAATTTCTTCCTACTCAGCAGACTTAATCCAATTAGGTTGCCCAAGGGTATAAATGCCACCATGGAACTATTGTATTATATTAACACACTAATTGGTGTGTGTGTGTGTGTGTTTTGTGTGTGTGTTTTGTGTGTGTGTGGGGGGGGTGATTTTGGATGGCTAGGACTATTGGCTTGTTTTCTCCATTGTGAACTTGATGGGCTCCTTCCAAAACTATGAGACATATTCGTCAATGAGGAGGCTTCCAAGTCAAACCCAGGTTGATTCCTCTCTAAGTCCTGAGTCTGAAATATCAACAACAAGGTGGCAGTAGTTTAAACGAGAGTGAGTCCAACAGGATATATATTTGACTGCTTAGTCTGCAGTTGGTGAAACTATTTTGGAAGAATTAGGAGGATGGCTTTGTTGGAGTAGGTATGTCACTGAAGTGAGCTTTAAGGTTTTAAAAGTCCAATGTGTACCCAGTTAGCTATCTCTCTGCCTAGTGTTAGATGGTCATGATAGCTCTCCCATTCTGCTGTGATTCGGGTCACTATTCTACTACCCTATGGAATAGTGAGCTCAAAATTAAATATTTACATTTTACAAGTTGCCTTGGGTCATGGTGCCTTTCCACAACAATAGAAAAGTAACTAAGATAGAGGTCTCACAATTTTCTAGAGGGCAATAATATCATTTTGAAATAGAGATAAGGTGAAATATGTGATTAAGTAATGGTAACAAGTAAGCATTATCAGACATGTCATATTTCATTTGTGTTTTAGTTTATGGTTGAGGGTTTGTATGGAAAAGGTATTATGGGGATGCAGCTAGTCCTTTACTCATCACTGAAAAGAATCCTTTATTGGAAAAATGATTTTTCCTCAACAGAGACAATATAGCTTCTTGAGAAGTAGAGCAACATGGAAGGCTCAGTAGATCCTCATAACACCTCTTGTAACGAAGCAATGATAGACTTTATAAACATGTCACTCAAAAATACAGTTTATTAATATCTTTAGTGGCCAATATTTAAGGCTGTATTTCAAATAAGCTTTATAAATTTTTGCTTATTTATAGAATTTAAAATACAAAAGGTTTTAGGCATAACAGCCATTTAAAAATATTCATCTATGTTCTAATTAAGCATGGAATTTGTATAAATGTATAATGAAATGCATAAGTTTTAATAAAATTATTATATAATAAATTCTACTATAACATTAAAAGTTAATTTAAGTTCCATAATCATACCAGATCTCTTAATATGAACTATATTTTTCATACCCCTGATTAACAAGTATGCTATTAGGAAATAATTTCTTAGCCATCTTTCAAAATATATATTACTATAAATTCTAATTCATTCTATTTTTTTTTTATTTTAAGGCTTATTTATTTTATTGGTTGAAGTATCTTATTTTGTGTATTTATGGCGTGGGTTCCTGTGTGCGTGCATACATTTGTGTGTGTGTGTGTGTGTGTGTGTGTGTGTGTTGAGTGTGTGCCTGCATTTGTTTCAGCATGCATGTGGAGGACAGCTCAACCTTAGGTTTTGGTACTTTTCTTCTACCCTGCCTGGTGATGAGGTTTCTCCTTGCTTGTCCACACAAGGGCTGATAGCCAGGAACTTATATGTAGTCTCTTACCTCTGTATCTTTTTATAGTTTGAAAACACTGGGATCACTGACTTGTATAACCATACCAGCCCCATCTCAGTCTGGGAATTTAATCTCTGAGCCTCACACTTGCACAGCAGCAATTTACACACACAGTGATATCCACACTCACTTGATATTTTATTTTAAAAATACTAAGTTTATTTGTCACACTAGATTCAGGAAACACCTTATTTCTTATAATAATGTGTATGTTTTCTTATTAATTTTAGAACAATAGATCAAGTTATCTTAAAATCAAACTTGAGTGTCGGTTATAATACTTTAGAATATATTACTGACTACCACTTTCTTCCTTTTCCTCTTATTTCTTTTAAATGAGACTGACTTTGCATGTATTTATAATAGTGACTCTAAGTATTTAAATACAGAATAGCAGGAAAACTTTTAGTTTTTTTTTTCTCCCTGTCAGAAATTGTTATAAGGAAAAGGTGCCAGTCATTCAAATTGTTTGATTTCAGCTTAAGGCTTTATTAGTACTTTACCAACTATTCATTGTTAGCATGAAGTCAACTTGAATGTCTTACTTTCCTTTCTTGGTTATTTATGAAACTCAGCAGGAATTTTAAAGCTGCTTATACTAGAATTAGATACCTCCCACTTTTCCCAGTCAGAAACTAATAAAGAATAAAAGTACTGTACTGGAAACATGATTACTAACTCAAAACACAGTTTAAATTTATTTCAAAATAGGTTTTCTTATAAATAAAAAATGCATTTTTACCTTTTGGGGGAGGTGGGGAGTATTGTAACTCAGCTAAATATTTTACTATTCTATATAGAAATTATTTTTTCTATGAAGGAATTAATTTGATGTGTTTTTCTGTACAACCATCTTTAAGTCTGTTTCTGATTTTTACAAATTATGGAGATTAAATTTACAAATATTTCAAAAATATTGCTAATTAAAGACCATCAAGATTGCATCATTGTTGTTGTTGAATAAATTCTGAATCATTACACTTCTTTCTGTAATAAAGAATGACACACACACACACACACACACACACACACACTTAACTCTAATGATTATTGGATATCACAGAGAAGTCCATGAATGAAGTTTCATATAAAACTTGTTTGACTTGGTTTTCTGTCTTTTTAAAAATATTATGTATTTTGTAAATAATCTCAAAACCCTTGAGAATTTTTTTTATTTTCAGTTGAAAAGATTATCATTCACATTTTGTTTATTATATTGCCTAACTTGAGATATACTTTCTGAAGTCTTAAATTATTTTCTATTAAATATAATACCATCATGTCATAGACATGTTCAGTTAGGAAATTGCTGGTTAATCAATCAAGAGTCTCTGAATCTGGATCACTGTTACCACCACCCACAATAACATCACTATGGTTCAATATATACAAATATCAGAGGACATACCTAGAGCCTATTAACAAGCCAGCCTAGCTGAAATGGTGAGCTCAGTGTTCACTGAGAGACCATGTCTAAAATGATAGTGAAGACAGATTGAGGAAGAGACCCAAAATCAAATCGACCTCTAACCTCAACATACACCCACCTATTCATTTAAGAGAGCATATACCTCTTGTAATGGATTCTGTCTTTTTAAGACAAGCCATGTGCACTCCTTGCCTGCCTGCAGCTCATAGATCTCTCTCTGTGTTCCTGCGCTCTGAAGAGGCAGCTATGCTTCTTCTTCTCTCCCCTCTTCCTCTCTCTCTCTTTCTCTCCTTCTTTCCCTCTTTTTCTCTCTGTCTCTCATCTTCTTCTTCTCTTTACCCTCCATAATCCACCTAGTAAATGTTTAACTTTACCTGGGCCTGTCTGGTCTCATGCACCCACTGCTGCCTGCCTGCCAGTGCCATTGCCACGTGATCTTGACCCACAGCAAGCTGCCAGGGACCCGCGCTAACTAAAAAGAATAACACCTCTCGCTGTCTCTTATACACACACACACACACACACACACACACACACACACACACACCACCACCACCACCACCATCACCACCACCACCACCATCACCACCACCACCACCACCAGCAGCAGCACTACCACCACCACCACCATCACCATAACCACAACCAAATAAGTCCTTGAAATTTTCAACAGTATATTTCTTACAAGGGATGGGGAATCATGGTCCTTGCAGAAACCATAGAAACATAAAGCCAAGGATTGGTATGAGATACCTCCTTTCAATTGTTGGTGTGAGAAAGCCAAGATATATCACAACATTGTATGCTGTTCCCATTGCACATGGTTGCACACCAGAGTTTTAGGAGAAGGAACTATTGCTAAAGATACTAAAATATTTAGTCAACAAAATTAGAGAAATGAATGCTCCATCCTGATAGTCAGCTTTCATATTTTCAAAAAGTTCTAGGCAGACTGCCAGACAAGTGTAAAAATATAAAAGTATACTAGGACTGCTAAAGCAATAAAAGGAAATGACACACGCAAAATCATAGAAAAAGAAACCTAAAAGTGAAATTAGAAAAACAACTGAACAGAAAAAGCATGATGGAATATGTTTTAGATTGTTGATTTAATTTTAGCTGTGTTATATTTACATCCTCACCTGAGCTATTCAGCTATTCAACGTAAAAAGAGGAATGATCTTCTTTTACAAATATTGTGGTTTTAGCACGTTTTACTTCAGCTTTACTGTTTGTCCTGTAGTAAGCTAGCTCATCCTAGCAGGTGTATGTGATAGGGAAGCTGCTGACTTCACTGCCAGCAGGAATTAAACAGACAAAGAGGTTCCACAATTCAAATTAAGACTTTAAGGTCATGCTTCCACTACCAGAATACCCAATCAAGCATCATCTCAGGAAATTTACTATACCTCAATACTATCAAAAACTGTGGATCAATCCTTTAACGTATACGTTTTTGGAGGCTATTTAAGTAAATCATTGGGCAGGTTTTATTAAAATGACATTAAATACAATTGATCAAAACTTGGCAGTAACAAAACAAATACTTTCATTTAAAAATAATAAAGATCATTTGTATCATGAATTCTAGTTTGTTTATTAGGGGGTAAAATTTCAGGATCAGAGAAGCATTGTGACCAGCCACTAGAGAGACCTTTTACATCCACCAGTGCTCAGACCAAATGGGCAGTCCTGTCTTCAGACTGTCTCGTGCCTTTGCCCTTTGACTGCAGTGGTGATCCTCAGACTGCTGTTGTCTCCACCAAATATCAGACTGCAACTATCTCCATCAAACCGCAGGTTGCAATGAGTTCCTGTGTCCTTCAGCCTTATATTTCCCTCTCCACCCAGCCATATCACCCCTGTCTCCATCTCCTTAGTGCTGGGATTAAACCTTTGTGTGAGGTCTGCTTCTCTTTTACATAGATTCAATTTTGTGTAGCTCAGGGTAGCCTTCATCAAACATAAATCCTTCTCCCTCTGTCTCCTCAGTCCTGGGATTTAGGGCGTGTGCCTCCTCTGCCATGCTTCTAGTGGCTTAACTCTGCTCTCTGACCTTCAGACAAGCTTTATTTGTTAAAACATAAACCAAGTATGTCTACATTCAACTCTATACCACTTACAAAAATGTTTTACATTTTAAAGACATAGAGAGCTAGAAATTAAATGATTGTAATAAAAGTTTTATGAAAACTAGCTAAAAGAAGCTATACCAGGTACATTATTATGAGACAATATGAACAAAGTGTTTCCATGGTTGAACAAGGACAACGCTTAGTGCTAGACAGATGTTCCTGGCAGTACACTTCAGACATGAAATCTTCCCTTGTTCACTTGTCTTTATTGATTCTTCTGAATAAGGGGCAACAGTAAAGTATTTGGTCACATTCTTAGTATTGTATTTCTGTCTCTCTGAGAAATAATCCACTCTCAGTTTAGCATCCAAATTGTAATGCAAGATATATTGACAAAGGAAGATCAAACAACTGTGACTTAATGACTTTAGAAAATTTTACGTTAGAAATAATGAACCATTCACAAGCCTAGAGAAGCCAAATAACAAGGTGAACCCAAAGAAAAATATATATAAATCCTCCTGGAAATTGGCAAAATTAGGGAGCATGAAGGTGGGGAGGTAGGGATGGGGGTGGGGTTGGGGAAGAGGAGAGGGGGAGAGAGAAGGGAGAAGGGAAGGATTGGGGAGAGCTTGGGGAATTTGGAAGGCTGAGATGGAGGAAGGGTGGATATAGGAGCAGGGGAAAAGATATCTTCATTAAGGGAGTCATTTTAGGGTTGGCAAGAGACTTGGCTCTAGAGAGGATCCCAGGTGTCCACAGGGATGTCCCCAGCTACGTTCTTGGGCTTAAGAGGAGAGGGTGCCTGAACTGGCCTTGTCCCATAATCACACTGATGATTATCTCGAATATCACCATAGAATCTTCATCCAGCAATGGATGGAGATAGAGACGGAGACCCACATCAGAGCACTGGACTGAGTTCCCAAGTTCCAGTTGAAGAACAGAAGGAGGGAGAAAATGAGCAAGGAAGTCAGGACTGCGAGGGGTTGGTCCACCCACTGAGACAGTGTGCCTGATCTAATGGGAGCTCACCAAATCCAGCTGGACAGGGACTGAACGAGCATGTGATTTAATCAGACTTTCTTAATGTGGCTGATTGAGAAGCCATTGAGGAAGGCACTGGGACGTGTTTCTACTGTATGTACTGGCTTTTTGGGACCATAGTCTATTTGGATGCATACCTTCCTAGGCCTGGATGGAGGAGGGAGGGCCTTGAACTTCCCAAAGGGCAGGGTACCCTGTCCTCTTTTAAGGCTGGAGGGGCAGGGAGCTGGGGGAGTGGGAGAGCAGGAGGGGAATGGGAGGAGTGGAGGAAGTAGAAATATTTGAATGGAAAAATAAAACAAAATAAAAATAAAAAATTAATTAATTACAAAATAAAAATAAATAAATTTTAAAAATAAATAATGAACTATAACTTGAGTATAGGGCATGACAGCTTTAAGTGAATTTTCCCCATGCATATAACAAACACCCCCATTATTGTGCTTTAGGGTGTGTTTTCTTATTCACAAAATTGATTAGGGTATTTGGACACAAAACAGATTTTCATCTCTTTCTCTTCTACTCCTTCTTTGTGTTTTTTCTGTTCCTTTTATTAGCATTGTCTAGCTCCCCAACTTCTTCAGCAGTTGGTTTTCCACTGGAAAACACAATTTTTACAGTCTTCTTGGTAAAAATGCATTCAGGTCTTCAAGAAAGCTTTCAAAAGTCAATTTACTACTACTTAAGATATAACTGAGTTCATCCCAAACTTGATATTCTAAAATCTTGTTTCCCTGACTAATATTGGAAAAACATATTTGAAATAAGCTTATTTTTGAGGGCTATTGTTTTAAATTCATGTGAGATTTTATCAAAAGTTTGTTGTTGCTTTTTTCTCTTTTTACAAAGACTTAATAATGGGCTAGCGATTTCTGATGTGGTAATGTGGAAATGTTAGTATTCATAGTACTATATTTAATATGATATTTACTTCCATGCATAGAGGAAATAAATAAAAAATTAAGAATATACTAGACTTGTAATACTAGATGCATGTTAATCTCTGGAATATTATATTCTAGGTACTCAATTTACTTTTCTCATCTGTAAACCTAGAAGAATAATAGCATTGCTTAAATGGTTGATTATGAAAATTTAATGAGAAAATAAATTACTGTATTTATTTTAGAGCACATTATGTCATCCTCTCAGCGTAGTAAAAATGATCAATGACAATTGATAGCATAACAGTTGAGCATCATAGTAAAATCATGAGGCTAGGCAGCGAATAGGCCTAACATTACTCAGATCTCCCTTTACTAATGGTGCAATATACCAGAGGAACAAAAACCAGAACCTTTGTGTCACCCTGTAGTTTCAAATGCTGTAGCACTGAATAAAGAAGAAAATCCAGATTATTACAACAACATGCAACAAACCTAGCCGTCAATAGAAGACAAACATTTCAATATGAATTATTTTTAACCTAATTTATGTATTCAATTCAATTTCAAATAACATCTAAGCACAATTTCATGGGTATTTGTTTAAAATATGCTAAATTCAAGGTAGGAGGATAGATTTAAACATGAGACTCAGGAATCTTAAACTGTTCATGTAGGATGCTACACAGTCCTGGTGCTCAGGGCATCAGTATTTTTCCACAGAGCAAACATGCTTTCATCTCTTTTATACTTCAGAGTGCTAGCTACACTCAGTTTCATTTTTTTAAAATAAGAACACATTCTGGTAACAAATAAAACATTCAAAAAATAGATTCTGAAAATTAAACAGTTAAATGTAAGATGAAAGAAAAAATATAATTATACTATACCTGTAAACTAATAAGACCTACAAATTGTGTTAAATAAATACTGATCTCTTGGTGAAAATTTGATTGTATACATATAAACAGTTATAATAAACAAACAGCTTCATATTTGTTACAAGAGACAACTCAACTCATACGAAAACATTGTTTCCTTCTAAACAGTGCTAGTATCCTTGAGAACTATTTGAAAAGAAAGCTTCTATGTAAACCTCACTATTACCTATTAATATAAGTTACAGATGGAAAAAAGTTTTAAAAACATCAAAATGTAAAAAGAAAGTTTAACTGGGTCTCCTAGAAAACACCTTCAACGTCACTGTTTAATGGTTTTGGGAGGATTACTAACTAACTCAAAGACAGCCTGAGCTACATATGTGAAGCCAGGGTTCAATTATATTTTTAAAAAGATATTTACCATCCAAGAGGAATAAATATTTCAACTTCAATGATGACTAATGTAATCACAAAGCAGACTGGGGCTTATAGTCTCAAATTATTGAACTCTTCTCACAATATTATATTGCAAACAAATAAAATTTATAAACAAACTGGAAAAAGACAGGAATATTCTGTGTATATAAGATAAGCTCATATAAAACTAAGGGAGAAAATCACATGTGATTCTAAAATTCATAATAAATGAGATGTTACTATAAAATTTGCAAACAAAACATATATGAAATAACTAACATGAGAACTACTAAGTTTTTACAATGATAAACAACATAATTCCAACTAAATTAACATGTCTAATATATTAATAATTCAAAAACATAAGATATTTATTGTCACTAAAATACTTGTTAGTTTTCTATAATTGATTTCAGTCTAAATCTATGAGAAAAAAATTAAAGACTAAATGATTTAAGAATATTCAATTACATGGAAACTACTTGTCAAATATAAAAATGTCATATACTAGTTTTAGCAATACACAATTATTTTTAACCAAATTTTACTAAAGGATTTCAAAATTAAGTCATATTTATAATCCCAATATCAGGAACATCTTCACTGATTTACTTAATTAGACCAACATCTGGAATAAAATGTGAGTTTTTTATAGTGCAAGTAAAGATTTCCTATAAAGAGTGGACAAGATATGGCACCAAATTGCTACAATAGCATTCTGGTCACACAGAGAGGAAAAGAGAGTACAACAAAAAAAAAATGTGATGCACCACAGATGCAATTCCCAACCTTGAACTAACCTTAGATTGCAAAGAGGAGTGGAGGAAAAGGTAAGGAAAAGGAAGGACACAAATGGGGAATAGAGTGGAAGAGGAAATCAAGAAAGGCCCTGGTTGGTTTTTGTCAACTTGACCAACCCTAGATGTATTTGGAAAAGGGAATTTCAACTGAGAAAATTCCTACACTTTATTGCCTATAGCCTATGGGACATTTTCTTAATTGATGATTGATATGGGAGATCCCTGACCACTGCATGGTGCCACCTCTGGGCTGAACAAACTTAACAAGCAAGAAGGAAGTCAATAAGCAGCATTCTCAAAGGTGTATGCTTCGGTTCCAGCCTCCAGGTTCTTAATTAAGTTTCTGCCCTGAATTCCATCCATGAGCAACATAAGTACAGGCTTGTATGATGAAGCAAACCCTTTCTTTCACAAGTTGCTTTTGGTTGTGGTGTTTTCTCACATCAATAGAAACTCTAAATAATACACATGGTAATAGGAAAGCCACTGTGCAGTGCCCTTTGAAATGAACACAAAGAGTAGAAAATTCAACTTTGTCTTAGAGTAAATATTTGTTGATTTCATGCTGTGAGACAGGCCAGGTAGTACGGTGTCATACTTTGTCAGACATCAGGAACTTGGTTGGATTTCATGGGAAAGAGACAGAGTTGGAATCTTAATAAAGTTTAAGAAAGATGTAAACATTATGTCACGATTTGTTTGGGGTTCACATATTCCTGAGGAAAAGCTTTAAGAGTGAAAATTGGTGTGTCCCTTCTAGTTTATTGGCACTAAAGAGATAAAAAGATAGGCGTGAAAGAAAATTTCTAATCACTTTCAAGTTCTTATTGGAAAAATAATTAAGGGGACAGCAAAGCTATCCAAAAGGGCCTTGCCTGCCTTTGCTGTACTCCTCCTTCCCTGTGTCTTTTCTTCCTCTCTCCTGCATTTCTTTCTTTTTATAATCAAAGGTTAGCTTATGTTGGAAAATCCATCACAATTCTTTTGTAGCTCAAAATTTTATTAAATTGAAATTTTGAAGTACTAAAAGAATTTGTACACAAAGAATAGAGCTACAAATTGTCATAAAGCTAAGAAGAAAGTACTGTTGTTAACAAAATTATGTCTAGGAACAGTTTTCATCTTGGTGGCCAGTTAATTTACTTTTAGTGTGCTATGTTGAAAGTCGGTAATGAGGACTTTTGTCACAGATACCATTCACACATCCATACCTTGCTGTACCTGCCTTGCTGTTGCTCTATCTAGATTTATCACATTCCTGCGATACAGTCGCAAAATACAATTCAAACTCCATCATTGGCTAGAAAGATATGTAACACAAAAGTCCACTTCCTTGTCCAAGGCTCATTTCTCACATGGCATCCTTCCAATACCAATCTATAATAAATGCCTGAAGTCTTTCTTATTCCATGTTCTCCACAAATCTGAAATCTTTATAGCACACTTTTAGCTCAACACACAGTAACAGAAGTTAATAGACCACTCTTAAGTCACTGTTTAATTCTTTAGTATATTGAACCTGGTAGTTTTCATTAGATGGACAGAAATGTACCTATTTAATTATATATTGGTTTGCAAATAGAATTATGGACATTGATTAATCCATTGTTGAGTATATAGAGCTCTAGATGAAAATTCAGTGCATGTCTTAAAGGAACATAATTATTTATATGTAATATAATATAATTATTTATACATAATATAATTATGTATATATAATATAATATAATTTTTCTGTCAATTATGTCCCCCAAATGAGAGAGGAATGATGGTGTCTGTTAATGTTGGAAATTTTATCACAATGATTATGTATCTCATAATTTGATCTATTTGAAATTTGTAACAAGTAAAACAGCTTATATACACATAACAGAGCTATAAATTGGAAAAAGGTAGTCATAAATTGCCTTCCATAAATGCAAATATAAAAGGTTCTTTAATAAGTAAAATAAAGAGCTGAAATTATATTTTGTTTTTGGAAAAATATTTTGTTTTTGGAAAAATGAAGAAAAAGTGAAATTCATGGTAATTTTGTTGTTGGTATCTAAGATTAGCATCATAACCATAGTTACAAATGACAAGTCTAGAAAAATGTATGTACTAATGTTTGGAAAATTAGGAAAATATAAAATATTGGGTAGGTTCCCCAATTTATGACAATTATATTCTGTTTACATTGTTTAATATAGACTTCCTGCCCAATTCACATTTGATTTTGCAGGTAACCATTTTGTTTGGCTCAATACTCAAGTCAACTTTTATGGACTCTAGTTTTAAATACAATTCAATTATTTGATTCCTCATACTTTAATTCCTGTCTGTATTGGTTTGTATTCTACAACACTTCCTAGTTTTTGATCTGGTACATGAGGGCGTGAATGAGGTTTCTCTGGTGGGTATAAAAGGTATTTGTGTTTGGTAGATATGGTGAGATATGCATAAAGCTAGTGAGTTTTTTTTTTTAATTTTCTGGGACAAAATTCTTGTTGATGAAGTAGACTATGGAGTGATCAGTTCAGATCACTTTCTCCAGACTGGAGTCCAATACTTGTTTTGATGTTTATCATTTTTCTTTTACTTTATGAACTAACTTTACTTATATTTTAAATATAAACAGTTTATATTAAAATATCTGATTTCATAAAGGTATGTGTTTCTCATTTGTGAAAGAAACCATGTTAAATGTGATGTTATTTTTAATGAGATATTGTTTTAGAGCACATGCATAGTTAAAATCTTCTGGATAAGGTCCAAGGTGGTTCTATAGATTACCAAATTTTATTCTACATAAGTTATCATTTTAGTATGATTTTTAGTATAGTATTCTCACAATTAAAGTATCACGATTGGACTTTTCTCATGAAATAGTAGTTTAAATAGTAAACAGGACATTGGAAATCATAACCACTGTGGCCCATAAAAATGTTAGAGACATGGGTCACTACTTTTAGAATTAAGAGCTTTGATATAACATGAATGAAGAATAGCTATTATAAAATGACTGTTGCAACAAAGTAAGAACAATGCTATAAAATAAAAATTGAAGTATAAAATGTATAAATATATTAATTTTAGAGGAATTATATTAATTTTTGGCAAAAATTAGTTTGTAAACTATAACATGTTTTACACGAGTTTGTTAATATGTCAAACATTACCATATATATGTTTTTGCTTATAAGACAATGACCACAGTCTGGAACTATATGTTAAACATAGATTACATGTTTTGACTGATAAAGTCCTATTATAAATTTCTTCATTGCTTTTTTTTCTTCATAGCTTCAGCGTATAAAATTAAATTTAAGGTGATTCAATCATATTTAATGAGAACTTTTATGTCATATAATGTACAAAATATTTTCATTTTCAATGTTTTTCATTAATAATAAAAGATATTTTTCTTGTTGGCCAAGTTAAACATTAAAATACAAATTATATCTTTCAAAACACACATAGGCCTTAATTATACCATGTAGCCATCATAGCATATAATTTTCATCAATATAAAAATTTTATTAAAATGCCATTGCTGTTGAAAATCTATCTGAAGAGACATAAAAAGATTATTTTTAGATTTGTCTGGAATTTGAGAGCCTGGCAAACAAAGCTAACTAACTAGTCACTGAGAATGCAAATGTATTTACTTTACATTGAGACAGTTAAAAGCAGGATGGAGGGGGGAGGGCCTTGGAATTCCCACAGGAAGCAGGGGGAGGGAGGAGAGGTAGTGGGGGAGTAAGACTTATGACAATATAATGATTCCTGTCCCTTTAAGAGTGAGCCACACCCACTCCTCCTCTACAAGCAAGCAAGCCTGCAGTTTGCAGTCTCATTTCTCTCTCTGTACCTCACCACTCTCGGGAGAGGCAGGAGGGGGCTTCCCCTGCTCCTTCTTCCGACTTTCCCTCCCCTTCTTTCTTTCCTTCTTTCCTTTTCTCTCCTCTTCTGCTTCTTTTGATCCATAATCCATCTAATAAATGCTTATAACTTTAACTATCCATCTGGTCTCATACTGCCTGCTGCCACCACTGCCAACTCTGCCGCCGTCATTTGCCTCCATGGGTCCCATGCAAGCTGGGGATGCGCTGCTGCCATTGGAGACCTGACTATGAGGTCTCAACTTTGGGTCCCGCTGTTGAGGACCCCAATTATTATTACAAATGGTGCCGTGGGATTGGGAAAAGGGGAGGAAGTGTAAATTTTTAAAATAAAAAAAGAGGTCCCATTTATTCATTGTTGCTCTTATTTTCTGTGCCACTGGGGTTTTACATAGGAAGTGGTCTCCAGTGCCCATGTTTTGTAAGCTATTTCCCATTTTCTCTTCTATCAGGTTCAGTGTGGTCGGATTTATATTGAGGTCTTTAATCCATTTGGACTTAGTTTTGTGAATGGTGATAGATAAGGATAAATTTTCACTCTCCTACAGGTTGATATCCAGTTATGCCAACACCATTTGTTAAAGATGGTTTCATTCTTCCATTGTATATTTGTAGCTTCTTTGTCAAATATGAGGTGTTCATAGGTTTGCAAACTAATATCGGGGTCTTTGATTGGATTACAATGGCCAACGTCTCTGTTTTTATGCCAATACCAAGCAGTTTTCAAAAATGTAGCTTTGTAATAGAGTTTGAAGTCAGGGATGGTAATGCCTCCAGAAGTTCTTTTGTTATATAGGATTGTTTTGGCTATCCTAGGGTTTTTGTTTTTACATATAAAGTTGATTATTGTTCTCTCAATATCCATGAAGAATTTTGTAGGGATTTTGATGGAGATTGCATTGAATCTATAGATTGCCTTTGGTAGATTTGACAAAGAATTGCCATTTTTACTATATTGATCCTACCAATCCAGGAGCATGGGATATTCTTCCATTTTCTGGTATCCTCTTCAATTTCTTTCTTCAAAGACTTAAAGTTCTTGTCAAATAGCTCTTTTACCTCTTGGTTAGTGTTACCCCAAGATACTTTATGCTATTTGTGGCTATCATGAAAGGTGATGTTCTCTGATTTCCCTCTCTGTTTCTTTAGCCTTTGTGTATAGGAAGGCTACTGATTTTTTTGAATGGGAGTGGGGATGGGGGTGGAGGTATGGGTGGGGGTGGACAAAAGGGAGTGGGTGAAGGAGAAATGAGAAGGGGAGAACTGGAGAGAGCTTGGGGTAGTGGGAGGGTGAAGATAGAGGAAGGGTGGTTATTGGAGAAGGGAATAAGATATCTACATTAAGGGAGTCATTTTAGGATTGGCAAGAGACTTGTCTATAGAGGGGATCCCAGGTGTCCACAGAATGTCCCCAGCTAGGTATTTGGGCAGCAGAGGAGAGGGTGACTGAACTAGCCTTGTCCCATAGTCACATTGATGAATATCTTGATCATCACCATAGAAATTTCGCCTGCCAGATGGAGATAGAGTCAGAGACCCACATTCACATCAGAACAAAGGACTGAGCTCCCAAGGTCCAGTTGAAGAGCAGAAGCGGGGAGATGAGCAAGGAAGTCAGGACCGCTAGGGACTGGCCCATCAACTGAGACAGGGTGCCTGATCTATTGGGAGCTCATCAATTCCAGCTAGACCAGGACTGAATGAGCATATTACCAAACCGGAATCTCTAAATGTGGCTGTCAGTGGGGGCTGACTGAAAAACCAATGATAATGGCATGGGGACCTATCTCTTCTGCATGTATTGGCTTTGTGGGAACCCATTCTATATGGATGCACACCTTCTTAGGCCAGGATGGAGTGGGGAGGGCCTTGGGATTTCCACAGGGCAGGGTACCCTGCCCCCTCTTAAGGAAGGAGGGGTAGGGAGGAGGGGGAGTGGGGGAATGGGAGGGTCTGGGACAAGGGGAGTAAATGTAAATTTTTCTTTTAACAATAAAGAAAAAAATTTTAAGCATGAGAATAGAATATAAAGGTAAAAAATAAAAAAGGAAAAAAAATAAATAAAAAGATACTAGACAAAAATGAAAAAAAGAAAAGCTTAAAGCTCATTTAAGCGCCTGGAAAAAAATAATAAAGAAGATTTAAGACCACCACCTTTATTTATTTAATTATAAAATCACACATATTATTGTCTTTTTCTATACTTTATAGAGTAGATACCAAGTTTGATACTATCAACAGCAGATTGACAATTGCTGAGAAATATGCATTTGAATTTGGTGATATTAAACACTAAAACCATCAATAGGGGTTCATGCCTATAATCCTAACACTTGGGAACTGTACACAAGAAAACTAAAAATTCAAGATCATATTCAGCTACCTGTAAGGCTTAGTCTGGCATAACCTACAGGATATCATCTCTCAAAATAAATACAAAATAAATGTGGTAACAAATGTGAAATAGATAATATTTTACCTTGTGAGTAGCAAATACTCAAAAGTTCCCATACACAGATAATTATATAAGCATGGAATTTTCTTATATTTTTTATTGAAAATAGATTCTTCTTTCATGCAACACATCACAAACACTTTTTCCCACCTTCCACTCCTCTCAGCACCTTCCCAGTTCCCATCTCACCCAGAAACACACCTCCAAGAGACAAAAACTAAGTAGCACAAAATATTAAACAAGGAAAAAGCCTCATTTCAAAACTGGAGAAGGCAATCCAATAGGAGAAAAAAGTCCCAAGAGCAGGCAAAATACTCAGAGATATACCTACTCCCACTGTAAGGATTTTTACAAAATACCCAGCTAACAACAATCATAACATAAAGGCAGAGGACTTGGAAGAGAACATTGCAAGCCCTGTGGTTGACACTTTAGACTCTGAGTCCATGTAAGCCTTGCTTAGTTTATTTAGTGGGCCATGTTCTCCTGGTAACCTCAATGACCACTAGTTCCTACAATCTCTGCCCCATCTTCTGCAGGCTATCCCCCAAACTATAAAGGGAGGGACTTGATGGAGATCTCCAATTTAGATCTTGTTCTGCATAATATCTTTTTTGGGTTCCAATTTCCATCTGCTACTAAGTTGCTCTAATGACAACTGGATAAGGCACCGATATATATATATATATATGTATATATATATATATATATACATATATATATATATATATATATATCAGAATATCATTAGGAAGAATTTCACTTATTATTTTCATTTTTCTAGTCGTGCTTGGTTATGCTCTACATCTCTGCACTATCCAGTCTCTAGCTGTTTGGGGTATTGACTCCTTCTGATGGAGTGGGCCTCAAGTTAAACAAGATATTTGTTATCATTTCCTACATGTTCTGTGTCACTATTACCACAGCACATCTTGCAAACTGGAAAGACTGCAGGTCAAGAGATAGCTGAAATTGGGGGAATTTGGAGGGATGAGTGGAAACCTATGCAGAGGAAACTTCCTGGAATCTATAAGGGTTACTCCAGTGAAGATTACTAGTAATGGCGGAGGATTCACAGAATAAATTGCCTTCTTTTGTACCCAAATAAGGCTTTCAGTGGTGGAACTGGCTTATATTTGTTAGAGCTGTGGACCAACGGGGTCCTGTGGAGATCCCTAGAATGGTGCTAGGACAGATAATCACTTTTGATAATCATTTTTGATAATCATTTTGATAATCATTTTTGATGACAAGAGACTCATTTTGAAGACATCTACACAACTCATTGTAGACAAAGAGACTGAACTGGTGCCTGAATGGAGTGTCCATCCTTATGTTCTTGTCTCTTTGACACAGTAAGCTACTCTGAAATCTATAGAAAGAGAAACTTAGACAATATCCATGCTTGGAATAAATCTACCTAACCACCCATAACTACAGAAGTTATGGATCTTAGAGGAAAACATACTACTGTCACTTTTCTAAAGACTGTAAGTCGTAACTGTACTTTAGGTGATTATTCTTATTCCCACAGATAAGTGTAGCTCTCATGCAACAAAATTCAGAGAGCAACTGATTATAAAGTGTGCACACTCAACTGATACATCAGCAACATGACTTCTACACTTAAGACTCAGGGAACATTTTAAAAGAGAGGACAGAAACATTGAAAGAGCCAGAAGAACAGGAAGATTGTGCCTTCTAGATTTGACAAGAAAACTGCACCCAAGAACTTTCAACAATATAGCCACTTAAATAATGATAACAGAAGTTGACATCTAAGATGAATGGGACACTACTACTAGATGAAGAGTTACAGTAAAATAAGGACTTCTGAAAGAGGAATTATTAGTTTGTCCCAGAGATGAGCCCTGTAAATGGTATCCAATTCCAGGCTTCCAGTTATAAAAATATATACTGACAACAATAACAACAGTAAACAGACTCATCTAGTTGCTTTTATGTACTAATTCGTGGGGTGGGTGGGTGCCAATAATAATTAAAGAATAAAAGGACATGGATTTGACCAGAAATAAGAAAGAACAGGGAATAGTTAGAGCATGGATGAGGAGAGAAATTAATGTGACAATATTCTCCTTAAAAATGTAAAAATAGCCGGGCAGTGGTGGCTTTAATCCCAGCACTCAGGAGGCAGAGGCAGGCGGATCTCTGTGAGTTCGAGACCAGCCTGGGCTACAAGAGCTAGTTCTGGGATAGGCTCCAAAGCTACAGAGAAACCCTGTCTCAAAAATCCAAAAAAAAAAGGTAAAAATAGGTAGATGAAAAACCAACGTAGTCGGTGATCTAGCAAGTAGTCATAAATAGTATGACTAATTCACCTGACCAATGTAGAGTGTTTTGAACATTTATATTTTACACAAGTTTTTCTGCTTAAAGTAATTTCTCAAAGGGACGATGAAGAGATTTCAGAGAAAGATCCATAAGTAAACATGTTCATCATAGCACAAGAACATGAATAAAACTAAAAACAGTCATGGAAATAAGGCTTTAATATGCTGAAGTACATCTGCACCCTATCATATTTTTTATTAGAAGCATCAAACTTAAAACTTTCTACAATGTAATGTTATTTCCCTTCTCAGATCTTCGATTGGGTTGAAGATTAGATAAATGTAGTTAGTTACTTTCTTCTCATGACTTGGCCAATTTATTGATTGCATAAGAATTAAGCTAGTTGACTGAGATGGAGGGGGGAGGGCCTTGGGCTTCCCATAGGACAGGGTATCCTGCACCATCTTAAGGAAGCAGGGGGAGGGCAGTGGGGTAGTGGGGGAGTGGGAGGGCCGGGAACAAGGGGAGTAAATGTAAATTTTTCTTTTAACAATAAAAATTTAAAAAAAAAAGAATTGAAAAACACACACACAAAAAAAAAAACTTTCTACAATGAAGCAAGAAAATAACACTGTACCAACTATCTAACTCTGCATTTTTGCCAGTTCTCCCAAGAATATTAGAAATAGATAAAGTGGGTTAACTTATTATGATGGTTGTAAAACCTTATTTCTTATATGTTGGTGCTTTAGTCATCAAAAATGATAGTACCTTTTCAGAATTATTTAGAAATTCTAGATTCATATTTCCTATCTAATTCTGCATTGACAATGGTAAAAATTATCTTTTAGCAGCTTAACGTGTTATTTTTTCAAAAATACAGTCTTTTCTAATGATAGATAATACATGGGGAAAAAAGTCTCTTCAAGTAAAGAATCTGCAGATTCTTAAGCTACAGATGAAGGTATATTTTTATTCTCCATGCTATGCTCTCAAATTATCTCACAGAATCCACTCTGTACTCATCTTTTACAACTTATTTTAACTACAGCACATAAAAACTAAACATTGTCAATATGTGTGCTATACTAGCTATGGGGCTATTGTAATCCACTCATTGAGTTATCTCTTTACCTACATCTCATATTGCATTTCATATTTGGCAAAGGAAAATACCCAGTTATTTTTATTTCCTTGGATTTGTTATGTATTCCTCTTTCAAATTGGATTAATGTAGTGGTCTGTGATGCAAAAGGAGGATAAGGTATACATGAGCTAAATAATACAGTGTGAAATCATCCCTAAATCTCTCAAAATACTCACACAGTTGTTTATGCTCTTAGTGTTGAAGGAGCACCTGGGGATGAACAAATTCTAGTGCCACAGAGGTATATGACTTGCCTTAAATGATGCTTTTCAAAATTAAAATTTGTTAATGGGGAGATCATATGTCAATATCAGAGAAAGTGAATGAATTTTGTTAGTATAAGGACATATTTTAAGTAGATCAATTTTATAAGAAGAGTAGTTTACTTATCTCAGTTTTCAGATTCTAAAATCCCAAACAATGTGTTGCAGACTCTGGCACGCTCCCCACCCCCACCCCCTTGGCATTGCCATTTTATAGCAGATGGAAAAACTGGGAGCATCAGATGTAGGAGAAATTGTCACATCCTAAGCCAAAAGGAAAACATGGAGAGATTGGAGTACGTCATCTCTTATTGCATGTTCTATCTCCTCCCCATAGCAGCACCTGAAGACAAAGTTTTAACACATAGACTTTGTGAGTAATAATGCAAACCACAATATAAGAATTCCACTTCCATTTCTTTGTCTCTTCTTCTTTCCTTTTCTCACATCTCCATGCTGTATTGCCTACAATTTGAAAAGAAACATATTGGCAGTTCTGTGGACACGCAAATCTGCCCCCTTGTGTCATATCATCAGCTCACAGTATTTTGAAAATGACATATTGTTATGTTAGGCCACTCTCACAGAGATTTGAGTTTCTTGCTACCATGTTTTTGTAGTCTGAGATCACTGACACCAGGCCCAGTAGATGCTAGTTGCTGGCTCTAGTAGATGTCTAATAGAGTGTGATGTGGGATTCTCCTTTGTATGCTGTGCATGACATTGATTAATAAAGAACTGCTTTGAGCTCATAGCAGAGAAGGGCAGAACAGAATTAGACAGGAAAACTAAACTGAATGGTAGGAGAAAGGAGGTGGAGTCAGGGAGAAGTCATGTAGCCCAGCCAGAGACAGACTCTGGGAACTTTAACTGATAAGTTACAACCTCATAGCGATTCACAGATTTCTAGAAATGGGTTACATTAAGATATAAGAGTTATCAAATAAGAAGCTAGAGCTAATGTGACAAGCAGTAATTTAATTGATACAGTATCAGTGTGGTTATTTCAGGTCTGAGCTGCTGGGAGGTAGTGAAAACCAACAAGTGGAGGGTGACCAGATACACACTAGTGGCCTCCCCCAACAAGAGTGCACTGAAATTCTCTGCTTAGCTATGTAGCAATTCTGCAGACATTGGCTTTGTGATACATGTTGTTAGGACCTGTTCTCGTTCAGGTTTCACCAGCACAATACTGATTTGCCACAAGAGTTCTATACTTTCTGTACTGTTATACCTCTAGCATACAGTCTTTATCCAAACTATGCTGCCTTAGGTCAAGTTAGTGCTGTTGAAGACAGCCCCTTGAACACCAAAACTAATAACAAGGTAGGTTTTCAGCTGAGTTGCTCAGCTTCAAGGACTTTCATGATCTCAGGAGTACATCCATAGACATGATGAAATTGATAATCACTTATGTCCAAACACAAGCCTTTCCTTTAATATTACATATTTTCTATCTAGATATCTCCTTATAGATTTCCCTTAGATCTATATGCTAAATCCATGAATATGGGCCAGGAAAAAATTTGTTCCATTCTAGTGATGAGGAGTGCTAAAGACATTCCTTTGGCATCCAAGGCTGATGCTAAATTAAGCCTTTCTGATTCAGCTTCTATATATATACCTGTATCATCTCAGGATAGATTAATGCCAGACCAAGTCTGGCATTGATGAAGAACAATGCAAGGGTCTGTCTGATGAGACCTCAAAAGTCTCTGAACGTACACCAATTCCAAAGGTTCCACCACCAAGTATTATTTCTTTGAAGTTTCTTGGTTTCACTTCACAGAGCAGTAGAATGATACTGTGCTCTATTTTCTTTTCATCTTGGCAGTAGGTAGGATTAGCACTGGACAGGAGACTGATCTTTCCAGTACCAGATTTCACCATGGTAGACTTGGCACCAGACTTCACTGTAATGTCTAGACTTAATTTCTTATCCTTCACTTGTGCTATGTTATTTTGAATTAAAGAAGGAATGACTTAAGGCAATACTTCTCTTTTCTTTTCTTTTTTGAGACAGGGTTTCTCTGTAGCATTGGAGCCTGTCCTGGAAACTAGTTCATGTAGACCAGGCTGGCCTCAAACTCACAGAGATCCACCTGCCTTTGCTTCCTGAGTTCTGGGATTAAAGGCATGTGCCACCACCATCAAGCTAGGCAATTCTTTCTTTCATATTTGCAATGTATATATGAATATACAAGAGCAGGCTATATACCCTAAGCAATCAGAAAGCTGAAGCCTGGTCTCTTCTTACAATATCACTAAGGTTTGGCACACTTTTGCCTGGGTTCCTCAGATTTTTGTGGCTGTGTTTTGGCATCTAAATAGCTAGTATAACGATGTGTCTTTAGGAACAACTGATGGAGATATAACTTAGCTACCACATTGCTTCCCTTCTCTTCATTAAACCCTCTTGTAAATGTCATTGCTGGAGAATTTTATATAATCAAATAATGTTCATGGATGAAATCCATCCCCCATTCCTTGTGCCTTAATTCCATGCCTATAATCTTACTGCTTTTCATTCCATTTTCAACTCTTTGTGTTGATTTTGTTTTTGTTTTTATTTTTTTCCATTACTGAGATCAATGAGCTGCCCCCACATATACAAGGTTGTAAGGTCATCTACTATCATGGCATGAGTAATAGAGTAAGGAGACAATCAACATTTGTCTCCAACTATAAACTACAACAGTGGCTGGCCTGGGAAGACATTGCCTGCTGTCTCCTCAGAGATGTGTCTTCTTCTATTGATTTTTTTTTATTATTACTTAATGTTTTAATGAGAAAGATAACATGAATCAGTGTAGGTGAAAATACTTAAATCTTTGGATCCTTTATTCCATGGCCTTCATCAAAAGTGGCCATATATTTTACACTATAGCTTAAATAGCAAAAAAGTTTTATTAGTAATTTGCAGTTAGCAGCAAATGCATACATGGAGCCATTAGTGGGTCTTTAGTCCATAGACTATGCTAGTGATGTTTTAAAGGTGCAAGATGGTTCTGAAAACTCCATCTTAAAGTATAATAGGAGTCCATGTCATTGCAACAGAATTCTAGGCATAGCCAGAGGAACAAGTCAACGAATGCCTAGTTTTAATATCCTAAAGAGGGAAGGTTACTTATTTGAAAATAAAGCGAGGTACATTCTCATCTATGATTAATTACTTCCGTACACTGAAAATATCTGTTATTTGGACAAATCCTGTTATTTGTTTCAAAATAAAGTCCATAAAACATGCATGAATAATTTATCCTTTTTGATAATGGAATAAAGTTATCAATCTTCATTTACGTTCCAACCATTAAAAAAAATCAAAAACCTTAAGCCTGGAAAGCAAGGGAGAAAGGACCTACACACATCCCTTTTCCTCAGCACACCAACTTCTGCAAGGACACAAATGTTTGCTGATTTTAAACATTTATTCTTTAAAAAGTTTGATGCTTTTTATATAGATCTACACAGTCTTTAATTTTTCTTTGACAATGGAATATAATGAAAATTTACAACTATATTAAAACGTTACCTTTCAAGATAGTCATCAGTCTGACTATGGGATAAGGCCAGTTCAGCCACTCTCTCCTCCACCGCCCAGAGTCCTAGCTGGGGACATCACTGTGGATACCTGGGAACTCCTCTAGAGTCAAGCATCTTGTCAACCCACAATGCCTCCCTTAATTAGGATGTCTTCTTCCCTGCTCACATATCTGTCTTTCTTCTATCTCAATCATTCCACTCCTCCAAGCACTCCCCAATCCTCCCCTTCTCCCTTCTTTCTACAACTCTCTCCTTCCCTGCACCCCACCCTCATGCTCCCAACTTTTGTCTGGCAATCTTGTCTGTGTCAATTTCTACATATGTTTTTCTTTGGGTTCACCTTATTAATTAGCTTCTCTGAGATTGCGAATTATAGGCTCAATGTCCTTTGTTTATGGCTAGAATCCACTAATGAGTAAGTACATACCATATTCATATTTTGGGTCTGGGTTATCTTACTCAGGATAGTGTTTTCTATTTCCATCCATTTGCATGCAAAATTCAAGATGTCATTATTTTTTATCACTCTAAAGTGCAGATTGCCACACTTTTTTTTTTAATCCATTTTTTCCATTGAGGAGCACCTAAGTTGTTTCCAGGTTCTGGCTATTACAAATAGTGCTGCTATGGACATAGTTGAGCAAGTGCTTTTGTAGTATGATTGGGCATCTCTTGGGTATATTCCCAAGAGTGGTATTGCTGGATCCTGAGGTAAGTTGATTCCCCATTTTCTGAGAACCCGCCACACTGATTTCCAAAGTGGTTGCACAAGTTTGCATTCCCACCAGCAATGGATGAGGAGTCCCCTTACTTCACATCCTCTCCAGCACAGCTTATCATTGATGTTCAACTAAGGAAGTTGAACATGTCCTTAAGTATCTTTGGCCTATTGAAATTCTTCTGTTGAGAATACCTTCCAAAGCCTGGATGGAGCAGGGGAGGGCCTTGGACTTCCCACAGCGCAGGGTACCCTTCCCTGTCTTAGGACTGGATGGGGATGGGAGAAGAGACAGTGGGGGAGCAGGAGAGAAGTGGGAGGAGGGAAGGAAATTGAAATTTTGAATGCTATTATTTATAAAGTAATAAAAATTAGAAAAACTGTTACCTTTGCCCAAGAAAGAGTACTTACCTATGTCTATCTAGTTGATCGACAAAATTCTCTACCATCCAGCATCCTAATTAACAGTTGAAATAAGCTACCTTATATTATAGTATCTTCAAATAGAAAGTAAAATATACAGGCACACATGCATAAACACATGTGCATGCATAAATACTAACTTCTGTGGCTCAAAACACGATATCATGGCCTATCTGCAGGCAACTCAAAGTAATCACAGTATGCAACTAATTAATAATAAAAAAAACCCTTTCACTGGTGAGAAAATATTTAGTGTTCCACTCAGCTCATTGTAGTTCAATTCTAAGCAAGGAACAGGACCTCCTGCTGCTCCACATATACTCATGCTTATGTTCTATGATAAACCTCCTGTCAAAAAGCTACTGTAGTGTAGCTTTGAAACAAAGCAGAAAAACATACAAAACCTAGTGCTGGTGAAAGACAGACAGCAACTTCACTTCTTTATTCTTCACAAAGACCAAAACCACTTTCCTGGACCAGGAAGAGGTAGGAGTCACCTATTATCAAAGACATGTTTATAGACTAAGCAGAAAATTTGTTGTCTTTCTTTCAGAAGCAGTATGGCCAATCCAGACTTTTTAGTGTCCAAAAGTTGTGATTTTCCTATATTCAAAATCTGCGATCTCCCTGCCCCCATGACCACCTCTAAATCCACCATAAAATCCTCCAGGGGCTGTGAAGTTCCCTCTTCTGCCACTGCCATATCCTCTGCCACCACCAAAGCCACGGTGAGGAATAAGTGGGATCCCAAACACCTCAGCATTTAACCTTCTCCCTTCAGGCCATGTTGGTCTCCTGTCTTTATTATCATCACAGCAAATATTGTAAAAAAAAAAAAAAAAAAAGAAAAAAGAAAAAAAAAAGGATTTAGTTTTGTTGTAATAGCAATTGGGGCCAAGAAGACCTTCTTCATCAGCATTTCCTTCACTGTTTTGAGTATCATACTTCATCATTTATAGGTTTCTCTTTTTTCTTGATTTCTCTTTAAGTTTATTATGAAACTCTCTGTAGTTTTCCCCTAAGGAAAATTGTGCATTTGAACTTTCAAAGTCAAATTCTTTCTCAAATTTCATTGGACAATCTTGATAGACATCAAATATTCCCCTGCCACCTCGATGACCCCAACGTCCTCTCCTTGAAATGGAAAGAACACCTGAAACTACTATATGCCTCTTGTTATCATTTCTGAGCTGCCCATATTCTGGCCTTAAGACTTCGTGTACATCTTCTCACCTGTGATCTTGTGCTCTCTATTGTTTTCTTGCTGGTAGATGGCAAAGGCCTGGTTAGTATAAGGCTCCTTCTCCCAACTGGTGCTGGAGCATGTAAGTGGGCCGAGGAGGTATGAACTGTGTGTTCCATGATTTGACATTTTCTGAAAAGGTCTGAGGGCTTGATCGACCTTGGGCTTGCTGTGATTTTACAGATCTTGTATCCTGTGTGGAGGCAGAACCAACTGCACTGCTCTGTGATAAGGTACTGCTATTTGGTGCTTCTGTTCCAAAGGATGTCAACAACAGCAGCAGCTCCCATAAACACCAGAAGCACCAAACTGCTGTCCAACCAATGTGATTGGACTGAACTGGCTGTATTTTGGCATTTTGCCTAAAGGTCCATAGGAACCCACTGACTGGAATGAAGAAGATGAACTTAGTGAGGACTGAACAATAGCTGGGTCCTGAGGAAAAGAACACTGTAGTTTTGGTAGCTCACAAACAGTGAGGTATTTGATATCACTCTCCCAGAATATAATATACTCAGAGACTTCATCTTGAGATGGTATTGGACCATCTGTTGGTTTGTCTTTTGTAGGGAAGGAACAACCTTTGGCAAGGGATACCATAGAGTTCTCGGTGTCTATGGTGTAGAGGATGCCCTCATAATGGATCTCCGCCTTGGAGATGAAACTGATCTTGCTGCCTATGTAAGGAGTGCCCACACTCATGGTGTCGCTGTCCATCTCTCTCTCTGTTAACACTCAGGTAGATCCTGCACTGTGCTCACCACCCCGCACACCTGCCTACCTACTCGCTCAATGGGCACCTTACAACAGCTGCCTCAGACCAACACTGTGGCTCTTCCACTGATGTTTTTAAGTGTCTCCACTTTTGCCTTCTCCTAATGCCATATAGATGTGGTCACAAAATAAAAAAGGCTTTTATTTTTCCAATTGTAATGTGGTCACTTAGTAAAATATATCAGATTCTTAAATTGTTTCATTGTTACTTTTTTGAGAAGAAGAAACTTGCTTTTAATATATTCATCCCTCAATCAAATCCTCCCTAACTCTCTACACACCAGTTTCATATACACCAAGCTTAGTATCCTCATATTTTAAATACCTATTTTGTCACAAAATGCCAGGCTACAGAATGAATTGAATATCTTAATTGTCACAATAGAAATTTGCAATATCAATAGAGATAGAGCCAGAGACCCACATTCACATCAGAACAAGGGACTGAGCTACCAAGGTCCAGTGGAAGAGCAGAAGGAGGGAGAAGATGAGCAAGAAAGTCAGAACCATGAGGGACTGGCCCACCAACAGAGACAGTGTGCTCGATCTATTGGGAGCTCATCAAATCCAGCTGGACCAAGACTGAATGAGCATATGACTTAACTGGACCCTATGAATGTGTCTGCCAGTGGGGACTGACTGAGAAGCCAATGATAATATCACCGGGACCTAGCTCTTTTGCATTTATTGGCTTTTTCGGAACTTATTCTATATGGATGCACATCTTCTTAGACCGAGACGGAGGGGGGAGGGCCTTGGGCTTCCCATAGGGCAGGGTATCCTGCCCCATCTTAAGGAAGCAGGGGGAGGGCAGTGGGGTAATGGGGGAGCGGGAGGGCCGGGAACAAGGGGAGTAAATGTAAATTTTTCTTTCAACAATTAAAAAAAAAAAAGATCTTCACCAGCCCCACTTTGGAGAAAAGGGCTTACCTCCAAAATATATAAAGAACTCAAGAAACTAAACATGAAAATACCAAATACCCTGATTTAAAAATGGAGTATAGATCTAAACAAAGAATTCTCAACAGAAAAATCTCAAATGGTCAAAAGACACTTAAGGAATTGCTCAGCATCCTTAACCATCAAATCAAAATGTCTCTGTGACATTTTGTCGTTCTTACACCAGTCAGAATGGCAAAGATAAAAAACACCAGTGATATCTTCTGCCATAGAGAATAAAGAGTAAAGGGGGCACTCTTCCACTGCTGGTGGAAGCTCAAACTTGCACAGCTACTTTGGAAATCAGCATGGTGTTTTCTAAGAAAATTGAAAATCAATCTACATCAAGACCCAGCAATACCACTCTTAGGCATATACCAAAAGAATGCATACTTACCACAAGGACATTTGTTTAACCGTGTTCATAGCAGCAGTATTAATAATACCCAGAAGCTGGTAGCAAACTAGATGCCCCTCAACCAAAGAATGGTTAAAGAAATATGGAACATTTACACAATGGAATGTTACTCAATAATAATAATAATAAAAAGAAGACATCTTGAAAATTGCATGCAAATGGATGGAACTAGCAAAACCCATCCTGAATGAGATAATCCAGCCTCAGAAAGAAAACATAGTGTGTATCCACTCATAAGTGGATATTAGATCTAAAGCAAATGATAACCACTATATAGTCCATGAGTCCAGCAAAGCTAGGTAAAAAGGAGAACACTATGAGACCCTGGGAAGGAGAAATAGAAGAATGCCCTGAGATAATTGAGAGTGCTGGGGGTAAGGGAGAGCAGAAGGGGAGGAGAAGAGGAAAGGGAGGGATGAAGAGAGTATGAGGGAACAGGATGGTTGAGATATAGGAATGACAAAGAGAAAGAGCAAGAAAAGTGAAATTTTGATTGTGGGAGCCATTATCGGGCTACTGTGAAAACTGGCACCAGGAAAATTCCCAGGAATCCACAAGAATAACCCCAGCTAAGAACCTAAATAATAGTGGAGAAGGTTCCTAAACTGGCCTTCCCCTGTAGTCAGATTGATGACTGCCTTAATTGTCACCATAGAACCTTCATCGAGCAACTGATGTATGCAGATGCAGAGATGCATAGCTAAGCACTGTACTAAGCTTCTGGAGACCTGCCAAAGAGAGAGAGAAGAGCAATAACATGAAGAAACAGCTAACCTGAGCTGGTGGGAGCTCCCTGACTCTGTACTGATAGCAGGAGAACCTGCATAGGATGAAATTAGGCCCTCTGAAATGTGGATAACAGTCATGTAGCTTGGGCAATCTGTGCAGCCACTGGCAGTGGAACCAGGATTTATCCCTAGTGCTTGAACTGGCTTTTTGGAGCCCATTATTTTTGAAGGAATATCTTGATCATCAAAAATATAGGGGCGAGTGACTTGGGTCTGCCTCAAAGTAATATGTCAGACTTTGTTGACTCTCCATGGGAAACCTTACCCTCTCTGAGGAGTAGAAAGGGTGTGAGGTGCAGTGGAAGGTGGGGACAATGGGAGAAGGGAAGGGAATGGGAACATGGATAGATATGTAAAATGAAAAAAGACTGTTTAAAAAAAACAAATTAATTAATTAAAAATAAAAATGAACTTTAAAAAAAACCCTGTCTTATCTAACTTGTTCTCACTTGAACTTGTGGCCATCCTCAGGATTGTGGCTCTTTCTGACCTTTCTTTGACATTTATCTCTGAACACTTAGAGAATGATGTCATGTAGATTACTCACTTAGAGTTACAAACTATGCAGTTTCTTGTTCTCTACCCTCTGATTATCTGTGGGTCTCTGTCTTAATTACCACCTATTGCCAAAAGATTCTCTGATGTGGTCTGAGAAATACACTAATCTATATCATAAATTCTTATTGACTACTAATGGACTTAGTTTAATACTATGTCCCATTAACAGAATGATAGTACTACTGCTTATGTGTTGTAAATAGGCGGAGAGGGGCGTGCGTGTTGTTTGTTCCCCGCACCCAGCTTCCAAGCCCCCTGCCACTGGCCCGCTCAGCTACTGGTGGCTGCCTGCACCCGAAATAACCACATGACAAACTGGATTCATTTAAACTCTGCCTGGCTTATTATCATTAGCCTTTTTCCCGGCTAGCTCTCATAATTAAAGTAACCCATTATAAAAGTCTGTAAGTCACCATGTGGTGACTTACCAGAAAGGTCTAACCTGCATCCATTTGCGATGGTGGCTTGGGGCTTCTGTTCCTTCCTTCTTCTCCTCCCAGAACTTCCGTTCTGTCTACTCCGCCTAATGATTGGCCTAACTATAAGCCAGGCAGCCCTTTATTTAACCAATCAAAACACAGAAATACAGGTGGACCCTCCCACACTTATGACTTTCTAGCCACAGGTTCTTAGCCCTAAGATATAGACTCTATCTTATGGAACAGGCTTATAAAGCAATCAGAAATTTGTGGGATATTCCAAAGTCATTCTCATTATTGCTAAACAGTGGCTTTTCTTGCCATACCACTACTAATTGTAGCTTAGCTCACAAGGTGTGTAGGTGGATAAGAAGTTGATAACTTTTCTCCTCCTGTAATATACAAAAAAACCTTCTAGCATTACAAAAGATAGATAGTGGTGATGAGGTTTCTATGTCAATGCTAGCTTGGTTCCCAATATTCTATGAAGCAAATGTATGATATTTTCAGCAACAATGTCTTGACATAAATTTCTGAGGGATAGCCAAGAGCCCTAATTTTTTTGACATTTTTAAATCAGTAATTCTGACTTGTATATGAAATATCAAATTAATTTCATTTGTATTTCCCTGGTGGCTAAGGGTGTTCAACACTTAATATATTTTTTCATGTGGAAATCTCTCTATTTAGTTTCATGTTAGATATTTTAGATGGTGTTTTAAATGATAATTGTTATTATCATTTTATTCTTTTCATATTCTAGATTCTAACCATTTTCAGATATATAGTTCGTAAAGTTTATGGTTGTTTGTTTCAATTTGTTTTAGTGTTCTATAAGATGCTTCCTTATGTGTATGATAGTCCTTTGATATAGAGAAACATTTTAGTTACATGGTACTCGATTTGTCATTAGTTTTAATGCCTAAAATAACTTGGTCCTATTCAAAAAGCTTTTATCTGTACTGTCTATTCTATCAGATTGAGTTTATCAGATGTTAAGTTTAGGTCTTAATCCATTTGCAGTTGAATTTTGTGCAAGGTGATAGATAAGGATCTAGTTCCATTATTGTATACACAGGTTTCCTATTTTACCCTCCTCCCTGATTCTAAAGATAAAATTGATAGAACTGATATTTTACACTATGGAAGATTATTAACCACAAGAACCTCTCTATTAATGTATGTAGATAAATATTTGTCCACTTACTCCATATTGCTTTTCCAGATATTTTTAGCTTCCTTGTGTAAACTCATAATCAGCTTGCTTGTATTTTTCATTTCAAATCTATTTATTTATTACTGGTAAACAGAAAGAATATATATCTTGTTCATTCACATTGCATAGTGAAGTCTTGGTATAATTGGCTATTATTAGCCCTGGAAGTTTTATATAATTTCCTTCAAATGAGCTACACAGGAAATCACCCCAGCTATAAGAAAAGAATATTTTATTTATTCCTTCTCACAAATAACATTTTTAATTTTCATTTTCTATTCATTGATTTGTTAAGGGCTTTCATCTCAATATGGTAATAGGTGTGAGGGAAAGGAGATATTTCTCTTGTTCTTGATCTCATTTAGTTTCATAGATATTCTTCACCAAATAGTATTGGCATCGACTTTACCTTGTCAGATTTTTCTCTCTGCTGATATGAATCATTACTGATAGTGTTATGTTGAGATATTCCAGTATACAAGGGAAATAGACTATTATGCAACCATGTATGAAACATATCTATCTATCATCTAATCTATACAAATATATATGCTCATTTTATACCTTTTATCTGTTTTTACAAAAGTAAAACATATTTTGAAATTTGAATTTCATTTAAAACTGGTTTATAAGTGTTATTCGTTTTGGTTCACTATTACAGGAAATTTCTACATATTTAGATTTTTTGCATTTTAATTCAGATAAAACACATATACTTCTTCAATTAGCATTTGTTTGTATAAAATGTTTGAAATATTTTCTTTTCCAAGTTATTTTAAACTTAAACTACATTAATGTTATGTGTAGTTGCCCTATAATAGAATAACTTATCTGGAATTAGTTGGATGCCTTCAACTTTCTTACCCCAGCTTCTAGTGTTTATGATTTATTCTCAATTTTTTTTAAAATAATCTAATTCATTCTCCAAATCTGATTAAGAATATCTATACCTGGTTTATTTCATTTACTCTAGTGGTATTACTATTATTGATAAAAGGTTAGTGATAGGAATTCATTTTTGCTATAATTCTGAATAGCAATCTGTTGTATATGTGTACCACATATACTTTATCCATTCATAATCTCATGGACATATGTTGTTTTTATTTCATGACTGTATTAAATACTTTGTAACTAAATATGTTAATTTATGCACATTTTCAGGTTATTTGTTAATTTTCTTGGTTCAAGAAATGACTGTAGAGAAACAGATTTATAAAGATTTATCTGCTTCATAAATCAGAAAATTCTACAGATTCTCAAAATTATTCAGGGAAGAGGAAGAACACTCAAAATTATAGCATGAACTAGTTAAAGAGTCCTACCCTTGATGCTTCAAAGTTGTCTTCTGAATAGCAGGAAAATTAGACTTTATATAATTCAAAATGTTTTTTGTAAAAATAAAGACTACAATAATACTGGTTACTTAATTTATCATCTCTGGAGTAGGTGTCAAAGGAAAAGAAAGAAAGAACTCAAAAGAGATAAAATATCCCAGTTACAGAAGTGCTTAAACAATCTAATGGCTTCTGAGTATGTTCTGGAAGAGAATATTTTCTCCAAAACCCAAAGCCAATGATGTCTCTCTTAAGTTGCTGTTATCAGGTATTTTATCACAACAGGAAAAGCAAGCCTGATTTTAAAAAATTGAATATGAAGAAATGGGTCCATTGTTCTGACAAACAAGATCATATGTAACTTAGGCCTTTGAAATATTTTTTTGTAGGAGGAATGTGGAAGAGTTTGCAGCCATACACCAAAGCACTGTATTTAAAAAAAAAAAAAAAGAGTTTAAAGGATCATTATAGAAGCAGTTCAGAAGACCCGAAGACTGAGAAACATGAGGGCTGTGGAGATCTGACCCATGAAGTTTCAAAGGGTAACAAGATGTTATTGTGTACTAGACTGAAGACTATCAAGGTTATGATACGGCAAAGAATCTAACTAGTGTCTAACTTAAGTTCTTACCTGTAAATACCAAAGAGTCTTTGTTAATAATAGAAAGATTAAATTTACAGACAATAATTAATTATGAAAAGGTAACTTGCACAAAATTTAGAAAGTAAATCATGCAATATGAAATACTTGTATAAAATGGACACAATTTTATATAAAATTAAAAATGATTTGTATAAGATTAGTGCATGATATTATGAGATAATTGTACACACATAAATCTTGATCTTAAGATAGATGAAGACTAATCATTCAAGAATTCATCATTATTCTTATGATTAATTTTTAAAAAGTACATACCAAATGTATTAAAATGTACATACCAAATACATTTCCCAACCCTTCCTTCCTCCTGTCTGTTACCTTCACCTCCACATCTCCATCCCACCCTCATCTGAAGAAGGATGCAAAAAAAAATAAATCCCACACTAGCTAAGGATTGAGTATAATAAAAAGTTATTTATTTTAGGGTAAACTCACAGATCACAATCCTCTGCTGGAACCGGGAACAACAACTGAATTCCGCAGCCTGAAAAAAAGGCCAAACACATGCTTTACCTCAACATATATAGTATAAGAGGCCACGCTCAAGAGGGCAGGTAACTTAAAGGCTACTGGTGGTAGGAATCCTATAGCACTATCTATTCCTCCCATGGGGAGGCACAAAGGCTAGCACATTGCTTTCAGGCAGGACCAAGGACCTCCCCACTATGTCTAGGCTGCACAAGGCATCGCTCCAGAGAGAATGGGTTCCAAAAAGCCAGAACAAGTAGTAGGGATAAATCTTGGTCTCACTGCCAGTGTCGCCATAGTCTGCCACAGCCATACAACCGTCACCAACATTCAGAGGGACTAGTTTGATGTTATGCTGGTTCCCTCATTGTCAGGCCAAAGTTGGAAGGCTTTCATTAACTCAGGTAAACTGTCTCAGTGGATTTCCCCACTGTGGTCTTGATCTCTTAACTCTGTCAGTGGATATCCTCACTGTGGTTTGATCTCTTTGCTTACATTCTCACTCCTACCTCTCTTTGACTGGACTTTGGGATCTCAGCCCAATGCTCTGATGTGGTTCTCTGCATCTGCTTCCATCAGTTGCTAGATGTAGCTTATTGATAGATGAAAATAAAATGGCATATTACAACATTTTACAACTGACCAGTTTCTAAAGGAAATATAAATATGTGAGACTGTAGAGCCTGCTAAGTTATGAAACATACTTGCTGTTCTTGCAGAGAACCATGTTTCCCAACTGTCATTTGCTTATACTTGATTTCACTTCCAGTTCCAAACTACGAAACACTCACTCTTGGCCTCTTTGAGTACCAGGCATGCACACACTGCACAATTATATTCACATTCAGACAGAGAGCTATTATACGTGAATTTATTTTATTTTGATGGCTACCAAAATGTCAGTGATTAATCCACACTAACTGACCAAATTTATTATCCAATATAGTCACAAAAAATTATTCTGCTGGAAATCAATAACACATATTTAATTGGACTTAACATAAAACTGGTTAAAGATTGTTTTACTTTGCTCCAAACACATGTAAGTTCCATTAAATTATTTCCTAAATATGCTATAGAAATACAATTTGAAAGGGTGTTTAGGAAAGTTTCATGATTAATTTAAACGTTACTTGGTAGGAAAATTGGATACTCAGTGCAGTAATATGAATCCATGGAATTTTTTCTGTATTACTGAGGTCCTTTGAAAAGCACGTTCACCGTATTTTTACTATTGTTTGGATTGTCTCTGTTTTTGAGTGTTAAAAAGAAAATACACAATTTCAAGAGAAATGATAAAAATGAAGTAGGTGTTTTGTGAAGGATCAAGTGAAATTTCCTAAGAAGTATTCAGATTTCTTACTTTGTATAATAATGGAAATATAAACAAAGCCTATTTGTTTTAAGTATAAAATGTAGTATAGTTAAATCCATTGGTTACTTAAAATTACAAGTTTAAGTTACAAAAATGATTAACATTTATAATAATATATTTCCAAACAAACATTACTTAAAGGGGAAATTTAAAAGCTCAACCAACAGTATGTACAACGCAGTTCTTTTGTTCAGATGTTAGAAAGGTTTCATTGTATTCTTTGAAAACTACAGTTTTATTAATATATAAAAGAATACAATAAACATAATTATTTCCTGTTTAGTCTTTAAAATTTTAGAGAGATGCAATTTTGGTTTTTTTGTTACGAAACAGTATTGCTTGAATTTTGAAAATACTATTGAACTTTAATAGCTTTTTATTGTTTTACAATTTCTTAAAAGTAAATAAATGGTAAATTTTATTCATATCCTTTAGTATTTATTTGACACGTTTAAAATTTATTTAGTATTTAGTAAATACTAACTGCTTCTATCAATCGTGGTAATTATGAAATATATATATTTTAATAGGTGAATTTTATTACTTGTTTGTCTAGAAGAATGGACAAAAGTTGATGGTAGTAATCATAACAGGTTTCTGAAATAAGATTCAGGCCCACCTAGTTAACCTATAAATTACTAGTTCCTGGTGTCTCATACCCATCTAAATTATTATTTTTCTCTCACTTAATACTTTTCAACTTTGGGTCTATAAAACTTGGCAACTAATTGAGGTTCTATTTAATAGTACCCTTAGAAATAACTTTTACTGATTTGTGCAAGTTGATTCTGTATCCTGCCACATTGCTGAATTTGTTTACCATTCCTAGAAGAGTTCTAGTAGAACCCTTGGGATAAGTAATATATACTATCATATTACCTTATATCAGTTCTCTAGAGGAACAAAACTTATAGAATGAATAATCTCTCCATATATACATATATGTATATGTATATATAGAGAGAGGGGGGAGGAAGGGACTTATTAGAATAACATATAGGTCATGGTCCAGTTAGTACAACAATGGCTGTCTTCCAATGGAGCTTCCAAGAATCGAGTACTTGCTTACAGTACTTGTTTATTCCATGAGGCTGTATGTCTCAGTTTGTCTTCAGTATAAAACAGAAGAAGCAGATTCTAATGCCAAAGAAGAAATGTCATTGCTAGTGTGAGCAAGAGCAAAAAGGCTAAGAATGAGCTGGTTTCCTCCTTCCATGTTCTTAATATAGGCTGCCAGCAGATGGTGTGGCCCATATTAAAGACAATTTTTTTCTGCCTTTAAGGATCTAAATTAAAAGTAGGTCTTTCAACTTCAACTAATTTAACTATGAAAAGAATCTCACAGGTGTACCAGCCATTTGAAATTCAGTTATTTCCAGATTAACTGAATTGACAACCAAGAATAGCCATCATGCATCTGAAAATGGATAGTTTGACTTCATCTTTTGCTAATTCTTCATATTTAATTCCATTCATTTGCCTTATTGTTCATACAAATAACTCATCAACTGGACTAACAATGCTCCCTCCAAAAGAGAAAGATCATCCAACAAAACCCATGGTGCCAGGTATGAGAAGTCTTTCAGTGGAATAGGAAAAATATATGGCCAGTTATCGTAGAGGGGTAAATAAGAACAATACAGAACAAAAGATAGGAGAATAATAACTAGTAAGTATGTCTGAAATTTTTGTAACTAATTGTGCCTTTGCTATCTACCTGAAACCTCCAAATACACATGTCTGAGTGTAAATGTAAATATATAGTTTCATTAAAATTCCTCATCTTATCAAACAAGATAAGAGTCCAAGAGTCAAAGACCATCTACCAAATCCCCAACCTGTCATAAGAAACCCTCTCTTGAGTTGTTGGTCGAAGTATCCACGAAACATACTAAATATTACTGGTTATTGCTGTTGTTACTGACTCCCTACCAGAGGTGAAAAGTCAAGTCTCTGTTATTGAAAATGCCATAAACTTTAGATGCAGGACCCAGAAAGCAGTGAGGTGGCACTGACATTAAAGACTCTACCACGAAGACTAACTTCATGCATAAGAAAGTGTCATGCAAGTTTCCAAAGGGAGGCAACCAAGAGTCTTTCTCAACTATAATGCCTGTGAACAACAACAGATGACTACCTGGCTTGATAATCCTAAGGATTTACTATGGCACTCCTACCTTGTTGGTAACCAATAGCTCTCTAGTTGGATTTTTCTACAAGAGGGTAATCATGCCTGCTGCTGGAAAAATCTCACCAGTTACCCACTGCTTGTACATCAATGCTTGCTGGAAGAGTCCCTACAATGGCCACTTTATTAAACTAGCAGAATTCCTAAACACATTCTAAGTATTTGTCCTTACCCATTATTAAGAAAAAATCTCTTTGTACCAAATGAAGATTATTGCAAAAAGAAAAAAAAAAAGCAATGAAAATGCAGAGCTGTAGAGGCTCAGATCCAACAGATATGACTACAAAACAATTCTCATACCTATGTCTCATGAAACTTTGCTGAAGAAAGGGGAAATGTGAGTTTGAAGATCAAGGAATTTTCCGTGCGATTGTGTCTCCTAGGAATGTCAGGAGCTACAACCATAAAGTCTCAACAATATTACTGCTGACTGCTTAAACTAAAGGTGAAAAAAGATAACAGCAGCAGACTCGCAAAAGTAGACAGGTGAAAGTCAGTAAAATCTCAACCCGACATAAAATCTGACAGAAAACTAAAATATATTGAGGTCAGGAAGTACAGTATTCTGCAGGGAAGGTATACTAATCAGGTATACAACATCAAATGGTCAGCCCTGAAAATTGCCTACAAGTAACATTATCGAGAAAAAGCAGAGTTTATTTATATATTTAGGAATATAGATGAGTAACATTTAATGGAGATTGCTAAGAATAAGAAATTTCATTTTACTCCACAACATCTCCTAGTTGGCCTCACAGATTATTCAACACTCCAATCTCACTTCCTTTTGTACTATACAGGATTTATACTTGCAAATTAGAACATGTAATAAGTAAGTTGAGGTAAGTTAATCATAGAGGTCAACAAAAATGACTAAATAAGTCATAGATGAACCCCATATCTGCAACTTTTAACTTTTCTCAAACTTATGGAAGACTAATGAAATATATTATTAAAATATTAGTTCTTCTTCAATGTAAACTCATAAGAGGTGTTAAAGATACACAAAACATTCAGCAATCTGCCACACTACTCCACAACTCAGAAATAAAACTTCTTGTTTTAGAGCATTTATTACCATTGTATTTCAAAATATATATCCAAAAATCTATAAAACAGATGGATTTTTTGAAATGTTTAAAACTGAACTTGGAAATCAAAGAATAAGAGTAAAATATTACCTGTCTTTATAAATATGGCCTATATCCAGGAAAGGATATGATTCATAAATGTTGATACACTTTAGTGTATATTCCCAAATGAAACAGTCTCCACTATACACAAAGACTGTATGCATAACCCTAAAACCAGTCCCCTCATTCTCATTCAGTACTTTCAACAGTGGAATAAAACACAAACACTCTGAACTTGATCAGGAGTATGGCCTTCTTCTCCATTTACAACCTTCTCTATATTTCCTTTGTGGGAAACATTACTGGGAAGGTAATTGTTGGTTCTAATGATCCTTTAATTTGTTTCTTATTCTTGCAGACTTCAATATACTCTGATATCGCGAACTTTCATTTAAAAACCAGCTGTCTCTTCATTTGTAGGCAGTGTATCTGCACATGTCAATCTTACTGCACAAAAACTAGGTATCTGTCCTACTTTAAACAGAACTCAATCTTGAGATCGTAGCCCTGAGCCCTGGCATTATATAGCTCCCTGCTCTGCTGCTCATTACTAAGGTTCACTTCTCTTATTAAATTCTCTTCACCAGGTATCTCTTCTGTATGATTTCCTGAGCTACTGCATATTTTACTAGAATATCAAATTCTTATTGGCTGGCTTGAACAGTAAAATGTTTCCATATAATTCCAGCTTATTAATGGATACTCTTTCTCAGTCTTCATTTATCTCTTGTGTGAGTCTCTGTGTTCTAATACTTTTTCCTCACAACATAACCACTTCTTATTTTCATGTTTAACTATAGTCAATTCTAATAATATCATTTTTTATTTTAATTCCATTTTTATTTTTATTTTTTTATTACTTAAAAAATACCAATCCTAATTCCCACTCTTCCCCTCCTCCCAGTCCCCTCTCCCTCCACTGGCCCTCCCTCCACCCTTCCTATCCTAAGGGAGTGCCATGCACCCTGCCCTCTGGAAAGTCCAAGGCCCTCCCTACTACATCTAGGTTTAGCAAGGCTTACATCCAAAGAGAATAGGATCCCATGAAGCCGGTATATGCAAGTAGAGATACATCCTAGTGTCACTATCAGTGGCCTGTCATTCTGCCCCAGCTGTCAACCCCCATCAGGGGGGGCTTGGTTGTTCCCGTGTTCATTCACTCCCAGTCCAGTTAGATTTGGGTTGATGAGCTAGCATTAGCTCAAACAAACTGTCTCAGTGGATGACCCCCTCATGGTTGTAAATTCCTTGCTCATACTCTCACTCCTCCACTCTTCAACTGGATCTTGGGAGTTCAGTCCAGGGCTCCGATGTGGGTCATTGCCTCTGTTCCCCATCTGTTGTTGGACGAAGGTTCTATGATATATATAAGATAATCATCAGTCTGACTATAGGGTAAGGTCAGTTCAGACACCCTCTCCTCTATTACGTAGGGTCTTAGCTGGGTTGATCCCTGTGGGTTCTTGGGCATTTTTCTTGAGCCAGGTTTCTTGCTAACTCCAGACTTTCATTATTTGCAGATGATATGATAGTGTACATAAGTGACCACAAAATCTCTACAGAGAACTCCTACAGCTGATAAATACCTTCAGTGAAGTGGCAGGATACAAGATCAACTCAAACAAAAGTCAGTAGCCCTCCTATATGCAAAGGATAAAAAAGCTGAGGGAGAGAAATCAGAGAAACAAACCTTTCACAATAGCCACAAATCACAAGTTATTTTGGGGTGACACTAACAAAGGATGTGAAAGACCTATTTGACAAGAACTTAAAGTCTTTGAAGAAAGAAATTGAAGAAGATACCAGAAAATGGAAATATCTGTCATGCTCTTGGATAGGAAGGATCAACACAGTAAAAATGGAAATCTTACCAAAGGCAATCTATAGATTCAATGCAATCCCCATCAAAATCCCAACACAATTCTTCTCAGACCTTGAAAGAAAGATATTCAACTTCATATGGAAAAACAAGAAATCCAGGATAGCCAAAACAGTCCTGCACAGATAATATTTTTGAAAACCCACTGATTATTACTGTATCATTCTACAAATTAAAAAGATGGATTCAGTCATTAACCTGAAATAAATTTACCATTTGAACATACAAGCATTAGTAATTGATTTTTTAATTTTGACTGAAATAACTAGATATTTGGAAACAAGAAAAAAATTATGTTCTTGTTCATATTTAGTTTGTAATCTTTCTTATGAAAGAAGATGAAAAGGAAACCAAATAATACAGAATTGTACAAACAGTATAATACAGTGAAACATATCAAAATGTAAGGAAGGACAAATCAAATATAAAACCAGTTTATACCAGTCTCCATTTCTGATGTTTTCTTTTTTAAAATATTTATTTTGGATTCACATTTTAAACACACATATAAAAATATTTTAAATATATATACACCATCACACAAAAATTCAGTTCAAGGAAGATATCCTAGTTAGTAAAATTCCTGTTGAGCAAGCTTTACAACATGAGTCCATATCCCAAGCAAGCACTTAAGACTGAGGTGTGAGAGAATTCCTCTTCATATTTGTTGGTAAGGCAGAGACAAATATAATCGTGAAACTCAGTGACTAGTTATTACAGGTTAGTAAGATTTAAAATGTATTTATATTTATTTAATGACCCAGTTTCAAAAGGTAAGGTGAAGTGTGATCAAGAAAAACTTCTAGTGCAAACCTCTGTTCTTGACACCTATTCAGGCAAATACACATGCATTCATGAATCCACATCTACACACCTAAACATATCCAAGGAACGAACACACACACACACACACACACACACACACACACGACTTCAATTAAAGTAATAATAATTATAAACTTTCTGCCTGGATGGAAAGACAGCTCCGTAATTAAAAGGGAACTCTGTCTTGTTCTAGTAGAGGACCAGAGTGCTGTTCTCAGCACTCATGTTGCATTAGTGATACTGCCTGCCTGTTACTCTAGCTTCAGTCTTAATCATACACTCATACATTGATTACTTGGTCAGCGGGGAGTGCCAAAGTTACAAATGATTAAATGGTATGGCTTTGTTGGAGGAATATATCACCA